>CM064878.1:3600000-4160546 GCA_003313485.2 Penstemon barbatus
ATTGAATTAGTTCACTTCTTTACCATGACTATTAATTTCATGACACGATAATAATATATATGGACGAATGGACCCCTTTCTTATAAGATTTTAATTTTTATTAGAATGGTCCACTAGAAGAAAATTATAAATTATACTTCAAAGTTGTATATACTCTTTAATAAAAAACAATATTATGCATATAATATAACATAAAGATAAAAACTTTAGGGGGGTCCATGCACCCCCCTAGGTTGTATGTGGCTCCGCCACTGCTTCTACCCAGCGGCATAGCCAAAATATTATTTCACTAGGGCCAGTGTAATGTAAGGGAATATATTTTTAACGACAATATTATATTTGTGCTTATGAGGTTGACAATGATCTTTTTGAATATAAGTATTCTCGTTGATTAACATCATATTTTGAAATTCGCTTTTGTTATTCAAGATAGATAATCAGATTACTTGATTCGAACCGACCATGTTTAGAAAATTAATTGACACGGTTAGTAAAAGAAGTTTCTTGAGTAGAACCTCAAACTTGTGATGTTGATGAGTCTTCTATTTTTTATATTCTATTAACAAAATTATCCATTGTCTACATAAAAAAAATGAATTAAGAATTATGAACTAACAACTGATTAATACACATACACATGGATTCCATCACAACTACAAATTAAATTATCAAATCAATAAGGAAGCAAATTATAAAAGAAAAAAAAAAGTTCTCAACTTATGGCACATTCAAGAAAATCAAGAATATTGGACCAAATTCTTGATAATAAATCATAACTTCAAACACAATGTTTCAAATATTGGATCAAATTCTTGAATTAAACTTTAAAGTTTCATACGAATTAAACTTCTCAAAGAGACAAATTATTTTATGCAAAATCCAGATATAAAATAAATATATCACAATTAACAAATATAGATACTTCATATTTTGTGTCTTTCTTCGACAATCGATTTTTGTTCTTTTAAATTTAAAGACCCTAACCCAAAATATTTTTTGGATGGAACCTTTCCTAAGTGGGATAGAGATAAAGATGAAAGAGTTGTTGTGAGGTTGGTATACTTTTATATAAACCGCAAAATATGAATTTGCCTTCTATTAACATATTAAGTCATAAACGATAGTTATTATTATTTTTATAAGTGAGTGGATGGTAAACATGTTTCAATTGGAACATTTTTCCATTGCGATGTAAATTTTAGTTTAATTGAGTGGAGCCCAATTCAAAGCAATTAAAAGATGTACACAACATTTTCAAGTATTATACATATAATATCCACACAAAATGCAAAAGCCGAGTGTAGTCACTGCACCCCCTCAACTACATGTACATCCGCCACTGCGTCTTCCCAAACTTTATTTGGGACATATTTGCCCACTTTCATGAAATCACGAAATTGAGTCAAAACTTTTTCATATATGCCTAAAATCTCATTTGCAATTTGCAATTGAAAATGTACCAACTTTTATAATTTTGCATTTGATAAAACTTTTTTTTAAAGAAACGATCATTCCATTAATATAATTACATCAATATCATTGAATTGCATTCAAAATAAAAATAAAATAAATCACCAAAATAGTAGTATTAAACTAGGAGAAAAAACTACAATTGTGAGAAATTAGGAATTAAACCATGACCTCCTGAATATGGGACCTCCTTCTTATCAACAGGCTATCGTATCATTGTCACATTTGATAATGTATTGACTTTTATAATTCTCTTTTCTCTATAGATGTGCTTGTGGATTTGCAAGTTTTTTAATCACCTCACGAAGCAAAAAATGCCAATATAGTGATACATCAATTATTGAATATATAATCAAACCTAACCTGAATTTTATGAAATCTGGAAGATATACTCGGTATCAATGAATAATTGACTTCATTCAAAACATCCACTGTTCCCTTTTTGGATTAAATCTACCGGTTGAAGCTCGATATATAAATATGAAGTCAATAATCAATTTTTTGAAATTAAAATCATTAAACCATTCACGATAATAATTTATTTCCCTTGATGCCAAAATGGTGATGCATTAGTTACTGGATACAAAATAAAGTTTGAATTTCTGAAATTAATAATTGGGCTTTTGGCACTTTGCACCCTGGAATTATAGGGTTTTGGCACTTTACACCCTAACTTAAAAGTTTTGGCACTTTGCACCCTGGAAATATATTTTAGTTGGCACTTTGCACCCTAGTGTGTGTTTTGAAAAAAAATTCATTGATTGAAGAGTATAATAGTTATTTTCGAATATTGTTGGCACTTTGCACCTTAAAAGTATATATTTTGACACTTTGCACTCTATTATATAGTATATTGGCACTTTGCACCTAAAAATATAATTTCTGGCATTTTCAACTCCGACTTAATATGATCATCTAAATTACGTAAATAACATGCAATACAATAATATGTTAGATATGTAAACGTGTATTTTAGATAAAAAGTAAATAATCTAGAGGATACTTGAAAATAAAATGAAGACAATGTCTTTTTTTTTAATCTAAATTTTACTGAGAGAAAATATTAAAATAAATTATTATAAAGTAAAATAAATTTAGAATAACAAGTTTGTGATTGTTGTGCATATAAATGACCATTTTATCTCTACATCGCCAACATTCATGAGTTTGTTTTTTTAAGAAAAATACATTAGGGTACAAAATGTCATACAAATTATATTTTCAGGGTGCAGAGTGCCAAAAAATTTAAATCGGGGTAAAAATGCTAATATTTTATATTTTTATGGTGCAAAATACCAACATTCTATATTTTAAGGGTACAAAATCTATATTGCCAAGGTGCAAAGTGAAAAAAAAAATTAAAAATACCTATTCTACCCTTCTACCAATGAATGTTCTCACTAAAACACACACTAGGGTGCAAAGTGCCAAATAAATTATATTTTCAGGGTGCAAAGTGCTAAAACTTTTAAGTTAGGGTGCAAAGTGCCAAAACCCTATAATTTCAGGGTGCAAAATGCCAAAAATCCATTAATAATTTATCAAACCCGGCATGACATTACATTCAATTCAGAGAATTGCATTTTTTTTTATTGCGCTTTAGATCAATTTACACTTTTGGTACATCGTTTTTTGTGTCCAACACATTTGGTACATTGTTTTAACAAATTATGACATATTTGGTACTGTCGATAAAATCACCGTTAAGTGGTGGCATGACAGTTAAATTTTATTGCAAAGTTGATGCATGCCATTACTTATATTGATTGACATTTTTATCCCTAACATTTCAAGCTACCAAAATAGCCCCGCATTTTCAATTTTAGTGACGTTTTGAGTACATATGGTTGCCAAATTTCAAAATTTACTTGAATAAGACCATGTCCGGACCAATTTGAAGATTTTACTAATTATATTTAAGTAACTAATTTGATTTATAAATAATATATTAAAAAAATCTAATTTTTTTTTAAACATATTATTTTCAAAACTAAAAATTGTATAATAGTACTAATCTATTTAATATTTATTAAAATAACAAATTATATAATTAAAAATATTAATATTTATTAAAATAATAACAATAGATAACTATAATTTTAAAAATCAACTATAAACCTACCCGCCCGGCCTAGGAATTTAGGGGGGGGGGGGGGGGGGGGGGGAAGGTAGTATTTTTTAAAGTATAATTATTCATAATTTATTAATACATATTAAATAATTTTTAATTATATGATTTTTTTATTATATGATTATTATTTTAATAAAATATTAAATAAATTAATATTATTATATGAATATTAGATCCGAAACTAATATTTTTTTTATTAAATATAAATCTTAGATTCGAAATAATATTTTTTAGATTTATATTAATTTTTAATTTTTATAAAATTAAATTAATTGTGTAAATATTATAAGTAAAATCTCAAAATTGGTCCGGACATGGTCTTATTCGAGTCAATTGACAACTATGTGGACTAAAATTGTAACTAAATTTGGAGACGGTGATTTTTAACGACAATATGAAATATGTCATAATTTGTTAAAATATTATACCAAATATGGTGAACACAAAAATAGATGTATCAAAAATGGGATTGATCTATGACAAATTTTGTGAACAACAAATATATTAGGACGACAAATTTGGAGTTCATAATCAATTTATTTTGCATATGACATATCTACTATGACAATGAAAGTTGAATAGAATGACAAAATACTACTGGAAAATAAAAATATATCGATATCGTTAAGAAGTCCAAATAATCATAAACGAGCAAGAGACTGTTGATGAACCAAATCAGAAAAGTTTTGAGATAATTTAGTTAATTATTCATTTAGGCTATGTTTGATTTTTGGATTTGAGTGAGTAAAACGCTAAGGAAAATGTTTTCTCTTGCATTCAGTGATGTAGCTTTGAGCTTCATTTATTGTTCATTTGCATTTTAGTTATTATTTTACCCACTGAAATCAATTAACCAAACATAGCTTTAAGGTAATTAAAGTTGTGAAATATTTTCAACTTCATAATATCACAAACAATAAAAAAATTTCTAACGATTTTTGTTTTGATAATTACTTCCAAACGATAACTGAATAGTATAATAAATAATGGAAAAAGTCAAAATGAAACTTGTCAAAATTAGAAGACGCTTTCTTTTTTTTTTTTTTTTTTTTTTGCATTTTTTAACAATAATTCATAAGGCTTGCTCCGGCGGCAAGGAAGGGGGTTCGAATCCCATTTGGAACTTGAATGGAACCATTTAAGGGTCATTTGTGGTGAAGGCCCTTCGTGCACATAGTGTGTATGGTGGGATCTCGAGGCTTGGTGGAGACATATCCTGCGATTTACATCGTTTCTAGGGCAAATGTTCTGATGGTCCAGGATTAATCTTGTGTAAGCTTGGACAACTAGTTAAAAAAATAAAAAACAGACTTTTTTCGTTCATAATATTTTTTTTTTTTGAGAACTGTTCATAATATAATTTACCGATGGATGAGTGATGAATGCAGTGAAATGTCTCTACCAAAAACTCAGCTCTCCTCTTCTAATCAAAAGACCCCAGTTTTCTTCATGGAATATCCCAATCTCATTTTCTTCACAGACCTCACCACATATCAGACAATCAGACCTAAGCATCCTCTGCAGCACATGTGGAAGAGAAGGAAATCTTCGTTTAGGTTCTTGTCTCCACGCCTCTATTATCAAGAACCCACCATTCTCACTTACTCTTACAAATGCTCACGTGGTTTACAATTCTTTAGTACATTTGTACTGCAAATGCGGTGAACTCTACAATGCCGTTAAGATGTTCGACGAAATGCCACTGAAAGACACTGTTTCTTGGAACTCACTAATTTCGGGTTTCTTGAAACAAGGAGAATTGAAAATGGGATTTGGGTACTTCAAATTATTGTTGGATTCTAGTATTTATCAGTTTGATCATGCTAGCTTAACTTCTATTTTATTGGCTTGTGACGGTGTTGAAGCACTTGATATTGTTAAAATGATACACGCATTGGCGATTTTAAATGGTTATTATGACAATGAAGTATCAGTAGGGAATGCCTTAACAACAACTTATTTTAGATGTCAGTCTTTTAAATCGGGGATGCAGGTTTTCGATGAAATGGTAGAGAGGAATGTTGTTAGTTGGACTGCTGTGATTTCTGGTCTTGCACAAAATGAGTTTTATAGTGAAAGCTTAAAGTTCTTTATGGAAATGTATCATAGTACTGTGTCTCCAAATTATTTGACTTATTTAAGTGCACTTTCTGCATGCTCTGGCTTGCAAGCACTCAAGGAGGGTGCTCAAATCCATTGTATTGTTTGGAAATTGGGTATTCAAATGAATATACGCATTGAAAGTGCATTGATGGATATGTATTCAAAATGCAGCCACGTGGAGGATGCTTGGCGAATATTTGAAACTGCTGAAGTATTTGATGAGGTTTCTATAACCGTTATACTCGTGGGATTTGCACAAAATGGTTTTGAGGAAGAGGCTATACAAATTTTTGCGAAGATGGTGAAGGAAGGTACCAAGATTGATCCAAACATGATTTCCGCCATTGTTGGTGTGTTTGGCTTTGACTCTTCACAGGGTCTCGGAAAACAAGTCCACTCTTTGGTTATCAAGAAAGGATTTGCTTCTAATATCTTTGTAAGCAATGGTTTAATCAACATGTATTCCAAATATGGGGAGTTGGGACAATCAATTAAGGTCTTTGATTGGATGCCATTGAAGAATCAAGTTTCATGGAACTCCATGATTGCAGCTTTTGCTCGCCATGGTGATGGCTTAAAAGCACTACAACTTTATGAAGAAATGAGATTGAATGGTGTGGAACCGACAGATGTTACGTTTCTATCTTTACTTCATGCTTGTAGCCATGTAGGATTGCTTGACAAAGGTATGGAGTTCTTAGAATCAATGGAGATAGAGTACGGAATGAGCCCAAGAATGGAGCATTATGCTTCTATTGTAGACATGCTTGGTCGAGCAGGACTTTTGAAAGAAGCCAAGAATTTTATCGAGGGACTACCGGTGAAGCCGGATGTACTTGTTTGGCAAGCATTGCTAGGTGCTTGTAGTATTTGCAACGATATTGATATGGGAAAATATGCAGCTGATAGGCTAGCTCAGGCGGCACCCAATAGTCCGGTACCGTATATTTCCATGGCCAATATTTACTCTTGTAGAGGGAGGTGGAATGACAGAGCAAGAATAATCAAGAAGATGAGGGAGAAGGGAGTTACAAAAGAGACGGGGATAAGTTGGATTGAGATTGAGAAAAAGATTCACAGCTTTGTAGTTGCTGATCAAATGCATCCACAATGTGATGATGTTTATGGTTTATTGTTAGATTTATTTGCACACATGAGAGATGAAACTAATAATTCAATAGATGAGATGGGTTCTTAGATTTAGCTTATTGAATTGAGCTCAAATCGAACTTTAGAATGATTGAATTATAAATGTTATCCATACTTATTTTGTTATGTTTAACAAACGAACTCAAAGAACTTTTATTGAACAAACCAGTCTAGTCGGATTCAAATTTTGCTTGGATCTAAGTTTTCTAGATTTTATTGGATGTTGTCCAAATTCAGTCAGATTTCAAATATCTTTCAGATCCGTTATAATATTAGGATTCAAAATTTGCACGAATATTTTTTTTCTAAAACAAGTTATTGACGTTATAATTTCATTAATTTAGCTCACGTGTCTAAACATTATTTATTTTTCAAAACAAGTTATTGACATTACAATTTCATTAATTTAGCTCACGTATCTAAACATTATTTATAATACACTGATCTTCAATATAGGTAGATAGATGCTCGACACATATGATCATTTGCTTTAAACGATTTAGTAGATTATTTTGAAAAATAGTGGTATTGATACAAAAATGTAAAAAAATTAATTCATGTTTAGATGAACATTTACATAAAAATGAGATTATTAATGAATTATTAACTAATATATTCTCTTAAACTGATAGTAAAATACTACTACTGTTACTTATTAATAGTAAAATATTATTATGTAATTTTACTTTTATTGTCAGATATCGGATTAACTTAATCGGTTGGCCTTGTTTTCCTATTTTAAAGTCCTTTATTTCACAAAAAGCCCATTATCCATATAGGTTTTTGGCCCACAGACTCATTCGGCTTTTTCCTTTTTCCCTGATAAATCAGCAATTCAGCGGTCATTCCAGGATTCGATAAAAATACCAAGAAAATAAACCCCTGCCGACGACTACCAATTTTCAGTTTCTTATTCCTCTAATCTGAGCTTTAGTAAATAAATAAATCTAAAAGCCGCGAAATTAAATCAAATCTGACATACTATAACACTGACACATATATTAATATTAAACAACTCATGGAAAATGACATCAATACACGAATAAATACCATCATACATCCCAATCCCATCTCTATTGGCCTATTACTCTCTCCTCTGAGCTGAACGAGTAAAGCAAAGAGCAGCAGCAGATCTAGATCCCATTTTCGGTAACTTCTTCCATTGTTTTTTTTAATTCATTTATGAGTTCCGTCCTTTATTTGGAACGTCTAGTGGGATTATAGATTCATTGTTTTCCTTAGATTGAATGAAGTTTAAGCTGTTAGACAGTGTGTTTGTTTTCGTGATCTAGTTGAATTGCAGATATTTGTTTAGTGTATCTGTGACTGTCACACGTGGATGGGGAAATTCCTTATGAAGGTTGTAGATATTGATGCCGGATGATCTTCTACAGAGTGCTAAATGTGTTAGCTAATTAATGATAAATACTGGACTTTTCGAATTTTCTGTTTAGAATGTGTTTTTCCTTGAGACCTATATTTAATGATGCATTAGTATTGATTAGAAGTAATTGAATAACTACATCTATTATATCACAGATAATTTAAATGCAACAAGTGGTATTGATCATTGTTTCTACTCATCGGATGAGCTACCTTTTTGCAGTAAAATGTTTCGTCAATTTTTTTCTTACCATAATAGAGACCTTTTGGTTCCCAAAAAGCAGGCCTTATGTTCTAATGCATTGAATTCCATGTCTAGCAGGTTCTACTACTGTAAAACCATGTCAAGAAGACCTAATGCTTCTCGTCGCTTTGCGGATAGTGGAAGCATTCCTTTTGTTGGCGCATTGCATTCCAAATCCCGTCAATCTCCCCTATTATCACTAGGACTTGTGGTGGTAAATCTTGGATTATTTTATTTCGTTGTGAGGGTTCTGTTTGACAGTAGGAAAACTGATTGGGTACTTTTGTGAAATTTTCAGGGAGTACTACTGATTGTTGGTTACCTGTATCATTCAGGTATGATAATTATACACACTCACACATATATATTTTTTATCTAAACATTATATTTTCTTAGTTTTCCATTTATTTATCCACACTATTTCAATTTCTTTGTGGCTAATCTTTTGTGGTGTACGAATCCTTAGTGAATGGGGAATTAAACTACGTTCAATTGCAATCGTCCTTTTGCTGAATGATGTCCAATGTAAACTTTTGCATGTCAAATTTATATACGAGGTATAATCTGGAATTTAAGTTGTTTTCTTACAGGTGGCAGGAGTGGTGACATATCTGCTTTAAATAGACTTGATGGTAATCGTCAATGGCTTTAAATACTCCATATTATTTTAATCGCTTATTTTGAAATTTCTTTCCCTTTTTCGCAATTCTGTGTGTTTTCATACAAGTATTGTCACCATGCTCTGAGTTACATAGCATAGATGCCTAGGAGTTACAAACTTTACCTCCTCTTATTACAAATTACTATTACGGTGCTGATAAATCTTTTTGGGTGAATCTAGATTAAGGAATGATTTTTGTACTCACCGTCACCAAAGCTGCAAAATTTATCTTTTCGTAGTTTTGTTTGTTCTGATGAAGCAAGTGACAGTTGATTCTTATTACTTGAATTAAATACCTTTCACAGACAAAATTGTTTCAGAATTATCACATCGTCTTCATATGCAATTCATTTAAATTATGCTTGCTATTGTGCATCTGATGTTTAAAGTAATGGTCTTGATGTATGTAATTCTAGCTGCTTGGCATGGGTCACTATATGAATTTATATATTCAATTCAGTTTGAGATTCTGTGCAAGCTTAGATATTCAAAGGAGATGGTATTGGTTGGTTTGATACTTACTCTTTTATTCACTACTTGGCCTTCTCTCCAACTTCTCTTTGTTTGGTCCATTTCTGATAATTAAGTAAATACTTCTAATGAAATCAGAATGACGCTAATTAATTCATACCTTTATTTGCAGGTGGTGTTTCATGTACGCAAGAAGTTCAGAGATTAATACCTATTCTCAAGAAAGCATACGGCGATAGCATGCAGAAAGTGTTGCATGTAGGTCCTGAGACCTGCTCAGTAGTCTCTCAACTATTAAAAGAAGAGGATACCGAAGCTTGGGGTGTTGAGCCATACGAGTTAGATGAAGCTGATAACAACTGCAGGAGTCTAGTGCATAAAGGCATTGTTCGTGTGGCTGATATCAAGTTTCCTCTTCCTTATAGGCCCAAGTCATTCTCTCTCGTCATAGTGTCAGATGCATTAGATTACTTGTCACCTAAGTATCTTAACAGGAGTGTTCCCGAACTAGCAAGGGTGTCTTCTGATGGCTTAGTTGTATTATCTGGTAATTCTCCTGCAACCTTGACTTATTATACACTTCAGTGTATTGTATTTTCATCCCACGACATATTTCAAATTTACTCTGAAATTTTCCTAATTTGAACATAAATGCAGGTTACCCAGGTCAGCAAAGAGCTAAAGTGGCAGAACTATCCAAGTTTGGGCGTCCGGTAATTGTCAAATCTTCTTTTCATCAACTCTTTTAACGCGTCAATGTTTCTCGTGTTCTCTTTTTTCCTTACTCGTTATTACTCCTTACCCCAATATATAAGGTAGGCCGAATATAATTTAGACCATAGGTTTGATTAATAATAGGTATTTAGATGAATTCAATGTCATTATCTGTAATGAAAGAGTTTCTCAAGTGTATACTATATAAATTGTTGATGAAATAGAAGGCAAAATATAACCTAATATTGATTTTAACCATTATCCTTAGGAATGTTCGTATAACCATTATCCTTCGTTAGATTCATGATAAATTATTCTTAGTTGATAATCAGCTTTGGCCCAAATATTCCTCTTAGTCTGACACTTTCTGTTTCATTGCCTTCAGAAATTCATATAAAATCAGACTTGATTTTATGAAATGGAAAGAACTGTAACAAGTTTACTCTGATGGTCCTGAAAAAAAAAACATAACATAATATACAAACAAAGAAGACTTACTTATTAATGAATTATGAGTGTTAAGATACATTTCTCATGAGCATAAACTTTTTCAAATTAGCACATTGGTGTTCATTGTGTAGGCGAAATTGCGGAGCTCGTCTTGGTGGGTAAGATTCTTCATTCAAACCAGCTTAGAAGAGAATGAAGTTGCTATCAAGAAGTTTGAGCAAGCAGCAGCCAAGAATTCGCATAAATCGGCCTGCCAAATTTTTCACCTCAAACCATTGCATTGATTATATCTGATTGTAGATGGTATTATTTGTGACTTTGATGCCAATAAGCATCCTTTTAGCTCTTATAGTAAAATTAAATCATAAATTTGTTGAAATCAAGTTCATTTGTACGATATAGTGACATGAGACATCAAGAGTGTTGATTCAAAATTTTGTGGGTCTTAGTTAGTTATCAATATGTATTCTCACTATGTTCTTGAGATGAATGCACTTAGTTTTTGTAGACAGAACTGCTCTGAAAATTATCAGACTAAATGTACTTTGCTTGTAAAGATGGAGTTGTGAAAATATACCAAAAATCTGGACTCAAACCCAATCTACACTTTTCCCCCCTTTCTTTTTTTGATAACAATTCCACCCCCCCTCCTCCTCCTTGAATCTCACGGAAATTAGCTAGTGTTAAATATAAGTTTGATTGGGGTAACAAAATGAAATATATTTCAAAATTTGACTATATTAAAAAATTATTTAAGTTGACCAACCAGTATAACAAAATAAAATACTTAAGACAAAAGAGTCCTCCCTTCATCCCATCTATATATATACATATTTTTTTTTAATCATTTGCTACTATCAATCAGCCCCCATAAATAAATTTGAAATTATTTTAATAAATATCTAGTCAATTTATTATAATAATGGTTCCATTTAAATACCAAACAGAGGGAAACTTATAGCCACTAGATTCTTTTGTTAGTATATGTTTAGAATTTTAGTTTTAACTTTAACTAATTTGTTAATTATTATTGGATAATTGGATTTTTATTTTTATTTTTTGTCATAGTTAACTAGAAGCCCAATATTATAAAGCTGTAAATAGCGGAAATATTATAGTAAATGGGCTCAACATTTCCTGATCCAATAACAGAAAAAAGGAACCAGAACCTGCTATGCTCCATGGCCACAAGAGAACTCCATCACAACTCAAAGAAATCCGCTACTTCAACTTCTTCCTTCGCTTTCTGCCTCCTCCTCTTCTTAATCTGCATCGCCTCTCTCTTCGTCTGCTTCTCTCTCTTCCGAAACGGCGCCGCATCTCCGTCGCTAACCTACACGATCTTTCCTGAAAATAGCAAGAACAGCAACTGCAACTACACGGATGGACGGTGGATCTACGATCCTACGGTCATATCTCCGCCTCGGTACGATCAAACTTGCAAGGAGATATTTAAAGGTTGGAATTGCATTGCCAACAACAAATCAAACGCCGTTGAGATTCTAAAGTGGCGATGGAAGCCCTACGGATGCGATCTACCGCCATTTGGTCCTCTGCGATTCCTTGAGAGCTTCCGAGATACCAGTATCGGTAAGTATTTGTAGTCACTCACTCACTCGTCCATACTCATTATGTGAATTTACGTTTGGAGTGTGATTTTGAGCTCGGTCGAGTTACTTACAAGTAAAGCAAAATAAGAAATTTGTAAATTGTGATGAACCGTGAACTTAAAGTTTATTTAATTGAGTAAATTATTTTCAGATGGAGTATTTTAAAGTTTTAGCACGTTTAATAGAACTTGAAACATATTTTCCTACTCTTCTGAACAGAAAATCAGTCTTAGAATATGTAAGAAATGTGTTACGGGGTGTAGTTGATATGATTAAAAATGTCTTTTAATTATGCATGGTGTTTATGAATAATTTTGACATCAAGCTATTTATAGACCTCATGGGCCTTTAACACTGCAGGATTTGTTGGAGACTCACTGAATAGGAACATGTTCGTTTCACTTTTCTGCTCTTTGAGACAAGTGTCCAGTGAGGTGAAAAAGTGGCGTCCGGTTGGAGCTGACCGTGGCTTCACTTTTATCAAGTACAACTTAACCATTGCATATCACAGAACCAATCTTCTCGCTCGATATGGTAGGTAAGCCAAGTTCTATAATTTTCGTATAATTTCTGTTTGAAACAAGTGACTGCTGATGGAGCAGTTACTTCTGTATTTTATATGTATAACCATTCAGAAAAATCGTGTGTTGCATTGCAATGTATCCAGCATTTTTCATCATCAGGTTACTGTGTGGTGCTCGTCTTGAATCTAAATAGCTTTCTTGTAATTTTAGTCCCTAAATTAAAATAGGAGTCCGAGTTATTGGGACATTATTGATGACTAAGATCAACTAGATATGTACGTACAGTCATTCATCTTCTTGAAATCAATTCTCTTTTATTCTATGTTTGATTTTTTACTAAATGTTGTAAGAAAACATAAAAATATATGGCGGGATGATATGTCTCTCTTCTGCTAAGACATGTAACTTCAAAATAAAGAAATGGTAAAGGTAAATTAATTAATCGAGCGTTTGCCATGTGTTTGTCATGTGTTTTATTTGTGCTGCTTGTGATGGGATTAATCCATCACCCTGCTCTTATTTTGGGTGCACATTAGTATCTGTTTGTATTCAATAAGTTTTTGGGTCTTGTGTATGACATTCTAATTTAACATTTCACTCTTAAACAGAGCAATTTCTCTATTTTACATGCTTTTACAATTCTTACATTGTATAGCTTTGTTGCTGTACTTTAGGTGGTCAGCCAGTGGTAATGGTGACATGCTGGAGTCACTTGGGTACAAGGAAGGCTATAGAATTGATGTTGATTTACCAGAAGGAACTTGGGCAGAAGCTCCAAGTTTCCATGACATACTCATCTTCAACACAGGACACTGGTAATTATCTTTGGAGATCGGTAGTTTGTTGACCATTATTATAATATAGATAATGGTGCCACCTGATTACTGACATTGTATCATTAATCTACCTGAAACTGAAGGCCTTAGCCTGTGTTGTTGCACATTTTCTTTCTAATTCAGTTATTGGAATCATGTCATTTGCATTGTTTAGTCTTATGACTATCTGTGTGGTAGGTAACTCGTAAGCAGAGAACTGAGTCTTTCTTCTACGCATTTGCTAATTAAATTAAATGTTAGGTGGCTCATGATATTATTTGGTTCAATCAGCTTATTATTTCTTCTTTTGCCGACTGCCTGGTACATGCATTGGTAGGCAAGTGACTGCTTATTATTCTACTGTAGTTAATGTATCATCTTTTACTGGCTGCAACTGCTTGTTAGTTTTTGGTAGGATTCATCTATTTTCTTCCTTTCCGGTTTTTTGTTTTCTCCGGCTTATTGCTTGACATTGCATGTGAAGTTCAATTTTTTCTTGCTTCCCACTTATCCCCTTGTTTATGATTTAGGTGGTGGGCTCCGTCAAAGTTTGACCCTGTGAAATCGCCCATGCTTTTCTTTAAGAATGGTGTACCTGTGATTCCTCCAATCCCACCTGATGCTGGCCTTGACATGGTGTTAGCACACATGGTACAACCCTATGCTTCTCTGTTGGTTCTTATAGTCTAAAAAGCAAAATACCTAGTTTGATCTGTAAAGTTAAAGACTTTATTATACGGTTTCTTGTTTATAGAATTAGCCATTTCTTTCCTTTCAGTTTTTCTCCCTACAATAGTTATATACCTCTATGTTTAGGAGTTCAATCGTGAACTTACCCAGATTTCGACTGCAATATTAGGTACCTTTTGTGGAGGAACAAGCGCGGCCTGGTGCACTTTTATATTTTCGAACACAATCTCCAAGACACTTTGAAGGAGGCGATTGGGACCAAGGTGGTTCTTGCTCACGTTGGCAGCCGCTGGTGACACAAGAAGTAAGCTTTACTATGCATTGTGCTTTTAATATATACAATTGCTCAATTAGGGAGTAAACCTTTGTTTTAACAATGTATAACTGGAGTAAACAATACATTCTAATGTTCAGGTGGAATACCTTTTCTCTCTTAAGAACAACGGGACAAACATAGAGACTCGACTTGTAAACGAGCACCTACAAAGATCCCTCAAAGGTTCAAGTTTCAAAATATTGGACATAACACACATGAGTGAGTTCAGAGCCGATGCCCATCCATCCACGGCTGGTGGGAAAAGACACGATGATTGCATGCATTGGTGCGTACCAGGTCTTACGGATACTTGGAATGACTTGTTTGTAGCTCATTTAAACAAAAATAGAGTTTGAAACTAATCCATTTTTGACATCCTTAAATATTTATTATGCACTATTAATTTTATTAATGCTGACGGTATCAGAGCAAATGTTTTATTATGGCTAATTTTGCCCTCAATTGTTTAATATGGTACATGAGTTGAAAAGGAAAATCATTAATACTATTTCCTCTCTCCTTACATTCTAAGTTGGTCAAAACTTCTATTTTTATCTTCGCCCTACAAAGGAAACTTCTATACTTGTATTACCAGACGTTTCCTTTCCTCATTTATTCCATCTTTTATTGTGTTCCCCATATAACGTATCTCCATTGATTCTTCACAAATCTTTACACCACCAGTTTTCTCACATTTCTTGGCAACCCACCCCCTATAAATAAACAGAGAAATCTTTCCCATTTTCACATTAATGCCATTGCTACAATAAGAGATAATGGAGTCGAAAAAAATTCCCATTGTCTTCAGTTTCCTAGTAATGGCCCTCACCGCTATGGCCCAAAATTCGCCACTAAACTTCCTCGACGCCCACAATCCTGCACGTGCAGAGGTTGGCGTGGCACCCCTCATCTGGAATGCAACCGTGGCAGTCTATGCTCAAAACTACGCGAACGAGCGGTCAATAGATTGCGAATTGGTGCACTCAAAAGGACCTTATGGAGAAAACTTAGCTATGGGCTCATGGGACTTGAGCGCCAAGGAAGCTGTGGATATGTGGATTAATGAGAAGCAATATTACAACTATAATTCCAACGCTTGTGTTGGAGGGCAAGAATGTTTGCATTATACGCAGGTTGTTTGGCGTAATTCGGTTAGCGTTGGCTGCGCTAGAGCTCTTTGCAAGAACGGAGGGACGTTCGTTACATGTAATTACGACCCTCCGGGAAATTACATTGGTGAACGTCCTTATTGAGATGCGTTTTGTAAGTAGTTTCATGCTTGATTACGTTTTTCATAATATTGCAGCGATAATGTATTACCCGACTTTCAAATCATAAGGCAACTTTATTCTCAATTGTCCAAATATGTGATCGGTTGGGACTAGGCATTACTTTTAGCGGACTCAGGTTTGAATCCCTGTTGGGAGAGGTACTCACACTACAAGAAAATTGAGCTTAAGTGACAAAAAAATAAGTGATAATGTGGAAGTTGTCACTATTTGTATTCATTTAGTGATAAAAATATTAAGGGTGATTTACACTCAGACCCCCTCAAGCTTGAGCATATTACAAGAAACCCCCTGTTGTTAAAAAATTATAGGGACACCCCCTCAAGTTTGGGCATATTACAAGAAATTCCTTACGGCGTTAAAAACAGACGGAATTTGATGATGTCAGCAACAAAAATTTGATTTTCCAAATTTACCCCTGGCTAAATGTATCCACATGGGGTGTCTATGTAATACTATTATACCACAGTGGGTGTCTATATAATAATATCATACCACATGGATGTCGATGTAATAATATTATACCACAGGGGTATCTACGTAATAATATTATACAACATCTGACGGTCATTTTTTAAAATATGATAGTTGGCTTCAAGTAACTTCAAGAAGTTATTGTAATATTTCAAATACACCCCATGCGGTATGATATTATTACATAGACACCCCATGTGGTATAATATTATTACATAGACATCCCCCCTATGAGTATATTAAGCCAAGGGTAAATTTCGAAAAATAATTTTTTTGCTGACATCATCAAATTCCGTTTGTTTTTAACGCCGTAAGGGGTTTCTTGTAATATGTCCAAACCAGAGGGGGTGTCCTTGTAATTTTTGAAACATCGAGGGGTTTCTTGTAATATGCCCAAACCTGAAGGGGTCTGTGTGTAAATCACCCAAATATTAATTTTATCATAATTATAATGGTGACAAGTATAATAGTGACAAAATAAAATTTTGAGTTGTCACATTAATAACTATTAATGACAAATACATGGTGGCTTAAGTTGTCACTATTGACAATTAGCGACACCCTTTTAGTGACAACATTGTCACTATGGTTTAGTGACAATTTTTGTTAATCACTTTTGGGATATCGCTAAATGTCAATAGTGATAATTTTTTTACAATTCTTGTCACTAGTATGTTTACGAAAACCATTTTAGTGACAATATTTGAGTTTTTGTCACTTAATATATGTAAAAAGTGATAACTTCAACATTGTCACATAAAATTATCTCTAAAATTTAATTTTGTTGTTGTGCCACTTAATATGTCCAATCCGCCTCGAAAGGGATTAAAACCCTTGGGAAACCAAAATAAATAAAAATAAAAATTGTCCAAATATGTCATAATTTTTTCAAAACATTCTCAATTTTGAGTTCCAATATCAGTCACAATCATTCACAAGGCTAATGTTCTAACGAAGAAACAATTATATGTCACATGAAAGACGAATTATTACGTTGTACTCAAGTGCATGTATAAGATTTTCGTCCTTGAATCACGCTTGTTAATATATTTGCATTGTCTTTTTTGGTGGACTTTTTCTTAATCACTTTCCAAAATTGAGTACAAAATTCTTCAATCACGAATATTATTGAAACAATATAGAAAGAATAGCCTAGATCATAATCGTGATTAATTAAAATACCAACTAATCGGAAACAATTTCCACGCAGTTTGTTACAATGATATAATTAGGAATTTTCGTGGCTATCCTCAGATCTGCCATGTTAAGGAGTTTTAGGGTGTCACTAAAGTGACCTAATATGACATATGGTGGCTACCCAGATGGTAGCCACGAAGGTCATATATACAAAATCACAATTTGCTCAACAATATTTGAAATTGGACTATGAGTTGATTTAAATCGACCACCTAATTTTAGAATTAAAATAAATTAATTGATCAACAAAATAGATTGTAAAAAATAACCATTTTATATTGAAATTAGGAAGTCGATCTCAAACAATACAAATAGCAAATTCAAATTAACAATATCTTATTCCACGTTTGTCATCAGTCATGTCTATATAAATATAAACACCCAATCAACAACCACATGAGAAAAAAAAATCAAATGAATCCCTCCAACATTTCACTAATACTCATGCTTTCCTCAATCATGGCCATAACCATGGCTACTTCCCCCCCAAGCCAGCAAAACTCCCCTCAAGACTTCCTCGACGCCCACAACCGTGCTCGTGCGGAAGTTGGAGTGCAACCCCTCATCTGGAACAAGACTGTTGCAAATTACGCTTTGAAATACGCACATGAGCGTTATGGAGATTGTAACATGGAACACTCCATGGGGCCATATGGCGAGAATCTAGCCGAGGGCTGGGGTATATTATCGGGCGTGGATGCCGTGGATATGTGGGTGAGTGAAAAATCTTGCTATGATTATAAATCCAACTCTTGTGTTGGAGGAGAGTGTTTGCATTATACGCAAATTGTTTGGCGCGACTCAACACATTTGGGTTGTGCTAGAATTCAGTGCAAGAATGGATGGTTTTTTGTTATATGTAATTATAATCCTCCGGGGAACTACATTGGGGAACGTCCTTATTAGTAAGCTAGCTAGGATCGTATGAATTAGGAAATAAATGATGCATCATTGACAGACATGTGATTAGTGGTACGAGTGATTTGAATATTCTATCGGACTTATGATGTGTCAATAACCGAAGTGTCCTTTATTGATCTGTATTCTATAGTGAAGTGCGGTAAAATTATTCTAACAATTTTTAGTGGTCATTTGTTATATATATTGATAACTAGTCTGTATGTTTTTGCTAAACGTTCTTGCAGTCTAATAATTAAAGGTTTTATATATATATATGGCCGATACAAATTTTGAACGGTTAAAGCCTTAAAGGTGTGGTGTTGTCTATTTTTTTTTTTTTTAATTGGCTATAAAGGCGATGAATTAAAAAGAAAATGTCGAAAATAATGTAATTATAGGATACATACTTCGTGCCCAGATTAAAAATAAGTAAATTAAAACACCAACAAATATTAGTTGTCCCATTTGGTCATGATTAAAAATATGTAGATTATTTTCTTCTTTTGATGAATTAAAAAAACTGTAGTTAAATAAGTAGGATGTTTTTTTTTTATTTACTCAATGTGTACGTTTTTTTTTTTTTTTTGTAAAAGGATTGTTGCAAAAATTCGAGTCCATAATTGATCTAAATAAGTCTGAAATTAAATTGCACCTACGGATTTGATATCACAGTAAATAGATATAAAAAGAAGAAAAAATCCATCCATGTACTCATGAGCCAAAAAATACTCGTGTTGCATGGGAATGCAACCTCAACCAGATAGTTGCAGGCATTTCACCTGATTGAGACCACTCTAGATGATTAATATTAGGTAATATCAACTTCAGATCGAAGAGTTCAAAATTTTAATTGGCCATCTAAAGAGACATGCATGATCTCCGCGTCTGCCTAACTATTAAATCACAGTATAAATAATCATGGGTTGTGGTAGGGGTGCACATAGTACGGTTCTGCGGTATTTTTTACAAAATTTGTACCGTATCAATTAGTGCGGTTTTTAAAAACTCAAAACCAAACTAGAGTTTTATGAATCATACCAACAAACTCGGTTTTGTACGGTTCCGGTACAGTACGATACGGTTTTGCGATTTTTTCAAACAAACTTTTTTCGTGCAATTTTTCATATATAATTGATTACATAGTTGACAATTATATAAAAATTAATAATATAATATCTTACAAACTATTTTTTTTCATTAAATAAAGCATCGGAAAAGAAAATGTTCACAAATTTGACGCTATAGTTCGACCTAATTGAATAAAATTAATTGGTTAATTATTTGATCATTGTTTTTATTATGTGAAGAAACTTACTATTTGGTATTTGTTATCTAGAATTTTTGCATTTTAAGTTTTCAACATATAACAAGTTTAATTTGTGCTAAATTAGAGCATATCTTTTTTTAATTGAACGCTAGCAATGTAGTAATTATAAACTATGATGGACTATAATATAAATTATAAATAATGTAGTATTCAATAATATTTGAATTATAAACTTACAAAATTTAGTTGTAAATATAAAAAAATGAATAATTAATTCACGTTTCTTTTCAATTTTGGTACGGTACGATTTTTTACGGTATGAGAAGTCTAAAACCAAACCCATACCAAAATACTCGGTACGGTTTTCATCCATACCAAGACCTTTGATTTTGAGAAAAAAAACCTAACATTCGATACGGTTCGGTCCGGTACGGTTTTGAACACCATGTGCACCCCTAGGTTGTGGTATGGAAAATTGAACTTAGGAAGGAAAAAGTTAAATGTCCACTAACAATTTTTTCATGCCTAGAATTTTCCAAGGGGAAAACTAGCCAAACCATTCAATTAACATAATTTTTTTTCCAGTCTCAAGTTGTTGTAGTCACTTTCAATATGGAAAATTGAACAATCGAGTAAATCATTTATGTGGAATATTAATATTTTCCACAACTTGTAAGACTCAATTAATTAAATTTATTTGTCAGTTTAAATTCCATGTACTAAGTACATACGTGAAATAATATGAACCACAAATATATTCTTTCGAATACGAAATTAAATATTTCCTTATGCTACTTCAACTATATATACCCTAATTATCACACCACAATCTTCCTTACTCCAAAAAGAAAGAAAAATGGAAAAACACAAGAAGTTTTCCCTTTCTCTCATTTTCTTCAATTTTATTATTTTAACCACCATGCTACAAAATTCATGTACTCAAGCCCAAAACTCACCTCAAGACTACCTCAATGCACACAACACCGCCCGTGCCAATGTGGGAGTTGGGCCCATGACATGGGATCAAAACGTAGCATCTTTTGCACAAAACTATGTTAATCAAAGAATTAGCAGTGATTGTCGTCTCGTCCATTCGACTAATCGTCCATACGGAGAAAACCTTGCCTTGGGCAGTGGTGATTTCACTGGCCAAGCCGCGGTGAACTTGTGGGTGGGAGAAAGGCCATTTTATGATCAATCTTCCAACACTTGTGTCAGAGGAGAGTGTAGACACTACACGCAGGTCGTGTGGCGTAACTCGGTGCGGTTGGGGTGCGCTAGGGGTCGGTGCAGCAACGGGTCGTGGTTCATTTCTTGCAATTATGATCCTCCAGGCAATTTCGTTGGCCAACGTCCTTACTAGAGATCGATAGATCATGTGTGTTGCATGCCATGAAATTAATATACTTCTACATGAAATTAAAAATAATTAAAGACATGTGTACGTACTATATATCATTGATTGATAAATAAGTAGAAGACATTTGGTGGCTTTTTTAATTTTTTACGGTATTACTATTATCGCAAGTTAATTGATTATACTGAGCAAATTACATTGAATAATAATTAACAACTAACTAGTATGAAATTATCATACGTACAGAAGTTTAATTCTTAGGTGAGCCGGTATCAAAATGGTTCAAAGCATATATATTTTTGAACTAATTGGGATTTGGGAGGGGAGGGGAGGGAGCTATATATTCTTCTAAAATATAATTGGAAAGGCAAGTTTTGATTAGTTTTGTGTATGGTTTTGTTCAATAATTCAAGCTACTCCTCATTATAGAAAGATAGGTATTGTAACAAAACAAAAAAATAGAAAGATAGGTATATAGATGGATACGTAAATACACTAGTCTTGAAATCTTGATTGATCTCTTTTCCATTTTTTATGCTTTTTTTTAAAGAAATGAAGTGAAATATGAGATGCCATCGATTTAGATATGTTAGACAAAAATCCCCGAATTCTGAATGATTTTTGAGAAATCATTGATTTAATTGACAATAACGTTTTTTGTTTCTTGCATAAGAAATTTTGTATATAATAAATTCGATTCGATATAGTATTTGATGTAACGATATATTCATCATTAAAAATAAAACAAAGGGTAAGAAAGTCATTAGTTTTAATATATAATCTTATTGTTACTAACAATATCAGAGCGTAGATAAAAATGTAATCGAGACTAGACGGGTCCGTTTACTAGTTTGATAATTATAAAATTAATTACAATTGAGATATTGGAAAAGTAAAAGGAATTACATGCACATGACAATTTGAATATATTGGAAATATCGTTACAAACTTACATTTATATATATCTATATATACTTAATTATATAAGCTGATAAGAATATTAGTTTTGTGCATACATTTAGTGATAAGAATATTAGTGACAAAATATATTTTTATGTTGTCACTAATGGTTATTAGTGATAAGTTTATGGAACTTAAGTTGTCACTTTTGACAATTAGTACACCCTTTCAGTGACAACATAGTGACAATAAATATTGTCACTATAATTTAGTGATAACTTTTTAGTTGTCACTATTGGGGTATCACTAAATATCAATAGTGACAATTTTTTCATATTTCTTGTCACTAGTGCGTCTATATACATTAGTTTAGTGACAATATTTAAATTCTTGTCACTTTGTCATTTACTATTTTGTCACTAAAATTTAAATTTTTTGTAGTGATATATATTTATAGGTTATTTAATTATTTATAAAAAGTTGATTAAAATTAAAGAGTTTAATTATATTATCAATCAGGAATGGGGCCATATGGCGAGAATCTGGACGAGGGCTGGGGTATGTGGGTGAGTGAAAAATCTTGTTATGATTATAAATTCAACTCTTTGTGTTGGAGGAGAGTGTTTGCATTATACACAAATTGTTTGGCGCGACTCAACACGTTTGGGTTGTGCTAGGATTGAGTGCAAGAATGGATGATTTTTTGTTATATGTAATTATGATCCTCCGGAAAACTACATTGGGGAACGTCCTTATTAGTTAGCTAGGTAGGATCGTATGAATTAGGAAATAAATGATGCATTAATTAGGAAGGAAAAAACTAAATGTCCACTTAACAATTTTCATGCCTAGAATTTTCCAAGGGAAAAATTAAACTAGTCAAATCATTTAACATAATTTTCCAGTTACAAGTTGTTGTAGTCACTTTCAATATGGAAAATTAAACAATCAAGTAATTGTCATTTATGTGGAATATTAATATTTTCCACAACTTGTAAGACTCAATTAATATAATTTATTTGTCAGTTTAAATTCCATGTACTAAGTACTACAAGAAAAATGGATTTTAGTAATAAAATATTAAGTGACATTGTTGAAATTGTCACTTTTTGCATACATTTAGTGGTAAGAATATTAGTTTTGTCACAATAATAATAGTGACAAGTGCAATAGTGACAAAATATATTTTTAAGTTGTCACTAATGGCTATTAGTGACAAGTTTATGGGACTTAAGTTGTCACTATTGACAATTAGTGACACCCTTTCAGTGACAAAAAATATTGTCACTATAATTTAGTGATAACTTTTTAGTTGTAACTATTGGGGTATCACTAAATGTCAACAGTGACAAATTTTTCACATTTCTTGTCACTAGTGTGTCTATATACATCAATTTAGTGACAATATTAAAATTCTTGTCACTTTGTCAGTTATTATTTTGTCACTAAAATTTAAATTTTTTGTAGTGTACATATATGAAATAATATGAATCACAAATAATTTGGATAGATGAAATAATATGAATCACAAATATAATTTTTGGATAGGACGCCAACAATTCGAATAGGAATTTAAATATTTGGCAAAAATTCAATTTTCATACCATAGAATAGGCCAAAGTCCATTTTTCATACCAATCGAACGAAAATCATACCGTGGAATAAATGGACGTTTCAAAAATCATACTTCCGTTAGTTTTTTTAACGGAACCACCACGTGTCCGTTAAATTTTTTTTTTAGTAATATTAGTATTTATAAGTATAATTTAGCTTTAATAATATTGCGAATTGACCCCCAATCTTTTGGCAATTAGCAAATTAACCCCTCTTCTTCTTCCTCATGCCCAATCCAGCCAGGCAACAACCCTCCCAACCACCGCCACCCCTACCAGCGCCCCCAACTTCCAAACTGCATCGCCAATTAGCACATTCGTCTCCTTCCTCGGCTGGCACCACCTTCTCCCTGAACCGCCTACACCTCCTCGACCGCCACCACTACAACCCACCAAAATTCATCTCCATAGCCACCTTCTCTGCCACCCCTCCACCACCTAAAACCCAAATATCGTATCATCCATGTTCTGATTCTGAGTGAAAACGGTTCGAATTGATGGATAATTGATGAATTCTGAGCTAGGGTTCATGGATGGGAAATTAGGGTTTTCAATTGGGGATCATGGAGAGAGATGACCAAAGGTGGGAAATGAAAATCGAAGGTTTGAAGGATCTGATTTTAATTCCAGGTGATGGAGGTGTGGGCGGAGAAGATGGTGGATGGATGCGTGGAGAAGGTGGCCCGGGCATGAATTTTGGTGGGTTGTGGTGGTGGCGGCTAAGGGAGAAGTTGGTGGCGGCTGAGGGAGGTGCGAATGGGCCGGGGGTTTGGGGGTGCTGGTAGGGTGGCGGTGGTTGGGAGGGTGGTTGACTGGATTGGACATGGATTTTCCGATGGAACTGTTGGGAGGGGTGATTTTTTTTTCTTTTCTCTTAATTTTATTATTAATTAATTTTCTTAATATTAATATGAATTTAACGGCCATATGAAAATTCCGTCAAAAAATTAACGGAAGTATCAAATTTGTAAAGCTGGTATTAAAATTGGACTTTGACCTAAAAATTGAATTTTTGCCTTAAATATTTCCTTGTGCTACTTCAACTATATATACCCTAGCTACTTCTCCTCTGCTATATTTAATCACACCACAATCTTCCTTTTTCCAAAAAGAAAGAAAAATGAAAAAACACAAGAAGTTCTCCCTTTCTCTCATTTTCTTCAATTTTATTATTTTAATTAACCACCATGCTACAAAATTCATGTACTCAAGCGGGCCCAAAGCTCACCTCAAGACTACCTCAATGCACACAACACCGCCCGTGCCAATGTGGGAGTTGGGTTTATGACATGGGATCAAAACGTAGCATCTTTTGCACAAAACTATGTTAATCAATTAAAGAGTTAGCAGTGATTGTAATCTCGTCAATTCAACGAATAGTCCTTACGGAGAAAATCTTGCCTTGGGCGGTGGTGATTTCACTGGCCAAGCGGGGGTGAACTGGTGGGGTGGGGGGGGGGGGGGGGGGGGGTTGGGAGAGGCCATTTTAAGATTATTCTCCCAACACTTGTGTCTGAGGAATTTATAGACACTACACGCAGGTTTTGTATGGTTTTGTTCAATAATTCAAGCTACTCCTCATTATAGATGGATACGTAAATACTAAATACACTAGTCTTGAAATCTTGATTGATCTCTTTTCCATTTTTTATGCTTTTTTTTTAGAAATGAAGTGAAATATGAGATGCCATCGATTTAGATATGTTAGACAAAAATCCCCGAATTCTTAATGATTTTTGAGAAATCATTGATTTAATTGATAATCACGTTTTTTTTCTTGCATAAGAAATTTTGTATATAATAAATTCAATTCGATATAGTGTTTGATGTAACGATATATTCACCATTAAAAACAAAACAAAGGGTAAGAAAGTCATTAGTTTCAATATATAATCTTATTGTTACTAACAATATCAGAGCGTAGATCGAGACTAGACGGGTCCGTTTACTAGTTTGATAATATATAATAAAATTAATTACAATTGAGATATTGGAAAAGTTTAAGGAATTACATGCACATGACAATTTGAATATATTGGAAATATCGTTACAAACTTACATTTATATATATCATGATAAGGTAGCTAGCAGAGATAATTAAACTCTCTACTCTTATTTTTCAGCATCACACATTACACGCGGGCATATATATATAGCTATATATTTATATAGGTTATTTAATTATTTATAAAAAGTTGATTATATATATATATATAGCTAGTAAGGCCATTCCCCTTCCCAATTACCTGGAGGAGCATAGCTACAAATGACATAGTACCATCCATTGGTGCACTGAACTCGGGCGCACCCGATTTGGACCGAGTCCCTCCACACAACTTGTGTGTAATGCAAGCACTGTTTCCCTCCGGTACACGAGTTTGTCGCATAATCGTAGTATGGCTTTTCGGCGACCCACATATTCACCGCAGACACCCCCGAGAAAGCACTGTTACTTCCCTTGGCCAGATTTTCACCATATGGCCCGTAGGAGTGCGTGAGGGCACAATCGGAAATTCTTTGATTCGCGTAATTTTGTGCATAGGTAGCTAATGTCGTGTTCCATGTCACCGTGCCCACGCCCACTTGACCACGAGGCGTGTTGTGGGAGTTGACATAGTCTTGTGCCGAGTTTTGGGCACTTGAGGGGATGATAATTATTAATGCAACAAAAGAGAGAATTATTGGGGAGATCATTCTTAGAGAATTAATCATTGTGGGTTAATTTTTGCTGTTTTAATTAATGACTAATTGTATGTCGATTGATTGTGATCAATGAAGGTTTGTACCAATTGTATTTATATACAATTAGTGCCAATAGGTTTGGATGGGATATATGGGATCCTAGCTAGCTAGCTTATTATTATTATTATTATATATATATATATATATATATATATATATATATATATATATATATATATATATATATATATGATGAGTTTTTCTTAATTAATTGCAATTTTAAGCAATCGTCTTTCAAGTTGCTAATACGTACGTACCCTTTGGACACATTTAATTAATTTAGAGGTCTTAATTGGCCTTACAAATTCATTCATTAGATAATTAACTATTTGTTTTACGTAAGCTTTACTAAAAGAAGAAGCTACGTACGTGTTGCTCAAGTGTAGGATTATTGTCAAATTAATAGCTACAGTTTATTAATGTTTATATATATGTATATTGTCAATTGGCCATGAGACGTAGGGCTGAGCGTTCGGTAAAAACCGAACCGAACTTCGGTTTTTTTTCGGTTCGGTCCAACTCAGACCGTGGACCGTTTGTCGAACCGAAAATTTCGGTTCGGTTCGGTAAAAACCGAACGGTCCGGTTCGGTTCCGGTTCGGTCCAAAAAACCGTTTTTTTTTTCTCCCTTTTTGCACAAAATCTCTGTTCATAAAAAACCTTCATCTTCATAAAAAATTACCTTCATCTTCATAAATGTCATTTATACACACAAAACCTTCATCTTCATAAAAAATACACCCAAAACACAAAATTCTCTTTACTAGTCACAAGTTGTTCAAGACATTAGAAAATTACCTGGAGAAGGCTTGAACAGGCGGGCGGCAGCGGAGGTGAACATGCGGCAGTTGGAGGCGGGTGGGCGGAGGTTCTTCTTAGTTCTTAGGGTTTTTGAGAGAATAGGGTGAAGAGATAATTGGATTTGGTTTTGGGTATGGTAATTGATTAATTGTGTTCGGTTTTTGGGTATTTGATACTGAAAATGGGTACTGAAAATGAGTTATGGGTACTGAAAATTTAAAAAAAAAAAAAAAAAAGTTTCGGTAAAACGGTTCGGTTCGGTAAACCGACCGGTTTTACCGAAAACCGAAAGAAAGCTGGTTCGGTTCTGGGGGAAGAACCGTTTACCGGACCGAAAATTCGGTCCGGTAAACGGTCCGGACCGAATTTTCGGTTCCGGTTCGGTCCGGTCGGTAAACCGGACCGCGCTCAGCCCTAATGAGACGTATATATATAAATGTATTGCTCACTAAATCAATAAAGGGGTAGTTGACGAAAAACATTTATAGATTGATCTCGGATAATTTCTTTTCGATTCAAATATATTGAAGTTAACAATAATAATAATAATAAGCAATATTTTGGTAATTCTTTTACCACGTCAATTAATACATATATTGCACGTTTTGTTGATAGATTTTTCAACGGATACATACCCCTTTGGCATGTCAAACATATAGGTTACCCCGTTTTTAATTTGAAAGAGTTGACAAACCTCTTTTTGAGTGCAAACAAGAAGAACACGTACTGCCTTAAAAGTTAATTACTATATTTACCTAAATATTTAATTAGACTTTTTTTTATATTATTAATAACAACGTAACTAATTAATAGTGAGATTACACTTTTTGTTAATTTCTATCGATTTCGTGTTGATAGAAAGACGGATCGATCATCATATACAAATGAAAACTCCTCAATTTTGTACACAAATATAATTAGTGCATGCATGCCAATTATATACTTTACTTGCGATCGATCATATAATCGATCTCATGGTCCTACATCAAATTTTGTTTTTCTTAATCGATCTCGTGGTTCAACGTCAATTTTTCTCTCTTTTAGTAAAATGAAAAAATATATTGTATTATTACTATTTTGTATTTGTTACTAATTAATATGTATTTTAGACACTGCTTCAGTCAAATTCATTAAATTATAAATCAGATAAACACACTAAAAATGATAAAATGAATTAACAACATATATATTTATAAGTACGTGGTGATCGAATAGAATAGTATAAAAATATATAGTTACGTACGTACGTACATTTGAATTTGATCAATATTTTGTAAGTAGACATTCCTTGGGAAGATTATTATTAAACCTCTGATAATCTTGGCAGTAATCATAAAGGAGATAAGTTTTCCTAACCCATCTGAATAATCTTCTCTGGGCCCATGTTAATGAGCTGGACCTATCTTGATTCCACCAATTTGTTGGGCTACAGAATCTTGGCCAAATGCATGCATCAATTCTGTGGTTTCTGAATGAGGCCACAAAAGGGGCCAAGGCCCAATCAATTTTGTCTTTGCCACCATTTGTGGCCCAATTTGAACCATCCCAAACAGTCATTTGCAAGCTCATTGGCTGCCATCGGGGAAAGGGGACACCTTTGTCTGCATGGTTTTTGTATGTCCTAATGGGGACCCAATCCACCATGAATCTGCATGCAACACAAACACAAAGTATCGAGCATGGATCAAAATTTTCATCTTTTTCATCGAAAATATCAAAAAGTTTCCGTTTTTGAATCAGGTGAAACGAAAACAAGATGTAATTTCGAAACTATTTATTTACCTTAAACTTTGTTATTTTCCTAAATTTAGTAACTTTTTTTACAATTTTTCCTTAGTGTTTCCGAAATATTTCCGAATAGTCTCGAAAAGTTTTCAATATTTGACTGACCGAAACATACATTTAAACCGAAATTTTAATCCATGGTATCGAGTAATTAAACATTAATTAGCCTTTTTTTGTTGTTTTCAGAATTTTCAAACAAAATTAAACAAAATTATATATATATATATATATATATATATGGAATAGTACGTACACAATTTGGTGAAGGTTCCACAGTATAGAATAGGTGTGGAAATCCTTTGTTGGATCAAACCAGAGCTTAATCCTCTGTTCTCTGTCATCAAATCCATCCACATAAACATTTGTTTGAACAATATAAGGTTGCCCTTGTACATTTCCCAGGAATTCAAAGTCAATTTCGTCGTGATTTGGTTGACTAGAAGTCAGCTGCATCCACAACGTAACCATGATCGATTCAGAAAAATCAAGAACCTACAACTAACTAATCATATATATATTCAACTTAATTTTCTATGATCGATAAAGTAGTGTTGGTTTCAATTCATGACAACGTTTAATTTATTACAACAAATTAATTAACTTACGTAGAAGGCGACAACGGTGCCTGCTGAGTTACCCGGTACCAGTTTAATTTGCATGTCAAATTGACCAAACATGAACATGTCTTTTGAAGCAAAACCAGAACCTATATATATATATATAAGAAATTAAAAGAATGAATTTCAAAATCAATACATATATACAAAAAAGTTTAACTAATTATAAGTATATATATATATTTGAAATAGATCGATCGACCTGAATCCTTGTCAAGTATTAGACTTGTGTTTGTTCCATCGACAGATGTATTGACATGGCTAGGTGACCATGTTACAAGGAAATCCTTGTTAAAATCTCCGGTAGAAACAACAGAAGCAAATGATTCTTGAATCAAGAAAACAGACAAAATCAGTCCAATTGGAATGAAATATTTATGCAAATTATTCATCATTAATTAATTTCTGTAAAATAAAGAATGATTTAATTAACTGAGAGACTATATATATATATATATATTTATATGTATTGCATGGTGACATTAATCATGTGAAGAGAACAAGAAAGAGTTGTGTTGAAGCAAAGCAAGAATGTATATATATCTTTAGTATGAAGTAAAGAAATTGTTAGAGAATTACCCGCGTTCGATCTTCAATCATGCAGAAACATAAAGAATTAATTAATGATAGATGGAATTGCACTTTTTATACCAAACATTTACCTACTTTATACATTTCATACCACACCTTTCATAATTGCACATTTCATACCAAAATCAATCAACCTTTTTCAATTTACATACCACCGTTAAATTTTGGACGGAATTGGACACGTGTCCGTTAACTCTAAAAAAAAAAAAAAGGAAAAAAAAAGTGTCACTTTTCATACTAAACATTTACCTACTTTATACATTGCATACCACACCTTTCAGAATGACACATTTCATACCAAAATCAATCAACCTTTTTCAATTTTCATACCAACGTTAAATCACAAAAAAAAAAAACCTCGCGGGCACTGTACCACCACATATGCTATTCTCGTTCATCACTTTTTTACAATTAACCCCTTGCCCCCTAAAATGTTTCAATTTTACCCTTGCGTGTTATTAGTACTAATAAATATGTAAAAAATTGAAATTTATGGGCAATTATAAATTATATCAATTAATGAATATGATGATTTTGAATTGAAACAGTAGTACCACGTAGGGTCTTCTCAATTTGAGGAAACCGTAATAAATCATATGATCGATAACATTCCTGCTTCTTTTTCGAAAGGGTACAAAATATAATAAAATACGGTCTTCGATCTCTACATATGAAAATCATACACAATCATAATTTTGTAATTTTTCTGCCAAATTTTTAAGTATAATTCAATTACAAAAAAAACCCCTCGTGTTTTTTACTTTTTTAAGTATAATTCAATTTTTTTGTGATTTAACGTCGGTATGAAAATTGAAAAAGGTTGATTGATTTTGGTATGAAATGTGTCATTTTGAAAGGTGTGGTATGCAATGTATAAAGTAGGTAAAGGTTTAGTATGAAAAGTGACACTTTTTTTTTCCTTTTTTTTTTTTAGAGTTAACGGACACGTGTCCAATTCCGTCCGAAATTTAACGGTGGTATGTAAATTGAAAAAGGTTGATTGATTTTGGTATGAAATGTGCAATTATGAAAGGTATGGTATGAAATGTATAAAGTAGGTAAATGTTTGGTATAAAAAGTGCAATTCCCTCATTAATGATACGATCCATTTTGTGCAATTAATATTCAAAGCTTTTTTTTAAGGACATTCCAATGGCGGAAAGTGTAGGACACAACAGCTTGGGGAAGTAGGCTTAATTAATTTCCTATCTTGTGGAATTTTTTATGAGCATCTTTCCATCACAATTCCAAGTCTTGTAATATTCTTTAATTTCCCTTTGCTATGATATACTACAAAAAATATATATATATATATATATATATATATATATATATATATATATATATATATATATATATATATATATATATATATATATATATATATATTTAATACTTCTCTAGTAAATGAAAGATTATTTTATAAAAACAATTTATAATACAACAAAATAATAGTAGGAATTAAAATTCATGCTTTAAGTATACTTATGGGAATGACTAGTCTGAGTAGTCTCCATGCACTCATATCTGATTCCATGTTGGTACAAAACTTGAGGTGAAGAACACACATTATAAGCTTTTAGTATAATTTCAATATTTATTGATTCGAGTTTTTTAATAAAATGATATATTTAATATCAAATTCAAAGACTTTTTTCATATTTCTTTTTTCCTTCAATTTTTGGAGGTCAAAGTTTGTGTTCTTTTATATGGCTGGAAAATTCTTAACGAAAGCTTTATAGTGGTACAAGTTTCTACAAGGAATCATACCACAATAATTTTTAGATATGATATAGAGCATAAGCATGTTATGATAAAAATTTTGAAGCATAAATTCAAGCATTTAAAAAACCACCGTTATAGCTCAAACAAATATGAAGAAAAAAAATATCCTTTAATTTTGATATGACATGTATATTATTTAAATTTTTAATACCAAATATTTAAAGTAAGTAAAAATTTGATATGAAAAATATAATTATCCGTTATTTTATCTCAAAGTATCGTCGTGGCCCAAAATCCATTGTCCAACAGTAAACTGGACGAACGTTTTGGTCACAAGGGGCAGAATCGGGAAAACAAATGCGATCACAGAGCCAGGGCAGAAGAGAACCTAAACCCTGAACCCCAACTGCAGAAGAGTTTCGTGAAAACTCTAACCCGCTCACTCAATCAACTCTGTTTCTTCGATCAATCTCGAACTGAGTTTTCTGCAAGGTATTGTGAAAATGCGTTGAGTGTTCTGCTGTTTTTGATCGGTGATAAACTCGGTTTGGTTCGTGTTTGTGTGTAATATATATGGAATATTTGTTCTTTCCCAATCACGACGCTCTTTTACATAAATTATCAAAAGTTTAGACTTTCTCTGTTTCTCGAATATAAAAATCGATGATGAACGCTTTTTATTTTGTAAGGCATTTTGGCAGAGCTAAAGCCTCACATTAACGACTTTCTTTGTAATTTGTATATTAGATTTGATAAAACATTCATAAAACAGTGCATAATTAGGTTTTTTATTTTAAATATTAATAAAATGTAATAATATAAAGAGGTTGTCGTCTCTAAAAAGCGTGGTCCAGATGTTTTTTAGATGAAATATTTGATTCAATAGTTGTGAAACTTTGCTCATATGCAGTGGTTTAGAAGATGAACATGAACAATGTCAATGTTCCCAAGATGCCTGGTGGGGCTGCAGCCTCTGCTCTTATAAAGTTGGGAGTAGTTGTGGGGCTTGGAGTATATGGAATTTCTAACAGTCTCTACAATGTTGAGGGAGGGAACCGTGCTATTGTTTTCAACCGTATTGTTGGGGTCAAAGATAAGGTTTTTGTCTTTGGTTTCTTTGCTAACGGGCTTGACTTTCTTTTTTCAGATTCTTGGTTTCTCTGCATCATCTAGTTGTATGCCCAATGTGTAGGTATATCCTGAAGGGACACACTTGATGATCCCATTGTTTGAAAGGCCAGTCATTTATGATGTTCGGGCACGACCACATCTAATTGAGAGCACTTCAGGCAGTCGTGACCTTCAGATGGTGACACTCCCACCCACTCTTCTAATTTTTACCCCCCACTTACACCCCTTTCCATGCATTCATATTATCGTTGCTGGTGGTGGTTGGGCCGGTTATAACTTGATATGGTTTAATATGAACTGTTTATTTCTCTGTATTGAAATAGATCATCTTACTAATATGATATGATAATAGCTTAACTTCTTACCATTTACGTATAAAAACAATAAATGTGCTGGTGCAGTTTATGGAACATTATACAGGAGATTCTTAGGTTACAACTGGCCTTTATGTTGAAGTTCCCGTACCATATTCATATTCATTTTCCTTCTCAGTCTTATTGTTCTACAATCATGTTATAAACATGATGATTTTCATTTTATATTCCTCGTATGCATATTTTTCTACCTTACTAATTGAAAAGTTTGAGAACTGTCTATTAATCAAGATAATACATGAAGCACTTTTGGTCTTGTTAAACCCGGGTCTTTTTAATTCCAAAAGACGTGAATCTAATTGTGTATGTGGTTCATTATTTCATTGTTACAGGTGAAAATTGGTCTTCGGGTTCTCACCCGTCCTTTGCCAGACCAGTTACCCACTATCTATCGAACCCTTGGTGAAAACTACAACGAGAGAGTCCTGCCATCAATTATTCATGAGACTCTGAAGGCTGTGGTTGCACAGTACAATGCTAGCCAGCTTATTACACAGAGAGAGGTAAGAGGGTGGGCCACTCAGACGTCATTATTTTGAGCAATGGTCGAAGTGCATTATGTGTTTGTTACACTACATCAACCGTTGTATTAAATGTTATGTGCTGCCATTTGTGGTAAATTATTCAATCTTATTAATGTGTAAATGATTTTACTGTAGTTCAATAATATATCTAGTTTAAAAAACACAGGATCAAGTTAATATAGAAAAATAAATAACACTTCACTGATGGATATGTGTAAACAAATTGATAATAGTAATTGATATGATACCACACCTCTATGACAAATACGTACAGAGAGCACTTGAAGAAGAAGAAATGATACTGTGTGTAGCATTATCTAAATTGACAAAGCCGAATGTAGTGTGGGTGTGTCGTACAACAAATAATTATGAGTTGAAATTGTGCTATTACGTGGAATACGGTTTTCACTGTAATTTTACTGTATGTAGAATGTCAGTAGGGAAATAAGGAAAATATTGACTGAGAGAGCCGCCTATTTCAACATTGCATTGGATGATGTATCCATTACCGCCCTGACATTTGGAAGGGAATTCACTGCTGCAATTGAAGCTAAACAGGTAGCTGCACAAGAAGCTGAGAGGGCCAAATTCGTGGTTGAAAAGGCTGAGCAAGACAAACAAAGTGCTATAATTAGAGCACAGGTAAAAGATTCTCTCTCGTTATGTTCGAACACTTGTTGCTATTTGATCTTCTTTTCCTCATTTTTTTTTTAACTGTGTGTTGAGGGGGAGAGGATTTTCTTTCTCTTTTTGACCTGAAACGAAGCAATTAACTCAATCGTTGCGATTTACATATTTTTTTCATTTGGCACCAGGGAGAGGCTAAGAGTGCCCAGTTGATAGGTCAAGCTATTGCCAATAATCCCGCATTTGTTACCCTACGGAGAATAGAGGCATCCAAGGATATTGCACACACTGTTTCATCTTCAAACAACAAGGTGTACTTGCACTCTGATGAGCTTTTGCTAAACCTTCAAGATCTGAACGCAGAGAAAATCTTGAAGAAGTAGATATGCTCAAGAAAACTAATTTTTTTGTTGTTAACTTCATTTATCATATTCGTTAATTAATGACATTTTAACGGTCTTCAGCGGAAGTAGGGATATGCATTAGAAAATAACCTCATTTGAGCTACTGGGATTTGGTTTGTACGGTGAAATTTTCAGAGTAGGTAGGGTACGGACTTAAATTTGGGAATCCAGTAATTAAATTGCATTCCTGTTTTCCATTAATAATAATGAAGTATCTTGGTGTTTCTAGGTTTGTATTTATCGCTGTGAACCTTGATTTGATTCAATTAATGAATGATTTCATAATGCAATTATGTTGTTCCGGATTGCAGTTTCTGTTTCCACATATATATATATATATAGATGGGCTCAGGATAGAAGACAAAAACTAATAGTGAATGAAAATATATGGGTGGGTCTGTTTTCAAATTCTCACCCTCCCCATTCTTTTTGCAAATGTTCTTTTGCATGTAGGCAAGTCGAGGGTAACTCCTTTCATTTGTTTTATATCTAGAACAAAGCTGATGGTATCAAATGTTATAATACTTATAATAAACTGTGTAATTTCCCCTTTCAAATTGTTATTCAAACTTTGGCTGGCTATTCCATTGACTTGAATAAAGCAAATTTCAAAAATCTAAATATGATTAACCTAAGTGGATATGAATATGATGGTTTCATTACAATACGATTGCAAATACAAACTTATTTCAAAATCTTTAAACCTGCCATAGATGAAGATAATGATAGAGACTTCATTGAATCAAATCTTTATTCAAACTTTTGCTATTCAATGGACATGAACAAAGCAAATTTAGAAAATCTATCAAAATCCAAATCTGATTAACATAAATGGATATGAGCATGAAAATATGATTCAAACCCGACCGACCTGTTCAGAACCCTAGTTGTAGCAACAGTTTTGAGATTTTCTTTTTCTTTTTTTCAAGTATGCTTGCCAAGTGCCAACCAAATATAGTATATTCACAACCAAGCAGAAAGAAAATAGAAATCTAAAACAAAATTACTTCAAAATCATCGAAGAAATTCAGTTGAAACTGTCAATTAATGTACAAAGGAATGAATAAAGATACACGGAAGCAAAGGAAAGAAACCAAATAGCCGTTGATCACTGTACACTCTCTTGAAGAAAAAAAGAACATGTAAAAAAAGCTTCTGCTAGTCCATTTGCAAAATCAAGAATCCAAAAAACCAATTCCGAAAACAACTATGATAGATCCGGTTGCCTCAACTCTTTCCTTAGAGTTCTCGAAAACGACTTACAAGCATCCATACTAAGATCCATTGCCGCAGCCAATGCCACAAAAGCAGCAGCATCCTCCGCACAAGTCACGTGTTGCACCCCAACCTCCACCTCCGGCTTGCTACACTTCCCGTCCCCTTCCACCGTGGACGACATCACAAATCCTCTATACAATAGGTGCGCCCATGATCCAGACCCGGATGCCGACCCAAGATCCGACCCGGACACCGACCCTGAGCTAAGGTCGAAGCTACTACTGGGACTCGTCACTGGCGTAGGGCCAGTGGTTATATCAATACTGAATTTTCCTCCGGCTTTAGTCTTGATTTTGGAATTTGCGAGGGAGATTGAATCTATGCCGCCGTCAGGGATGAGGTCAAATCTGTAACCAAGGTGGTCACCGTTCCTAGTGCAATCTCTCCAGGCCTCTAAACGGCCCCACGGCTTCCATGTGTTTTGGCCTGGCCGTAATATCAGCCAAGCTCCGGGATTGGATTTGCTGACACGGTTGGTGCCGGGCGATGGGACAAAGGGTGTTACCATTGATGCAGCTGCCACTGGAGATCCAGATAGGTCGTGGATTGTGATTGACCATCCCTTTCTCTCGTTTAGGGTTTGTTGTTCGTTATCTGATGTGTTTGAATTGAAACAGCTTGTTGATGTGCTTGGTTCTGATAGTGAAGATCTGTTTCAATAAGAATCAAAATATCAAAAACCATCCAATCCATTCACATATGACATATAACTTTAAAATTTTAATAACAGAGAAGATCTGTTCAATAAGAATCAAAATATCAGACGCCATCAAAATTGCAATTTAAATACAATTCATGAGAATTCGAGCAAATTTCATTGAATTTTTCTGATTAAAGATCAACCATTCAATTTATTTAACTTTAACTTAAGTAGATCTGTTCAATCAAAATTGAAAAAAATATCAAAAACCACCATCTAAAGTGCAATTCGTGAAGATAGCTCGAGAAAATTTCAATGAAAACCATCGAAGTAAAGTTTAGCAACAATTCAATATAACATTTAATCAAACTATTAATTACCTGGATCTCAAATTCCTCTCTCCAGAATTTCTGAAACTGAACTTGCAAGTAAAAACCGGTTGCTTAACATTCCCATTGACCTGAAAAACTTGTGGACTGCACTCCGGCTCGCCGTCGAACCGGAAAACAAATCTCGGGTCGGGCTCAGCCCTAACATTCAAATGCAACTTAAAATCCGACCCGGGAATTAAAACCCACCCGTTCTGGATCAAAATCCCTCTATTACTATTTTCAACAAAACCCTTCAAATCCAATTGAACCACAACGCAGCCCAAAAGCTTCTCACTCTTGATAAACCCACAACCCTGATTCCCCTTCCTATAAACCTCAATCTTCAAAAAACAAAACTTATTAATTTTCTCAATCAATTCCGATTTCTTCAAACTGAAACAACTCTGGATTTTGCTCTCCACTGCTTCCCCTTCGGAAGAAATAGACGATACATCTGAAACCTGAGTAGGAAACCCTTTCAGCTTAAATTTACAGTAGAAGGAAGAAACATTGAATTGTTGAGGCAATTTCAAGGCTAAGTTCCCAATAACAATCCGCACAAAAGGGCACGGATCCATCTCGTGTACAGTAAGAATTACGAAACAGATGAACAATGAGGAGAATAAATAAAATTAATGAGAAATTGGTTTGTATATATGTAAATGGGGGGTTGGGGGGTGGGGTAAGACAGGCTGGAGGGGGGGGGGGGGGTGCATGGACATGCGTGCGTAATGAGCTGTGGTGCACGTACGCTAAGTGCCAGCAAAGAGAATCAAATGATAAAATATAATTACATATATTCACTACCTGTCAATCTCCATCGCTGTTTTAGACTAAGCTTATTGGTTGTACGAAGATTTGGCGTTTTGTGATTCGGATTTCTGATTGGTTGATTTTTTTCCTTTTGTAAAATATTTTCTGGAGATTAATTATGGATGATAATCCTTAATTAGGAATAATAACTGGAATACAGCTGTCTTAGTTTCGGACGAAGACGACTGGATTGGACGCTAGTCTTCACTGAGTTGGACATGGTCCCTCGTTAAATATATTAATAGTTATATTCTTTATTTGGTTATTGTAGAAATAGTTTCTTTTATAAGTATTTTATAATTAGATTATATTTCTTCATAAAGTGTTTAATTACAAGATATTTGAATATATTTATTTTTTCTACTAATGGCCAAATGATAAATATTACATGTAGTATATAAATTATTTAAATTGCATACTATTCTTGAGAGTCGATTAGAGCTAGTTTAAACGGATGAATTATTTAACAACACAAAAAAAAAATGAAACCTAAAGAATAAATACACTATCTGAATATTAGAAAATCAAGAATCGCATCACTGTATAGTCAAAAGATGAAATTTTCAGATATTTTTTTATCAAGAATGGCATAATCCCAAAATATTGTCAAATTGAAATGCAAACTAAAATAAGTATTATTTTCTAAAATTGATCTAAAATGAATTTAAGAAGACTTCCTAAATAATAAAATATTAAAACAATTACTATGAATAGTCATTCAAGTGGAAAACGACGGATAAAAGCTTCTGAATTGAGGCTAAATGTGTTATCATAACAATCATAGTCAACGTTATGACTAAAATATTAAAATGCATTCTAAAGTGTCTCGATAAGTTAAAAAATCCGATCACTTACCGTCTTTGCATCTATATGCCTACTCATGATATCTTATTAATGACATTATTATACAATTTCACAATTTGTCTTGAATGCTCCTATATTAATATTATTTATGATTGCGTAGCACATTTATAAAATTAATAAAATTGAGATCATGTGTAAATATTTTTGTTGTGTGACTGAAGTGCAATCACTCGAGTTTGAATTGGAAATTCTAGATAATCTTTTCAACCTTTTTTTATTCATTTTGTAGTTCGGCTGAGTTTTTTCTTTTTTTTTTTTAGGAAGAAAAAGGTGGATGCACAATCTATATATTGATTTAATTCCTGATATTTTTTCTTAAACTAAGGCTTCATGCATTGCTTGAGAAATGAGAATGCATTATTCTTAATGTTGTTCTTTATCACTGTGAAAACTGTGTTTGTGTTTGCTTTTATTACACAAGGAATCCTCAAGTAATAGATTTATACGGTAAAGCCTAAAACAAATTTTTTTCTCTCTCTTTCTATTTTGTACTTATATTCTCGATTTGTTGTGTTGTTATATTTTATTGTATACCATTTCAGAAGTGAGACATCCATCATACTTTTCAAGGTATGAGTTCTTAAATAGTGGATATATCCAAATCATTTTAAACGAACTGAGCACGACATATTTATTTTACACTTACAAGAAAAATAAATTCTACTTGACTTGTAAAATACCTTAGAAATGATTGATTTGAGTTTATATATATGATAAATTTATAATTTTTTGAACTATTAGGTTATAAAAGGTAATAAACTTTTCGAAAGATTCGTAAAAACCAACATTAAACTCAAATTACGTCTAGGTATCAACAGTTCATGTTAATGAAAATCATAATTGTTTTCCTTAATCCAAAAAAAAAAATCCTCTTGCTTAATTGTCAATGTTAATGCTAACTACGACGGTGTAGCCAATGAGATCGTAGTCTACTGTTAATCACTTATAAAATGATGTAATGATTAATGTATTTCTTAAAAAAAACATTACAGTGGTTTATAGAAAGTTCCAAAACCAAATTTTGGAAAGTACACATTTTTTATTGATAAAAATAGTAGTCGATAAGTGGAAGCACCATATTATTTGCAATTTGATAAGGTAGTTTGGATTTGGATAGGCAAATTTCTTTTGTAAGAAAATAGCATACTTATTTTGTGATGTTCCAAAAATAAAATAAAAAATAAATACCATGGTATGAAACCAAATGAAAGTTACTGCACTTTTGTAGCATATTTTTTCTCCGTTTGAATGAAATAATTATATAGGTCAGGATTGCATCAGCATGAGATAAACATATATCTAATTAATTATGTCTACAATTAATATATATGATTATATATGTAACAATTCAACCTATGAATTAAATGTACAAAATCTCACTCAATCAATTACTTTTATGTGTACCTTAGCCGAGTCGGGACATACCATATTTCTAGAAAATACATTCCATAAGATAAGAGTTGAATTTGGCGTCAGATGTAAAGAAAATATATTGACAGCATTAATTAAATTGGATGAACTGGATATTCTAAAAAAATGAAAATGGATGAACTGGATATATATTGCGGCTGAACCGTATAGACAACCCATATTGATTGTAGTGTATCGAAATGATAACAAGAGAGAAATCAGTGTACCCAAAAAAAAAAAAAAAAAAAATTAATAGAGGAAACCAGCGGGGCTCCGATTTGCCTTTAATTAGTGAGTTGGACTTTGACCCATCCAGCTACTATTGAGATATATACCTAACTATGCTGGCAGCTTCTGTCCAAACTTATTTCAAATATAATTAATTATTGTTGCTTTTATTAATTTATACTATTAATTTATATAAAGGTTAGGTTGCATCAATTTTAAATATTCTTGCAAAGTCTTCTATGAATTTCTAAACTAATTTCATTGAGTCTATAAGAAGTCACTTATATCTGTAACATTAATTTGACTTTATGTATAAATTAAATCAAACTAGCATTTACGGGCTGAAAGTATGGATTACTAAATTCGAGTTACACTTGATAATTGACTGTATTAGACTACATTTTCTTGTTTAATTATATTTGTACGTTAGCCTAATTCTCATTTCAAATTTTCATAATTTAATATCATAAAATATTAAAATCATGTAACTTGCAGTCTCAGATCTCAGTTGATACTATTAAGATATCATTTTAATTCAAAAATTAGGTCATTCACAATTGTATTTAACTATATATGTAGTTAAGTTCATTAGTCAATATGCAATATAAGAAAATATTTAATTAATTTTATACAGTGACCATATTTCAGTATTTAAGGCTTGATTTTTGTAATTATATAAAATTTTATTAAACTTAAAGATAAATATGTTAAACTTAAAACACAGAAAATTATAGTAGGGAAAAGTATAATATTATATCGGCCAAGAAAATAAAAAGGAAAAACTTAGCTAGAGAAATTAAACTGTTTTAAGTCGAAAAAGATCAGTACCAACTTAACAAAAGAATTGTAATGTACTCATTCTTTGTGGGAATAATATGTTCATGTTTACCTTAAAAAAAAAAAAAAGCCTTTACAAAAGAATGTTCATTGTACTATAATGACAACAATAGGAAGTTTGGCATCATTTGATTCTTAGTACTTGCTTTTTAAAATTTGTATTGATATCCAAGTATCAAGTGAAGTTAGGCAACAAATTAAATTAAACCCACAGTAACTTGTTCAATTAGGTTTAATGGAATTAAGCACAAGATGTTTCTTTGCTTTGCTTTAATTAAATTAGATCGAAACTTGGAAGTTAGAAATAAGTAAACAACATCCTTTTGTTGGGCCGGCAGCTTGTTGACAATCTTAGTACTTGGGCCTATTTGTGGCCGGGGAGGTCATATAATTAAACACCCGAAATCCAATCCAATGGTGAAATAACAACATATATAGGTAGCTAGGAAATATATATATGTACTTTAAGAAAATTTAATCCAAATTTGGTTTTGTCGCATTTAATTTCTTCTTCTCACGAAACGGAACAGCTACAATACAATTACTAATTATTTAGTGAGATAATTGTATATATATTTGTATTTGTATGTAAGTACTACGATGAACAAATTTTATCAATTTTGACATAATGATAAATTGGTCTGTATATGCATGCATTGCTCCCCACTCTCAGAAATAAAATTTTGCTACATTAGTTTAAGGTCAAAGTTGAACAGCAGAACAGGGTAAACTAATACATCAATTAATTCTTCTTGTGAAGGTGTTAGTATTAGACATTATAGTTTGTATATTGGGCCTTTTTGTATTTGTTATTAGTATATAAGGATTAATTCTGATATTTTTCTTCTTTTAGTTTTAGTTATTAGCCGCCTTTTCATAGATATATATAGAGGGTTGTATCTTGTTTTGTTTATAACGTAGTTTTTATAATTTTTCACACAATTGTATTTTCAGATTCATTAAGCAAGTTAATTTTTCCTTTTCTCTCAATTATGATCAATTCTATATCTTAACATGGTATCAGGAGGCATTAAAACTCTGCTGTGATCGAACTCTGATTCTTCATCAATTCAGTCCATATTCAATTCAGTTTTTCTATCAGTCTGAGTACAAGATTTATTTTTCCACCATTCATACTCTTCTCCGATTTATCTGATTAGTGCTTTTAATTTTTCTCTGAATCTTGCATGTATCTTCATCTTCATGCCCTGCAAGATTTATGATCATCACAAACTATTTAGTTTTGATTTCATCGCGGTTCCTATTCCCAATTCAGTTTCTGTTCCTCTGCAATTTTATGTTCAAATTTTCACAAAATTGTGTTATTTCATGTTCAAGTTGTACGCACAGAACCTGTTCGACGAATTGTCTCTTTATTCAAGAATTCGAATTTTCTGTTTTCTGCACCACAAATAATATATTGGGTTTTGTCAATGGTACACTCACAAGAAGTAAGATACAAATTTAATGAGTGATAGACATCCACTTCATACGTGTGTTCGATTTGGCAATATTATGTCCGGGTTGGCAGTTAAAAATCTCATTCATGGAGTTCTAAATCTGTTCGCATATTCATGGTATGTGTTGGTTCGAGAGAGCGAGGAGAAATGGAATCCAAGAAAGAAAAATTGGTGGGAAATGAAGCCCTGTTTAATCATTGTGGATACTAGTTGTTGTTTAATCAGTCACTTCTTCATATATCCGGTTCATTCTCCTTAACCAAATCACTTTCATCATATCTGGTTCATTATCCTTCACATTAATTCTCAATTTTCTGTTCTATTATTGTTTCATTCAAATCCGATGTTGTATCTTTTGTATATTCATCATATCTGTATTATTCAAGATTTGTCTCCATTATCGATTCTTTCAAGAATTGGTCTGCTTTCCACAGTTAGTTTCGAATATCATCTATGGTTTATTCAAAATTCCAAATTATCATATATCAATGTGTATTTTCAATTCATATCATATCCTGATATTAATCAAGGATTCTTTCATATATCAATCTCTTTTCAGCAATTATGTTCATGCAATTGCTTCGATCTTTATGATAATTCCATTTTCAATATCAGTTTCTTCGGATTTGTCTTCTTCGATCATCAGTTCATCTATCTAGATTCACGAAATTTATATGGTTCATATCCGGTTTCATAAAGATTCATCTCTACACTTGTTGCCGGCTTTATCTCAATCGTCGTTTGGTTCGTTTATTTCCAAGCTGTCCATTAAGGATGCTTAATGTCCAGCTTGCGGGGGCATATTAGACATTATAGTTTATATATTGGGCCTTTTTGTATTTGTTATTTGTATACAAGGATTAATTATGATATTTTCCTTCTTTTAGTTTTAGTTATTAGCCGCCTTTCCATAAATATATATAGAGGGTTGTATCTTGTTTTGTTTGTAATATAGTTTTCATAATTTTTCACACACTTGTATTTTCAGATTCATTCAGTCAAGTTAATTTTTCCTTTTCTCTCAATTATGATCAATTCTATATCTTAACAGTTAGTGTTACCATTGCCATTCCGATATATATATATATATATATTGAAAAGTTAAATCTTAATTCTCATAAGTTCAATTACAAAATTTAAGTCTATATCAATCTAGTTCACTTTGATATAAGGCCATCTCGAATGGAGATGGCCGGGCTCGGTCTCGGGGCGGGGCTGCGGCGGAAATCGGTTGGAGATGGTGCGGGCTCGCGGGACGGGGCGGTTGGCGGGGTAGATTGGGCTGGGTATCGGGCTCGGGGCGGCACGCACAGGAGAACGGGCTCGCGGGGACGGCTGGAGAAGAAATAGGGGCGTGTGGTTTCAGGCGCCCCTCTTTAAAACAGGTGCCGCCAAGTGGCGGCACCTGATTGGACCGTTTTCTTTTTGTTTTTTTCTTTTGTTGTGTATTTATGTATAATGTTGTGTATTTAAACCTAGTTCTTTAATTAAAATCTAATTAATGTTGTGTATTTTTTTAATTAATGTGTTGTTTAATTAATGTGTTATATTAATTAATGTGTTGTTTAATTAATGTGTTATTTTAATTAATGTGTTATTTTAATTAATGTGTTATTTTAATTAATGTGTTATTGTAATTAATGTGCTATTTTAATTAATGTGTTGTATTTATGTGTGTATTTTAATTAGCGATTTCCCTCCTATAAATAGGAAAAAGGAGAATCGCATCTTGCACCTCCATTTCATGTCCCCTTTATTTTTGTTTGTTTGTATTTTGGAATTTGGATTAGAAGAAGATCAAGTTTGAGTGAGAAAAAAAAAATGAGAGTACATAATTTAATTAAACACTCATACAAATAAAATCTAGATTAATACATCGTAGGGGCATAAACTCTCATTTTTAACCGTATTTTGCATAGACATGTTCTATTAAGTCTTCTTGAAGTCTACGGTTAGTCGCCTTGGAACGAATTGCTTCATGACGCAGCATATAATTATCCAACGTTTGCCTTCTTGGTGCAACATCTTGAAACTATACTCCGCGACGGTCATAAATCAGTAAAATGTAATATTTTTCATGTGTTTCCTTTCTTGTATTAATTTCCCGTATTTTCGATTTCTTGTATTTCTTTTGTTGTTTGTTGTATTTCCTTTCTTGTATTTTCTTCTGTGTTATAAAAATATTTGTTTGCGTATTATGTATTAATTTTAAGTTACTTTAATTAAATATTCTATTTAATATTAATATTTTAATATAATTAATAATTAAATTACGAGTACTAATATAATTACTATTATTAATATTAATATTAAAAAAATTTAAAACTATAATATTAATAGGTGAGAGTGGATAAAGGAAAAAAATGAAATTAATTCCCCCACGGAGCCCCAACCATTGAAGACGACCAGGCAGGGCCCCGGGCTAGCCCGGGCTCCAGAGCCCGAAGCTAGCCCTCAACCATTGAAGATGGCCTTATAATTAAATTTTAAACCAAACAAGTACGGAAAATGAAGATATAATAATAAAAAAACCTAAACACGTAAGCCAATATATATTTATTATATATGTAGCAAAACCAACACCAAAAACATTAATTAATTAATTAGTTGGTCTTGCAAAACGCCTAAAACGCATAAGTTTTAATTATTTTAATTTTAAGAAAATCTAAAATGATCATCAATAATCTAAATATTCTCTTGTCCATAACCAAAAGAAGCAGCAGCAGCAGCAGCAGCATTGCAATTCCCGTAATCAAAAGGAGAAGTAGTCGCCTGGTTCTGGTGCAGCAAGGCCATGGTTTCGTCGGCGGCCAAACAGCCTTCCGCATCAGGTAAGGAGTTTGATGAATTCTGTATCAGCATAAGAGCATCGGCTCTCATAGTCACGTTCGTCATCAACTCCTCTAGCGCCGCCGCATACTGTTCCAACTCCTCCAGTCCTAACCCATCCACGTCATCCTCCCACCATAATCCTCCACGTGGCGTTTTGGCGTTCTCGATCGAATCCTTCAACTTCTTCTCCGCATCCAATTGTTTACAAACATCCGAATAATGTCGATTGAAGTCACGCGTTTTCACTGTGGGGCAACTCTCACGCGCCTCAGAGTTACCGTTGAGGAAGCGGTCCACGACGGCATCCACCGTTGGGTGTCCGAACGCGAAAACGCGCTTCCCGAGAGAGTGGACTATAATCGAGATTTCGGCACCACTTAGGATGCAAAGTTCACTGGCTTTCTTGAAAAGTCCCACGCGCCTCTTTGAGAAAGTGACTTGACGGTTGCTTTGGTTTTCGATTTTCTTGATTTCGATTTTTTTCGACCTTGGGTTGTCTTTTTCACCATGTTTGTAGTGTCCTTCAAAATCACCATATTAAAACGTGTCTAAATTATTTTCTGGATTTGGAGAAGAAGAAAATAATTAGACGTTTCAAGGTTGTATATTATATATATATATATATTTATATATTCAAGGAAGAAAATTTAAAAAAAGGAAAGTGAGAAAAATAATATTCTTGCACGTTGTGAAATAAGTGTCTGTAAATAAATATAGTTTGTTGGCTTAATTGGAGGGCTTATGTAATCCGAGTAGCTGATATGGAACTTATTTGGTAAGAGAATAATTCCTTAATTTAGTGACGAAATATTTTTCCTTCTCCATTTCTTAATTCTCTATGTTTTGAATATGAACAAATGAATTTTTTTGGATTTAGGTTTTCTGCGATATCTCAAATTAGCAAAAAAAAAAATAAAAAAGAAAATTGTCTGATTACTTAAACGACTTAATAGCAAATTACTCCTTTTTAATTTGTCACTTCTAAAAAGTAATTTATGCCCATGATAAATAAAAGAGCAACATGATCTGACATAAGTTAACATATAGTCTGTGTAATTTATCTTCTCCATGATATGTCCAAAGAAACCTATTCATTTTTAAAATTTAGGCCTATTATTTATTTTAGAGGTGTTCGTGGTGCGGTATATTGTGTTTTTATACTGTAGACCAAACTCAACCCAATAAGTCTAGAGATTGCACTTTGCAGTCCTTTCAGATTGGGGCGGTTTTTGCAGTCTTATTTTTCCTATTTTAATGAAGAATTTTTTTTTTTTTGAGATTTTACTTTAATTTATTACCACTTACTATTTTGTTATTGTACTTTTTATCTAAGAATAAAATTCTTGAATGTTCCATAATCATTTGAAGAACATTACTACTTTTTCATAATTTTTGGCTTTAATATGTTAATCTATTTAAAGTCTACATTCGCTCAATAAAGATCAATAATTGTTACTCAAATACAAAATCGAACAAGACCTTTTCAAATAATAAACAAAAATAGAAAATACTTTACTTATTAAAGTTGATATTGGTGGTTGTCAATCGATAGAATTTAACTTTGATTGTTAGTAAATTGTATCGAGTAATTTGGGTTTTTCGCACTTTGCACCCTCGAAACATGGGAAATAGGCACTTTGCACCCCCGAAACTTAGATTTAGCACTTTGCACTCTCGAAATATGAAAAATGCAGCACTTTGCACCCTCGTTTATTTTCAAGCAAAAGTTCAAGAGCAAAATAGGTAATTCAATAGTATTGGCATTTTGCTACCTCAAAACTTGAGAATATCGCACTTTGTACCCCCAAAATAAAATTAGCAATTAACACCCTCTAATTAAGAACAAATTAGCAACTTCCACCCCCGAAACACAATAAATTGGTACTTTGCACCCCAAAACACAAAATTAACACTTAACACCCTCAAATTTAAAAAACCCAAACCCCTCATTTTTTTCGTCAAAGTTGACTATCGTAGTGAAAAATTTCTAAGGCAAAATAGGTAATTCTATTTTTTTTCTTAAATTTGCAAAATACAATTATAAATACTTGAATACTCATTTCTCTCTCCATATTTCTTTTCAACAATATCATCATAAATAACTAAATAAAGTACTCTCAAAGACCCATTGTCTACTTCAACATATCAAAGACCCATAAAGAATTACCTATTTTGCCTTAAAAAAATCACCTTAATGGTCAACTTTGCCGGAAAAAATGAGGAGTTTGAGTTTTTTTTTTAATTTGAGGGTGTTAAGTGTTAATTTTGTATTTTTGGGTGCAAAGTGTCCATTTATTGTGTTTCGGGGGTGCAAGTTGTTAATTTGTTCTTAATTAGGGAGTGTTAAGTGCTAATTTTATTTTGGGGGGGCAAAGTGCCAAAGATTTGCAATAGAGTTACCTATTTTGCCCTTGGGTTTTTGCTTGAAAATAAAAGAGGGTGCAAAGTGCTGTATTTTTCATATTTCAAGGGTGCAATGTGCTAAATCTAAGTTTTGGGGGTGCAAAGTGCCTATTTCCTATGTTTCGGGGGTGCAAAGTGTAAAAAACCCGAGTAATTTTAAGGGATAAATTAAGCTTTGGGGTTGAGACGGTAAATTAAAAGTATGTATGTGCTTAAATTATATTAAATAATAAATCACAATTGGTTATTTTATATACATGCGATTGAGTGCGGTTTATGCGATTCTTTAAAATAAAAACCCAAATCCGATCATAATTTGCGATTTTTTTTTTCACGAAGCCCAAGACCAACCCATTTATTGTTTAACCCGCGAATTGCGATCGATTTGGATTGAGGCGATCAGTTGCGGAGGTTTGACGGTTTCATTGAACACCCCTAATTTATTTCATCTCAAAATCTCTTAAAAAAAACCTTATGACAATCGAGAAATATTCAAAAATCTCAATTTATTTATGAAATTACTTTTAAAAAATACGAGACAAATAGACCCTTGAATTCTGTATTTCAATTTCATTTTAGCCAGAGTTTTTCATTGCAACAATAATCTAAGAATTATTATTCAATTACTATGTAAGTATATTAAAATCATGATTTTTTCTTTATCGTGAATGTCATTTTCGATGATATGATTAAGTTTCGCACAGCTGCTAAGAGCTCTTTTCCTTGCGTGAAATGTAATTAATTATTAAATCAAGGGCAACCACGTTAATTTAAGATTTTTTCTTATTTCATTAGGTGAGTTGCTCTGACTATATCAACAATCTTTTGACAACTCGATTTACATGGATCCACTGTTCTTGCGATTAAGGAGAGTAATAAATGCAAAACCCTCATAATAAGTTAGGGCTTTTCGCACTTTGCACTCTGGAATTATAGGGTTTTTGCATTTTACATTCTAACTTAAAAGTTTTGGCACTTTGCATCCTGAAAATACAATTTAGTTGGCACTTTACACCCTAGTGTATGTTTTGAAGAAAAAATTAATTGATTGAAGAGTATAATAGTTATTTTCGAATATTTTGGTACTTTAAACCCTAAAAATATAGATTTTGACACTTCGCACTCTGAAATATAGAATATTGGCACTCTGCACACAAAAAATATAATTTCTGACATTTTCAACCCCGACTTAATATGATAATCTAAATCATGTAAATAACATGTAATATAATAATATGTTAGATATGTAAACGTCTATTTTAGATATAAAGTAAATATTCTTGAGGTTACTTGAAAATAAAATGAAGACAATGTCTTTTTTTTTTAATTTAAATTTTACAGAGATAAAATATTAAAATAAGTTATTATAAATTAAAATTAATTTAGAATAACAAATTTATGATTGTTGTGCATATAAATGACCATTTTATCTCTACATCGCCAATATTCATGAGTCTATTTGTTTTAAGAAAAATACATTATTGTGCAAAATGTCATACAAATTATATTTTTAGGGTATAGAGTGCCAAAAATTTAAGTCGGGGTGAAAATGCTAATATTTTATAATTTTAGGGTGCAAAATGCCAACATTCTATATTTTAAGGGTGAAAAATCTATATTGCCAAGGTGCAAAGTAAAAAAATAAAATTGAATTTTTTCACTAAAATACATACTAGGGTGCAAAGTGTCAAATAAAGTATATTTTTAGGGTGTAAAGTGCCAAAACTTTTAAGTCATAATGCAAAGTGCTAAAACTTTATAATTTCAGGGCGCAAAGTACCAAAAACCCAATAAATTATAATAATTATTTGACTTTCCTTAAAATCTTTTTCAACTCCTCTCTTAAATTTTTATAAGCCGCTATATAGTGCCAAAGCATAATTCCTTTAGCCTTAAAAAAGAAAAAGAAAATTCCTTTAATGTACTCCTCCCAACAACTTTTGATTCCTCATCTCCATCTCGCCCACACACACACAAACCAAGGATCTAATTAATTTCCTATGAGAAAATTCATGGTAAATTCTTTCCGAATCTGATTTACTAAACTCATTCACCCACAAATAAATACTTCCTCCGTCTTTATTTTGCTCTCTTAGTACAGTTGAACAGTTAATTTGACTAAATTTATAAAAATTATAATTAATAATTTAGTTAATATATTTTACTAATAAGTTGATAATATCATATGACATCATATTTATTAATATTTAAAAGGTTTAATATACAAAAAACATGAATAATTTAATATGATAAGTCACTTAAAAAATTGAAAAGTTTGATCGGGTAATATAACAAAGGGAGCAAAATAAATTGAAAGAAGAAATTATATTAGAATTACATTTATTTATCATGTGATTGATTATTTTAAATAAAAATAGTTAATTTTATTGTCATTCATAGCTAGTATGAAAAGTGCACTTTACCTCCTCATATTCTAACTCACACTGCATCATAACATTTTTAGACCTTGAAAAAATTATGATTTGACAAAAATACCCTTCTATAAATACTACTATACTTAAACTTACATTAAACCTGGAAAAAAAATCAAGCGATTTACTCCCCATGTGTTATTTTAATGGACTAGTTTACCCCCTCTGTATTATATCAATGTATCAGTTTACTCTCATGTATTATTATAAATGTGGCACTACCCCCTGTATTATTTTAAATGGAGTTGGATAATTTTGTCTTTATACTCTACAGTTTTAATTTCGATCCACACTCATTTCGGACGAGTGGGTTATACTTTCCAATATAATGATGCAAATTGATTCTTTAAACTTTTTATAGGGGGTAAAATGTTATTTTTTAAATTATAAGTAATAAATATAGTGACAAATAAACCACTTTTTTTTTTTTTTTTTTTTTTTTTGACATAAAATCTTGTCTCCGGATTAATTTATTTTTCCTAAAGTTGAGTTCATAAAAGTAGCTATAGGAGTTTGAGCATTCTCTTTAATTGATTGATTATATTTTTTTTATTTTTTTTTAATGTGAACATGTATTTGTAGAGAGAGGATAACCTTAATTTTGATATATTCTTAAATATATGTCGTTTTAGAAATTAAAAAAGATTTAAATATATCATAAGGGTAGTTTTGTACTAGACGGGGGATTAATTACCATAACCCTTTCATTTTATCTTGTTCCTGAAAGAAGCTAGCTGTAGAGCTTAACGTTGATTACCATAATCACATTCTTCATTTTTATATCATTAATAGTTAGTTAGAATAATTTTTGCTTTAGTTTTCTTTCTATAAATACTATATTGAGCGACATGAAACATCATAAATCAAGAATATGCAAAAGAAAGGAAAAAAAATCCATTTTCTATGATTTGGCTGCTTTCAGCAGCTAGTCTATATCAGTTTATGACAAAAAAGAGTTTCTTGATATATTTAGTGTCACTTAGAATCACCAAATTTCTTTTCTTCATTTTGCGAAATTATAAAACAAAATCAACTGTAGATTATTAATTAATTAATCATAATTGGAGGAAACGATTAAACATGGATCAATATTTCCATCTTTTCCGTCGAAAACACTGAAAAGTTTCCGTTTTTTAATCAAGCTAAACGAAAACAAGATGTAATATCAAAACTATTTGTTTACCTTAAACTCTGTTATTTTTCTAAATTTAGTAACTTTTTTTACAATTTTCCTTAATTTTTCCGAAACATTTTCGAAAAATCTCGAAAAGTTTCCAATATTTGGGAGTTTTTTGCACTTTGCACCCCCGAAACATGGAAAGTAGGCACTTTGCACTCCCGAAACTTAGATTTAGCATTTTGTACTCTCGAAATATGAAAAATACAGCACTTTGCACCCTCTTTTATTTTCAAGCAAAAACTCAAGGGCAAATAGGTAATTCTATTTTAGATATCTGGTCCCCTCCCCCCCCCCCCCTCCAAAATAAAATTAGCACTTAACACTCCCTACTTAAGAATAAATTAACAACTTGCATCCCGGAAATACAATAAATGGACACTTTGCACCCCAAAATACAAAATTAACACTTAATACCCTCAAATTAAAAAAAAAAAAAAAAAAACTCAAACCCCTTATTTTTTCCGGCAAAGTTGACCATTAAGGTGAAATTTTTTTTAAGGCAAAATAGGTAATTATTTATTTGTCTTTGATATGTTGAATTAGACAATGGGCTTCTAGAAGTTTACTTGTACTTTATTTAGTTATTTATGGTTATATTGTTGAAAAGAAAGATTGAGAGAGTAATGGAGTATTTATAATTGTATTTTGCAAAATTTAAGTAAAAAAATGAATTACCTATTTTGCCTTAAATTTTTTTCACTCCGATAGTCAATTTTGACGAAAAAAACGAGGGGTTTGTGTTTTTTAAATTTAAGGGTATTAAGTTTTAATTTTGTGTTTTGGGGTGCAATGTGCCAATTTATTGTGTTTTAGTGAAAGTTGCTAATTTGTTCTTAATTAGAGGGTGTTAAGTGCTAATTTTATTTTGGGGGTACAAAGTGTAAAATTCTCAAGTCTTGAGTTCAAAGTGCCAATACTATTGAATTACCTATTTTGCCCTTGAATTTTTGCTTGAAAATAAAGAGGTGCAAAGTGCTATATTTTTTATATTTTCATATTTCGGGGGTGCAAAGTGCCTATTTCCCATGTTTCGGAGGTGTAAAGTGCAAAAAACCCAATATTTGGTTGACCGAAACATACAATCGAAACGAAATTTTGATCCATGCGTTTAAAAGCTTCAAAACTCACAGAAACATAAATCAAGGCAAAGAAGTTAATTAAGAGGAGCGTTCGATCAGAACTAACAACATAAAATTAATCTTCTCTTTTTTTTAATCGTAAAGGAAAAAAGTTCATAACTAAACTAATCATATTACATGAACTAATTAAAATCACAATGTTCTTTCATGTTCATCCAGTTCAATAGTTGGCAACAAGATATATAAATCAATGATACCAAAAAAAAAAAAAGGACATCTCGAATTTGTTTAATAATTTCCACTAATACATACAAAGTAAACTGAGAATTACAAGATGTCATCTTCATCGCCAATTCATAAACTAATGACACTGATTCACACTCATTCATGACTTCAAAATAAAAATTCAAACAACTTTGACAACTTTTCTAATCAACATTAAGGGAAGACTCTTGACTCTGACTCTAAATAATACATAAAATCAATAAAATTAATGACCCATCATCCATTAATTTAGATTGCAAAGACTCGGAATTTATTAATTGAAAAAAAGAATTCAAAAAAAGACCTTTGAAACTCAATTTCCTTGGCCATTATTGCGGTTGAACTCTTGAATCCTGTTTTGTATATCATTGTTTTGTCCTGATGCTGTAGAATTTCCATGGCCATTGTTGCTATTATTTAACCTCTGGAACATGTTTTGAACGTTTCCCTGATATGGCACCGTAAAATTTCCATTTCCATTGTTGTTGTTGTTGTTGAACGGCCCCTGAAACATGTTCTGAAGATTTGGCGTCGTATAAATTCCAGTGTTGTTGTTGTTGTTGAACGTCCCCTGGAACATGTTCTGAGTATCTCCCTGATTTGGCACCGTATAATTCCCACTGTTGATGTTGTTGAACGTCCCCTGGAACATATTCTGAACGTTTCCCTGATTTAGCGTCATATAATTTCCGGCTACATTGTAGTTGTTGTTGGACATCCCATAAAACATGTTCTCTAAATTCTCCTGCATTAGCGGCACCATAGAATTTCCAGGTTGCAAAATATATGGAGCCGCATTGCCAATGTTTAGATTGTCTGGGATAGTTATAGTAGATGAGCTGCTAAGACTTGCAGGAGTAAAAGTGAAAGTAGAAACTTGTTCCTGCATTGGATCATATATAGAGTCCATAAGATTGGTTTCACTCGGCCCTGGTGGTATGTCAATGAGATTATTGGTCCCACTCGGCCCTGGAATGTTCATTAGATTTGACCCGTTTAAGTTACCAGTCATGTTGTTGAACAGAATAGGCGTGTCAAGTCCACTGAGAAATATGGACCCTTCTTGATTGCCATGATATGACAAATCACTTGGCCCTGGGATATCATAGTTATGACCTGGTAAACCAAAATAATTGGTTCCAGTTTGGTTTGGCCAAGGGAAATTGATCCCATCAGTCCCAGTACCTACAGCGGGATTCATCTGATCAGAAGCATATATATTTTGGTATATATTTGGTTCCGGATACATGTTCGTATTCGGATTCTCCAGACTTGGACCATGATTTTGTAGTAGATCATCCATACGTACTTTGAAATTATCAAACTTCTCTGTCAAATCAGCTGCGTCTTTGTCGCTTAGCTCAGATATGCAAGGACCGTTCCAATGCCCTTGTCTTAGAATATCAAGGTTATCCATTTCAAGTTCCTTGGCTTTCTTCTTCTCGAGCTCTAATTGATTTTCCATTTCAACTAGCTCTTGGTTTCTTTCTATTATATTATTGTTTCTTTGAGCAATGAGGTAGAGGTCTGTTTCAGTATTTCGTTGGTTTTGGTTTTGATTTCGGCCAAAAAATTTGTTAGAAATGGTGTCTATATCGGGGTGGGCAAATAAATGGGCTTTCCCACTAGGGGAAAAGACAAGAACAAGAATTTCGGCACCAGTGAGTGTGGTTAGTTCACTAGCTTTTTTGAATAAACCGGCGCGCCTTTTAGAGAATGTGACCTGAAGGTTATTCTCATTTTCTATTTTTGCTATATTTATTTTTTGCCGTCCTTTCCCTTTTTTCGTAGATTTATTTTGGAAAGGATCGTTTTGGGAAGGGTTCCCTTCAGGAGGGTCATTTTGATGTGCATTCATCAGGATAAAAAAAGGGTGGGGGGAGGGAGGAGGGGGAGTTTGGGAGGAGGTTAAGGAATAAGAAGATAATTTGTTATAAAGTTGATGGTTTTGGCATATAGAAAGTGCGGTATTTATAGGTGCAAATGCACTTCATAGGTGAATAGTTAATGAAGTTTGGAAATTTCATTAAGTGCACCAGCTAATTGAGAAAATTCACACCATTATTATTTTATTAATACAGTTGTTCATTTTATCACCTTAAGAATCTGATTAAATGTAGCATTTCATTCTATTTTTGAAATGAAGAAATAAGCATCTTACATTTTTTACTAAATAAGGATCGAACAAGATTTCGTAGTTGTGCATGAAAGTTGTGGTTTATGATTCTTTTAATTTACACATATATCATTGTGAATTATATGGTAATTCACATTAAGTTCGACAGTTGTTTTTCGCGATAATGCAAATGGATAAAATTTTGTGTAAGATTCTCAATTATTACGTGAACCAATAAATAAATAACTAATTAAGACTTTTTTTTCCAAGAATTAGTAATATGTCCATGTAACCGCGATATATATGTAATCGCCGATAAGTATTTGTGAATTGATTGATCGGATCAAGCCATAATAAAAAAAACTTAATACGGATGGACACTAACAATTAAACGACGTCGGATTTGAATCTAAAATCTCGATATATCAAACAGTAATAAACAAATCTAACACATTCGTATAATAATAGTTAATCGATGTGAGATTTGAATACAAAATCTCAAGAAACCACCATTTGAATTGCTTTACAACACATGGTCACATACCAGTTGCAGCATTAAAATTTCACCTACAGTTTCTAGAAAGTCATTTCTAGATAAATCAGAAAATTGAATATCAGATAAATTAAAAGCGTGAAATAATAGGATTTTGAATTTTAATATTTAGTATTGGGAGTGAAATACCATTTATGCTTATTTTATCATCATCATAATAATAATGCTTTTATTTTAATCAACTAATTTGACATAATAAAAGTGCTTCTATCTAAAAAAATGTAAAATTATTTCACATATATAATGATGGATCAAAATAACCAAGAAGATAAAAATTATGCAACTGTACTTTTTCTGATATTTAAAACTTAATCTTGAATTATATCTCAAATCAATGTCATGCTTGGTTGTCCTTCCATTTTTTTGAACAATCATGCTTAGTTATCCTCGGATATAACATAATTAGAATTAAAATAAAATATAACGAACGCATGTATTAATATTAAGCTTGAGATCAAGTAATAACTTTTTCAAATTAATTTATAATATTGATATTGATATTTTTGCTAATATATAAGTTTTTTTTTTTTGGAGAAATATATATATATATATGTTGTATAAATTAGGCACACTAACAAACACTAAAAATTATGATGGGCCGAATCCTATGTATATATCTTTCATCAAAAAAAATTCCAAATGTATATCCATGACTATGAGGAATCGAACAAAGTTGCCCTAATCCAGTTTCAGATACCTTTACTATCCACAAAAAAGCCGCCGCCAGACATCCCATTAAACTAGGTTTGTAATATAAAAGATTATATTGGATTATAGTATTAGATTTTATACATATACAATCGAAGTTTTTCTATTAATTTATAATAAAAATAAAACAGAAAAAACTTTTGTTTTTTACCTCATACTCTAATATCATTATATATTATTGGTTACTCCTATTATTTTGTTAGATTTAAATTTCAATCCAACAAAATGGTATTTTTATTTTTAAATGGTAAGTACATCATTACATAAAAAATTATCATATAATACATTAATTATGTCAATGTGTAAAGAATAACTAACAACAATATTAATAAGAAAATCAGAAATCATAATCTATGTAACAATACATCATCATTGCACCAATTAATTATGTCAAAGCATAAAGACGTGACAACAATATTAATAATAAATTAAAACTCGAAATCTCTAGATTTAGGGCCTTAGATTATTTGTCACTGGACTGCAGCCTCCTCATTGTCAGCAAACTAGTTCTTCCAACCAATTGCAGTACAAGTGTATTTGAACGCGACTGATATGTACTACTCTTTTGCGGCGGCGCCTATAATGTATGGATCATAAAATTACAAATGCTCGTCATAAAATTGATTATTGAGTAGTATATAAAGGATTCAATAATCAATGTTGGTTAAATAAATAAAATATGAGAGAATTTCACTTTCGATACCATAACTCAACATACTTTAGGGATTTGATACCATAATTTTTTCTCCCGACACATTTGATACCATAACTCCAATCAACTCGACACATTTGATACTTCCATCAAATTGGAAACAGAATTGTCACGTGATTGTCACGTGGCCGTTAAAACTTTGCACATTTGATACCATAACTTATGTTGACTGATAATTTTACCCCATAACATTTTAGGTTACCAAAAAAGCCCCACATCTCCAAATTTAGTGCCGATTTTAGTCCACATTGTTGCCAAATTTCCAAATTGACTCGAATAAGACCACGTGCTGACCAATTTAGAACTTTACACATTTGATACCATTACTTATGTTGACTGATAATTTTACCCCATAATATTTCAAGTTACCAAAAAAGCCCCACATCTCCAAATTTAGTGACGATTTTAGTCCACATTGTTGCCAAATTTCCAAATTGACTCGAATAAGACCACGTGCTGATCAATTTAGAAAATTTTACTTATTTTATTTAAATAATTAATTTAATTTATAAACAATATTAATAAATTAAATAATACATTAACATAAATATCACCAAAATTAAGAAAATATATTCTTTTTAACTATAAAATTTATACAATAGAATTAATATATTTAATATTTATTAAAATAATAAATTATATAATTTAAAACTATTTAATATTTATTAAAATATTAAATAATAAATAATTTTAATTTAAAAAAAAAAATCCCCACCCCACCCACCACCTCCCCACCCTTCCCCCTACCCCCGATTCCCAGGCCGCGTCTGTCCCAGGCCACCGCCGGCCTGGGTTCTTCGATGCCCGGCCACTGCCAGCTTGGGATCTTCGGTCCCAGGCCGGCGGTGCCGACGGCCTGGGAATCTAGTGGTAGGGGGAGGGGTGGGTTGGGTTGGGTGGGTCGGTGGGGATTTTTTTATTAAATTATAATTATTTATTATTTAATATTTTAATAAATATTAAATAGTTTTTAATTATATAATTTATTATTTTAATAAATATTAAATAGATCAATTCTATTATATAAATTTTATTTTTAAAAAGAATATGTTTTCTTAATTTTGATGATAGTTAAGTTAATGTATTATTTAATTTATTGATACTGTTTATAAATTAAATTAGTTATTTAAATAAAATAAGTAAAATTTTCTAAATTGGTCAGCACGTGGTCTTATTCGAGTCAATTTGGAAATTCGGCAACAATGTGGACTAAAATCGTCACTAAATTTGGAGATGTGGGGCTTTTTTGGTAACCTGAAATGTTATGGGGTAAAATTATCAGTCAACATAAGTAATGGTATCAAATGTGTAAAGTTCTAAATTGGTCAGCACGTGGTCTTATTCGAGTCAATTTGGAAATTTGGCAACAATGTGGACTAAAATCGGCACTAAATTTGGAGATGTGGGGCTTTTTTGGTAACCTAAAATGTTATGGGGTAAAATTATCAGTCAACATAAGTTATGGTATCAAATGTGCAAAGTTTTAACGGCCACGTGACAATCACGTGACAATTCCGTTTCCAATTTGACGGAAGTATCAAATGTGTCGAGTTGATTGGAGTTATGGTATCAAATGTGTCGGGAGAAAAAGTTGTGGTATCAAATCCCTAAAGTAGGTTGAGTTATGGTATCAAAAGTGAAATTCTCTCAATAAAATATTGCAAGTTTTCTTCCTTACGTGAAAAATTTCCTTGTATGTGTTGTACTCTATAATATCGACATCTTGGTTAGGTGAAGAAACTATCACTTGTCACTTGTTTAAATAAATTGAATCAAGTTGAATGGGTCCGTACAAAATGAGATTGTGAGGGATGAAGAGTATATGAGATATCATTTATCTTGGTGACACGTGTCTCTTTAAAATTTAAATTAAAATAATTTTTTTTTCAAGACAAATTTATCTTTTTTAATGAGTGAAATTCTAAATTACTCATTGGGTTTGCCTAACTAAAAAAATTTGTGTTATTTTTATTAGCAAAAAAAATTCTGTACTTTTTTTATTATTACCAAAAAAATCCCTCTTAATTCGAAATGACAATTTTATAAATATCTCCTTAACTTAAAAGATTACCAATAACCCCTCATAACTTTAAAATTTTGCAATAAACTCCTAATTATTATTTAAAAAAATTGACAAGAACTTCCATATGATTTATGAAATCCACTTTAAAAAATTGACAATAATCTTATCCCCCAAAGTTACATATTGTGGCACTTTACCATCCATATGTACAAATTAAGCATTTAACCGCCTCAAATAATTTTATTTAAGTTTTGTTCGACAGAAAATATACATGTGCCCCTCACATGAATTTCAAAGTTAGTCAGAATACTTCTTACAAGTCCAACTACTTCGCTCATGTAATGATTTGTTTTCAGGTGGGGAAGAGTTGGGCGGTGGTTGTGATGCTGGAGGTAAAGAAAGAGAAATTGGTGGCAATAATTGCAACTATCCCCTTCCCAATTTTTACCTATTTTAAGTATTTTTTGCCCAATTGCAAATATCTCCCAAAGAGATAAAAATGGTAACTTAAACAAACAAGTGCTTGACGCGTGACTTTTTTCATCCAAAAATTAACGGTTGAATGAAATGTAAAAAAAGTTGTCCAACTTTTATATGAAATGTGTTTTTTTGAAAAGTTTGGTATGAAATGTATAATGTAGGCAAAAATTTTGTATGGAAAGTGTAATTTCCTTGATTTTTTTCTAGGGAAAGAGAGATGAAATTAATTAGAGATTAGAGAGTTTTTTTAAATATATTAATTAAAGGGTTATTATGAAATTTAACATATGTTTATTTTTTCTAAATGTCCGATGTCACGTCATCATTGAACATTTTGATCAAATTATGATTCAGATTTGTTGTTGACTTTTTTTAGTGGTTGAGATTGAATATCTCATTTACATTTATGTTCTATAAAATCTTATTTCAGAAAGACCCAAGTTGAATAATAAATTTGTTTCGTCTTTATATTTACCTACTTTTTTATTGTTTTGAGTTTGATAAGTTTCACATTAATCTCGATAATAATGAACAATTCGCGTTTAAAAGATCTCAATAAAATTAAATATGTATCAAGTTCAAGTTTACATATTGACTAAATATATATTACAAATTTGAAGAAACTATTTGTGCGAATAAATTCAGTCTCATAAGGCATTTTATATTTTTACCTAGATTATTACGTAAGTAATAAAATAGATATAATTTGCTTGGTAGCATATGTTAGGGAATCCCAATGACACAAACATTGAAAATCAATAATAAAATGTTGGGATGTTATAACATGAAATACTCAACGTGAATTCTCGTCAATAATAATCATTTTATTCAAATTTGTAAAATGCAATTATAAGTAAATATATTAAATATTAATAACCAACTTTAAACTAAAGGGTGTTATGATTTCTTGGAAAAAGTTAGTGATATTAATAAAATAACTCAATTTTAGAATTATCAAAAAATAACTACCACGTGTTTATTGATAAATACATGCCATTTTTCTGTTGCTTTGGATTTTTCACTGAAATAACGACTGATATTGTGAAGTGAATTTGGTCAGACAAAAATAAACAATATTTTGATATGGGAATCAATAAAATCATCATACTCCAAGTTGAAATAAATTGTCCCAAAATTCCATTATAATTCAATTATGTATCGAAAGCTAGTATACACATGTGGTGCAGGGGCGGACCTAGCCGATATGTGTGGGGGGGGAGGGGCGAGATTTTTTTAAGAGGAAACTCGATACTTTTTCGAATTTTTCATACAATAACAAAAATTAACTTAAGATAAAGTAAGTTGTTATTTTTGTTTAAGTTTTTTGATAACAGACTCGACATTTTTATTTTTGATAAAATGTCAAAATTAATTTAAGTAATACTATAATTTTATTCAATAAAGGATAAAAAAATACACAAAACAATTTTCTTTAACTGTATGAATCTTTAAACATTTAATACATATATTTAAGTTGCAGTCAAGTTGAATAGAAAAAAAATGCAATAAATAAAAAGAAAAATATGTCACTAATAAGTGTAAAATCAATGTAAAACTATGTTTTTGACATATGTAATTATAATTATAGTACAATGTTGGTCTCATAATTCAACACAAAATCACATTTATCATGGTTAATGAACTTGAAGCTTGCTTAAATGTAAAGTTCATGAAAAATTCCGATTTACGAAATAAAGCTAGATGAATTTGAGGATAAAATGAAGAAAAAATTGTAAACAGAAGAGTTCATATAAATTAAATTTTCATAAAAAGGATCATTTTGTTTATCATGCATCTAGGCTAAATTGTAGAAACGACTTGAATCATTATTGGAAAAAAAAATATAGCATAAAAGGATAAAAAGAAGATTTGGGAATTGCAATGAAGTAAGGCATTATTGAGTGATCGTTATTGAAAAATAATACTAGAAACAAAAAGGGAAAAAACAAAAAAGATGACTTCGGCCACCTAGGGAATAAAACTCAGGCAACAAAGAAAAAGAAGAAAAACATGGAGGAATTGTGCTACAGCTGGGAATCAAACTTGAACACTCAAGTTCCACTTGAAGGTAATATTCCACTGCACCAAGCTATACATTGTTTTACATTTATATATACAAATATACTTAAATCATTTTTTTCTGGGGGGACCATGGCCCCCCCAGTCCCCAAAGAGGTCCGCCCCTGATGTGGTGTACAATATCACTAAACATTTTCTGCAAACTTTAGCTATATATCTTTAGAACACAAATGTATTCCTCCAACTTAGATACAACATAAGTATATTTGTTTCCAACAATTCTCAATAAAAATAAATTTCGACTCTACATAGAGGTAAGATTCATTTTCATCCATCCTCGACACCAACTTGACTCCATAACCAACTGTGGAGGTCCAAATGTTTTACGAACTTATGTTGTAAAGTAAGATTCATTTTCATCCATCCTCGACAGCAACCTGACTCCATAACCAACTGTGGAGGTCCAAATGTTTTACGAACTTATGTTGTATGAAGAAGGGGCCGACCTTATAGCGTAATTTGGGTCCTCGCCTAGTAGTGGCCTCAAAAAATTGTTTTGATGTAAACTCAATTTTTTTTTTCAATTTGATAAATTATAATTTTTTTATACATAAATTACATATTAAGAAATTTAAGGTTTATGTTGAATAAGTAGAGTCAAATAAGATGTAAAGAATGCAACAAACTTGGATAATTTTCAAATGAGGTGTTGCCCCATTTATATAACCACATTATCAAACATACGATGAAAATCAACTTAATAATGTATTTATAGAATGTTTTACTCCATAATCTAAAATCATGTATATGCAGAAAAAAATATCTTAGACATCTTCATGCATAATTTACTGGGCAGACTTAGTTGATCAAGCATTGTTGAGACCAATATTAATGCTTCATGTATTAGTTCAGATATGTTGGACACATAATCATAGCTCAACATTAATTTAAATTTAACCTATTAAATTAACTTTTCAATTAACAATACACCCCTAAGATAATAGCGAGAACAATAATATTCTACTTTCACATTTTATCTATTTAATAATTCTGACGAGTAAAAAATTATATTAGCTAACGTGCATTAGTTATATAATTGTATGCACACACGATACTTGTAATATTTGCTTTTATTAAGAGGAAAGTTTTAAAATAAAATGTTATAAAAAAATATTACTATTGAATCTTAAAAAAAATAGTTAAATTTGTCATTTTATCGATCAATTATTAATATATTAGTAAATACTTAAAAATAATCTAATAATTTTAAAATAATACATTGTTTTTTAATTTGTGATGAGGGGACTCCAATTTTAAATTTCAGTCTCGGGACCCTGAATGTGTCGGGCCGGCCCTAGTCTGAAGTGATAGATCCTTCAGCTGCTGTGGATCCACATCGGATGGTGTACGGGTAAGGGCACATTGGGCAGCAGTTGTTTTCGGAAAAGCTATAACATCCCTTATTGAATGAGCCCCTGCCAATAGCATCACAAGTCTATCCAACCCATAAGCAATTCCTCCTGCACATGTGAACAAGTCTATTACTTTTCCAGATTTGAAAAACTGAAATATTAAATAAAATTACTACCAATCATATTTTACTTTCCAAGGCATAAACAAGGACCTAATCAATTATTATATACGCTATTTATGAAATTCGCAAGCAATTATATATCCAAATAATAAGGGCATCCAATACCATGTGGAGGAGCACCCATGTCCAGTGCCTCCAAGAGATAGCCAAACTTCGCCTCAGCCTGCACACATAAACATCAACAGTAAGTACGCAATCAAAATATTGACCACAAGCCTCAAGTTCTTGGGTTTGTGTAAAATCGTCTCAACAGTCATTTCAGTTCTTTCTTAGTTATCATTATTGGAAAAGAAAAAAGAACCAACTACTTTTTAACTGAGCCTCAAGTTCTGAAAGTTATACTAATGATAAAGAAATATTCATCTAATCACAGTAAACAGTAAACATAATTTAAGGAAACTTGATTTGATATTAGTTACGGAGATTCTTAATTGTTTTTGAGTTGTTGATTTACATTAAATGAGTTCGTACTAAGCCCTTTACTTTTTTAAATTTATGATAAACATTAGTGAAAACTCTTTTAATAATTTTAGATCAGCAACTTCAACTATTCTTTCATGATGATAGCACTTTTATGCTTGTTGAAGAAAGAAGAGTTCACAACTGGAAAAATTTTGCTTTACCATCCACATAAGTAGCCAATCAAAACCATTCATAGAGTGTACTCCGCATATACAGTAACATCAAAAGGATCTGCTTACTTGTTCATGGGAAATGCCAACAGTTTCCAAAACCTTTTCTTGAACCTCGCGCTTGTAAATTCTTAAGCTTCCTCCGCCAATCTAACAAATGGACACAGCAATAGAACATTTTCAAATAATAATGAATTTTGTTATCAAACTGCAACTAACAAAGCAAAATAAGGATGTATGTACCTCAACCCCATTGTAAACCATGTCATAGGCTAAGGCACGGGCAGAGGAAAGATCATTCATATCTTCAGGGTTAGGCGCCGTGAAAGGATGGTGCAGGGCCTATAACAAGGCAAAATTCATGTTAATACGCCATATGAATAATAAAAAACTGATATTCTTTAGCCACGTCAAAAACTGGACGACTTCAACAAATAATCTCCTCAAAAGAACATTGTAAAACTTGCAAACTGAAACAATGTGAACACGTGTACAAACCTCAAGCCTTTCTTCAGAATCATTCCACTCGAACATTGGAAAATCAGTAACCCACAGGATCGAATGCCTTAACTTTACAACCAAAGAGATTAATGACATAAAGTCAGTCAAGAAAACAAATAACAAAAAAAAAAATCTCGTTCAGTCAAATCATAAGAGATCGAATTCAATGTCAACAACTTACAGGATCAATCAACCTTAACTCATGTGCTACATGCAGCCTTAGACGGTCTAAGGTTTTATTAACTGATGTTAGGTTCCCTACAGCAAATAATACTAGATCACCTGGACTTGCACAAAGTTGTTTCAATAAACATTCTTGCGCAGTCGCACCCAAACTTGATACAAGTGAAGGAATCCCTTCAAAGGCGCCTGTGATGTTACATTTAACAATGTTTATAGTGACTCAACTCGCTTTCACAAATAAGTATCATCAATATAATGAGCAGTAGGCCAGTAGCATCTCTGTTACCATCATTTGAGACCTTCAAGAAAGGCAAACCCCTTGCTCCAGATTTAATAGCTTCATTGTAGATTTCACCCTTCTTAAGAGCACTATTGGAATAGGTTTGAGCTCCTGAAGGAACACATAGTGCCTTAATAACACCTCCACTCGACAATGTTTCTGCAAAGACCTTAAAAGAGGAGTCCTTGAAAACATCAGATACCTGCAGGCAAAATATATTTTTTATATAAAAGTAAAAAGATGTTTATTCTTTTCCAGTAAAATAATAGCATAAATGCATCAAGTCTAATTCAATTAAACTCAAATATACATAAGCTGTTTACTTTAGATCATCACTTGCTATCATTTTCTAGTTTAACAAAAACCACATCCCCCATAAAGTACAGTAGTGAGCATACTGGAATTATCAATCAACAGGTAAAGTAGTTAGAGTGCCTATAGTGAAGCACGAAATGCAAGTTCTATTTTTTCAAGTGGGAAACCGTGAAACGCAATGAATACATCAGAAGAATAAACTAACCATTAAAGACTTTTGACCTCAGCTTCATTAGTGAACAAGGTCATGTAATGTAATACATACGGGAATTCACTAACAGAGAAGAATGACCACTTGAAACAGAATTAATATATTTTCATGCACGCATGAGCTATGATGTATTAGCAACTGATATAACAGAAAACAGCATGACGATGGTCTAGCCGTCTAGTCATTAACAAAGACAATGTAATTATATCTTAATTCATTCTTAGAAACCAGCAGCCAGAAAGGACAAAGAAAATTATCAAGCAGAAGTTGATTTACTTTACAGCCCAAAAACGTGACAATGAATTCCATAAAAACCCATTACTATGACAACAAAATAGTATGACATCTCAACAAGATATTTACATCTTTCAGTTCAAGATCAAAACGGGTATCTGGCCTGTCTGAACCATATCTACTCATAGCTTCAGCATATGTGAGCCTCGGAAAAGGGTTTGGTAGTTCAACTCCTTTGATCTCTGAAAACACCTGCAATAAGTTATGTGGCTATGTTGAACTATGTAATGTAGAAGTTTTTTGGATGCATACAGCAACTGCATAATAAAATAAATACTGCGTCACCTTGATGTGTAGTGAAAAGAAAAGGACAGAGAAGGGGGGGAAAAAGATATCACCACCCACCAAGCTTGGTATCCCATAATTAAAACAGGAGACCTACTTGATGAACAAAGCACAATTTACTTTTGAACAAGTCATATTTCTGATAGTCCGTTCGCTAGCAAGCTGCCTAGTTAAATAGGATCAACATCAAAGTGACTTTTACCAAATTATCAGACCACCTATGCTGGAATAAGATGGCATACCCCATATATCATAATGAAAATAACTGCGCAAAAGAATGTATTAATAACTTAATGTAAGTCAAATTCTCCAGACTACTTTCCAAGATGAACAAGTGATATCTACATAGATAGACATGGCTTTAAAACATCTAGTAGAAAAGTCAAACAATAATGACTAAAATATTGTTTGAGAACCAAATCCTTATAAAGTAACAGTATATTCAAACTGTTAATTTATAGTGCCATTATAAAGGCGTGCAGTTGAGAGTTTTCTTTACCAATGACCAAACAAATTTTGGTCCAAATGTCTATCAAAGGACAAAGGATATACCTCCCAGGAAGCTTTTCATTCATATTATTATGCCAGTCTTCCATCAGGGATCTGCCGGCCCAAATAATATAATAAGAGTAAAACTCAACTCCAAACTGACTAACCTTTCTAATCAAATCTTCGTTTAGTTTCAACATGTCCTCCAATGGAGTGAATGCCATTTCCATATCAAGCTGTGTAAATTCAGGTTGTCTATCTGCCCTTAGATCCTCATCTCTGAAACATCTGCACAGCAATAATAGAAAAATGTATCCATATCAAATCCTACTTAGATACAAACATATTGATTTACATGCTAGCATATCTGTAGATTATGAAGTACGTAAGTGGAAAAAAAAAATTAAACAGAAAACGTGCATAAACTAATTAGAGGCAAATGTTGTTTTAAGAGCGTTGTATAGGAAGTAAGATTCATTAAAGGAATATACGAAATGGGGGAAATTTTCCATCAAAGATTGATTTACCTTGCTATTTGATAGTATCTATCAAAACCAGAGACCATTAGCATCTGCTTGAAGAGCTGTGGACTTTGAGGCAGAGCATAAAATGATCCTGGCTTCAAAGAGAACAACCAAGCATCAGACCTTCACCCATTAAGAAAATCACTCAAACAATGGGATTGGGTAGTAAACCCTGCTATGGTAAATAATTCGCTCATTGCAAGTAATTAACCGCAATTACTGATGCTTTTGCATGAGACAGACACAATAAAGTCAGTTATTCACCAGTTAGTTTAAAAAGATTCAGTTGCATACCAAAAAAAAAAGGAATAATCAGATTTACACATCAATACATGCATAAAATTCTTGAAAAAAGTTATGGTTGACATGGTAGACAGTAACTCTAGAAATTCAAAAGAACAGATCAATATAACACCTTCTGCGAGAAAAGAAAGACTGAAAGGGGAATATCAACTTTTTCCAATTCCTCTTAATTATATCAAGGAGTAAATAGACCACTGAGAACAATGAAGATGTGAAACCAGAAAAAAACTTTATCAATTGTACAATCCTCGTTTCATATGCGTCAATTTACAAGTTAGTAGAATTACCAACGCGTAAAAATCAGTTTGCAGTCTAAGGATACCTGAATTCTTGATGGAACTAAATAATCCCTTGCGCCTTCTGGAGTGGATTTAGACAGAATTGGAGTCTCAATCTACCTTACAACCATTAAAAGGTCAGGATCAACACAAGGAATTACATTGAAGTTGGAATAGCATTATTAGCCTTTTCTTCGATAAAGGATCTTAATTAGCATCCAATATATTAAACTCACTAAAGATGAGGTTAGTACCTCCACAAAACCATGTGTGTCCTCAAGGTGCCGTCGAACAAGTTTCATCACTCTATGTCGCAACATTATATTGGAACTCACCTGAGGACGCCGTAAATCAAGGCACCGATATCTGACAAGAAAGTGAATTTTAATTAATTAGCTCAAGTGAGTTATGAAAAGCTCAAGTGAATTATGAAAAGCTCAAATTCTTAAAGCATTGGTAGTATCAAGAAGACTTTCAGTTGGAAGCCACTTTTTTCTATCTTGCATACAACTGACTATGAGCACTCCATAAGGAATTACACAAATTAGAATATTGATGAAGCAGCAAGTCTGCAGTATAAAAATAATATTTTAACAATTATCCAATAATAAATTAGAAAATCGTTGCTCTTTACCCTTCCTAAGACCCCACCCTCTCCCCTGCCAAAGAGTGGCATCTGAACAAATTCAAATAGAATATATCAATGCTTAGGATCTGAAATTGAAAGCTCAAGAAGTCAGAAAAGCAATTCTACATCTCACGTGGACCATTTCAGTTTCCAGCATAATTAATACATTAACTGTAGCATGACTTATAAATATGATGCTTTGATTAGCTTCATGATTATCGAGTGAGCTGTACTGGATGAAAAGGAACAAAAAATTAAAAGTAGATAAATTATGGTCATAGTGGCAAATTTAGCATCCTAGATTACTGGTCATGAAATTTCACAAGAATTACCTCAGTCTGATTTCCTCTTTAGTCGAGTCTTTCGCATCATCTGCAGTAGTGACCAAAAAAGGCAACTTAAGTCTCACAGAATTCAGTACTTGTACATGTTCTGCAGTTACCTGTGAGTATAACCAGTGTATGAGAACAATTCAAGAAGGCCCAGGGTTTATTAATCCATTTCAACTGTTTCACTATAATTTTTTTGGCAAAGCGACGACTTAGGAGGTGTTACACAGGACTGACTAGCTTCTTGGTACATAAACTGTAATGGGCAAAGACATGATCAGCATTCTGTAGATACTTTACTCGTTACCTTCATGAACACACACAAGAATAAAAAACACGGACAGGAAGCATATGAGTGGGTGGGGCTCTGGGCCTCCCAAAACTATGATCATTTATTAATTCCGTTTATACTTTCGTATAATTTTATTACATTTTGGTTGTCTCAACCCAAGAACCTAAATACAAAAATAATTATAAAAACATAAAAAGTCGTTTACATCTAAATTAAGACCATATTTTCGTTTTAGTCTCCAAAAGAAGCAGTACAGCTATTGATTACTAATAAATAAGTAAACCACACACTCACATATATAAGGGAACAAAATCTGTACAAAAGCTAAGGTTTAATGAAGATTCACCTCAATTAAGCCAGTTTTCATCTTCTTATTAATGGACTCAATTGGCCGTGACCTAACCACACCTTCTACTGCAACTACATACTCGAGCCTCAAATCATTCACAACCAAATGAGCCTCTGGGAACTCATCCGGAAGAGTTGTCACCTGATTATCATCAACACATAAATTACAAGAACAAAGGGGAAACATAGTAAATCGTGGACAAATTTTTACACAAGTTTCAGCCAAAAACACTAAAAAGTTTTTGTCTTTTAGTCAATTGAAACGGAAATATATAGTTTCTACTTCAACATATTCCTCCGATTTACAATATTTCAAGATGTTCCTCCAACATTTCCAAAAAAAATCATGAAAAAGTTTCTAATATTTAAACATACCAAGAACACGAATTTTTTGTTCATGTGTGATACATGCCTGAAAGTGGGAGCAATAAATGCGTAATGCCACATTAAGTAGCCAGGGGGTTTTTAAATTTTGCAGCAAGTCCAGATTTTAATATATACAGAACGGCAGTGGATAGAAAGGGAGGCTGAATGTTCAGTTAGTTATCTTCTCCCCCAAACCTCTGTAGAAACTTCCCCAAACCTCTGTAGAAACTTCCACCATTGATGATCCATTCTTCCTTGATCGACTTTCTCCATCTTGTTTCTCTACCTATGTCATCTCCAATCTCCATTGGAGATTCCAGATTGACTATTCAATTGTGTCTTGTAATTCAATTCATGTAATTAGTTGTTGATTCAGTAAAAATGCATTTGATTAACATTAAATCCATGGCTTCCTATAACGGTACGCTTCAATAGGGTAAACATAAACTGTGAACAAGAACAGTGCAATAAATTTTTACTTGATAAAAGTACAATGCAAGAAACTTACCTGAATAATTCCGGTATGGTCTCGGAGGCTCAAGAAAGTTAGACGGCCGTGAACACGATGAAGGGCGACCCACCCGCATAGCCGGACCCGTTTTCCAACGTCGGGTTCGGACAATTGGCCACAGAAAGAGGTGCGATTCACCCATTCAAGGGCGTTCGTATTTGTCTCAGCGGATGATGGAGGTATGGACTGTTTAGATGTGGGGATACTGATAGTTTCGGAAGCGGATATGGAGGAAAAGGCGCTTCTGTGGAGGATTTTAATAGGGTTAGGTTTGTAGCGGCGAAGAGCAATGAAGATAATTGGGAGGGATGGCGTAGGAAGGGATTTGGCGCGGAAGGCGACGGCGGGGATGGAGCGAAGGAGGAGGGACATGGCGGTGGTGGAGGGGGCTAAACGAGACAATGAATATCTTATCTTTAATTGTTGGTAGGGTCTAAGAACTGGGGTGTACGATCCGGGTTTTACTTCGGATTCTATTTGTTCAAGACGGGTACAGTATTGCTCGTTAAAAAAAAAGGTAGGGTACACCATAATAAGATAACGTTGTAGAATACATACCAAGCTAATTAGTTTTGGATTTTTGTCTCAATTTATATTATCTCGTTATTTTTTTTTTTTTTATATCATTCCAAATTTATTATTAATTTTAATTTTTTGCCCAAATTATATTAACTCATCGAATTTCATCCGTAATTTACTAATTTGTATTAATTTAGTCTCATTATTTAATTTCTAATTTAATAGAAACGGCTCAATCTTGTAATTAGTTTGAGACGAATTCTGCAATATTATTAAATTATTCATGTTGAAATTTATCATGTCATGACACGTAAGCAGTCATGTGGTAATTTAACGGACAAATGCGCAATTTCCATCTCATAATTAATGGTGGGACGATATTCCAAAAAAATATTAAATTACGGGACGAAATTCACCAAGTTGATATAGTTTCGGACAAAAATCCAAAATTAGTGATTAGTTTTGGACCCTTTTTGCAATTTTGCCGCATAATAATTTGTTCATCTAGTATCATTTCAATTTTGAAAGGATGTTTGTTTGTTTGGCGTTTTTCAAAATTATTTTGTATTTGAGAAATGTATAATAAATATGTTTTCTACTTTCTAAAATAAATATTTCACCTCTCAACTTTCTCAGATTACTATCTCAAAAGTCAAATAAACATCAATTTCCTCATCTCTAAACAAAATATATACAAACTCTACTCTGATTTGACATAAAGTCTTGTACATCTTACCCCTACAACTTAACTCTTCAAAAAAAATCTACATTATTTCTCAAACCAATCTTTCAAAACTCAAACAAACAACAATATGCAAATCAAGATCATTTTACAAATTTCCACTAATCAACCGAATTACTTTTCCAACCACCAAACAAACAGGCCCTGTGAATTTGGAGTGATCATGGAAGAGTTCTTACCAGGCTGTTAATGGGTCGGATCCAAGTATGATGAGGTCTAATCTATATATGATTCCATTTATGTCAAGATGGAATTCGAGTTGAATCCAAATCTTGCTCGGATTTTCCTTTACCAAATCCATCCAATCTCATCGGATTCGGTCTAATATTGAATATTTTTGGGAATCAATAGAATCTTGATTTTCAAAATTCAAACAAGTAATTTTTTCTAAAATAAGTTTTCTAAAGTTCAATATCATTTAATTTACCTCGCATAAACAAACTTTCTTAAATAAAAATATTAGTTTTTTAAATGAAAAACCGAATAATTAATTAACTAATATATTCGTAAATTGGTAGTGTGACGGCCCGACTCTGCGGATCCGTCGAATAACGGTCGAAATATTATTATTATTTTGAAAAAGTGCGAAAATACCGAAACTTTTTTTTTTGAAACGATGAATAAAAAGGTTTAAAGCGGAAGCATTTAATCATAACGTTTCAAAAGATTTGAACGAAATCAACCGAGAGAGATAAATAAGTAATTTATGAAAACATTGTCTCTTTTACGAAAATATAAATCATCTTTAACGATTCAAATATTCTAAGCAAGGTTTTAAACAAGAACATAAATCGAGAACAAAATATAACAACTCTCATAAGTTGATTGTCCAACTTAGCGAGCCTGTGGTGCGAATTTGCACGATGATGAGTGGATGCAACATATTATATAACGTGAGCATGATATCAAACAAATTAAGCAGATATTCAAGAAGGAAGAAACACGGGATTCACATAACTCATGATTGCTGATGCAGTCCTCTACTTACCCTCCATCCTCAGTCTGATTTCCATCCAAACACACCAAGTAAGAACGACCTTAGTATCTAATATGCATCAACATGTCTTTGCCTAAGTTCGTCCTTACTCCCCAAGTGTTTCTCCCCACTTGGATTATAAGGTCAGGCCTATGGGTAACCGTGACAATCCCGCCGGTCCTTGCCGTCCAGGTTGGCATCGAGTCAATATATCAATCAAAAGGAGCCCACACAAAATCGGAAACAAACAGAAACACAAAATCGGAAACAGACGGAAACATAACATATCAAACATATTTAACATATTATCAAAATTTAACAACTTATCAAATGCAAATTTTGGGTATCATAATAATTTAGTAAAATATATTTGCAACTAGTAGATTTGGATGTAGCATGCATTGGATTATCATGCTGATATACTAAGGATTTCATGCGAGTAATGTCGACATAACATGTAATAAAAATTATAATGTAACACATGCTTTGATTATTAAGAGAATAAATAAATGTTTGACTCGATCTACTAGCACATCGGACTGACATACTCAACACACAACGTTCACCTTTGTCGCTTAGTGTAGCGTCTAAACTCCACAAATGAAGCGTATCCGAAACCTGAGCAAGTACGTATACGACTTAGAATTTATTCTAACAACATTACTTAAACTTAACTAATGAAAATCTTACACAATGATTCCATACACTAACACATCGCACAAAAGAACTTAAAACTTACGACATCAACTCCAATTAAGAGTAATTATTTTCAAAACTCAAACTATTAATTTAATAAAACAGCGCCAAACCAACAAAATTTCCCTTCATTTTCCAGATTTACAAACAACCCCTATATTTTTAAAAACATCAATTTTTACGAAAAATTGGAATAAACTTTAAATCAAATAAATTTTAACCAAACCCATATCAAAAATAAATAAAAATAGAGTATTAAATATCTTGTTACTTCAATAATCAAAGCTTTAAAAATCGCATAAGTTTAAAACTTTTTGAAATACCCTCATAATTTTCAAAACTTAAGAAAATCAACTTTCTTGAAAAATAATTCAAGATCCAAGCATCTAAGCAAGATTTAAAAATAATCAAGCATATTTTCAATATAAAACTGAGACTAAAAATAAGTTTTAATAACTTTTCACAATCTAATTATGAGAAACAAAAAGTTCTTTAATTATAATTTTTCTTCGGAAAAATTTACAAATTTTTAATCTTAAAACACAAGTGAACAAAGCACTACTTCAAATTAATTAACCAAAAGTTTATAAAAGTAACTATGTAAAAACAGCGACAAAACATCGCCTTTGCCCCCTTATTTTCATATTTACAAAATAACCCTAAAAGTTTCAAAAACTCATTTTTTACAAATAAATCGGAGCAACTTTAAAACAAATAATTTTTAAGGTAAACTCATACCAAATATCAAACAAAACAGAGATTTTCAGTCCATTTTTACTCCCAAAAAAATCTCGCAGCCCTAACCTTTAAACTTTTAAAACATTTCAAAAGTACCCTCTTAAAGTTTCGAAAATTAAAAACAATAATTTTCTACAAAAATAAATCAAGATCCACGCATATAAGCAATATCTAAACAAAACCAAAGCAAAGTCATTAATTATCTAATATTAAATATAAACTCAACAACTTATCACAAAAGCTACAAGGGTAAATTAAACTTCTTCAATATTAAAAGAGTAAACTCACAAAGATTTAAGAGCACAAACATAGGCGGATCTTTACACAAAGCAACGAAGGGGATGAAACTCTCTTCATTTTCAGACCTCCGAAGGTGGTGGCGGCGGCTCTGGTGGCAGTGGTGGCGGCTCCGATGGGGGTTGATAACAAAAGTCCTCAAATCCTTACTTTTCACCAACTTCTAACGACTGTCGGTTCACTTCCGGGAGATCCAAACGACGATCCGAACGGTCAATATGCTGCACATTCAAGAAAATAAAAAATCTTGGACCAAATTCTTGACAATAAACCCTAACTAATAATTTTAAACATAATATTTCAAACCATGGACCAAATTCTAGATAATAAACTCTAAGTCTAACTTTAAAGTTTGATTTTGATACAAATTAAACTTCTCAAAGAACAAAAGTTTCTTTATGCAAAAATTTAAATATAAAAAAAATATATCACAACTAACAAATATCAAATAAATCACTTGTACAATTTTAGATACTTCGTACCTTATTTCTCCTTCAACAATGATTTTTTTGTTCTTCTAATTTAAAAAACCCTAACCCAAAATATTTTCTTGGTTTACGTTCTCCACTTTTCTTTTAAGTTCTTTGTAGGGAAATAGATAAAGATGAAAGAGTTTATGGGAACTGGTTTTTATATGGAAAAAATATTGCATAACCCAAAAAATTGGGATTTGTCTTTTATTGTTAAATAATTAAACATAAAGTTAAGTGAATGACAAATAGCCCAATGTGTGTAGGACCTTCACGCTAAATATGGGCATGACCCAACGGTGGACGAAGACGTAATGATCGAAAAATCGAGGCCGTATAGTGAAAATCCGAAAATTGTATCTTTCTAGTGTGTTGTCTCTTTCTTATTTTTCTTTATACAATATAATGTATATGTAAATGAGATAATTGAGAGGATAAAAATCTGATCTTAAGTGTATATGACAAATATATACACATTGGGAAGAGAGGGATATATCATGCTTAATCTTTTAATTCCACCAATGCATGTATACATTGGGTAGAACAATTCCTCCACCCAAGACCATGCTTTAGCAACCCTTAGGCTGTCTTAGAAGAGAAATTATTGCTATTAGCAGCCTACAAGAGTCGGGGGCGAAGTTGTACTTTGCCCTTAAAGTTTTAAAAACTTACATTTCATCCCTTAAAATAAATTTTTTGTGCACCCAAGCCTGGAAAATTTCAAAAAGGTCTTAATCTCATTTAAAGTAACTTTATATTTTGAATTATTTTAAAGTTCAATAGATCACAATATTTAATTAAATTTGTATATTTTAGTTCAAATTTATGCTTAACTTTGAAAATAAAAAGTAGCACGTAAATTTGGATTAAAAATCCAATCAAAAGGGTTCGAAATTTTTGGGGCGTTACAGGTAGTAAAATATTCATATTACTTATTTTAATAACATATATTATAATTTATTTTACTTACTGTTGGATATGGATCATATCGAATTATATCTATATTCGTTCCACGCAATTTGAATGGTGGATTTTCATACTCACATCAGACCCGTCGACACTAATCGGACAGATATCCTAACATATCAAACCGGTTACGAATCAAATTTCAATTTGATATCCACCTCGTTGACATCTCTATTCTTATTCTCCCATCATTTTAAGTATAAAATGAAAAAATCCATTTAATTTCTTTGATTGCAGAAAAACAAATTATTCGGTGTTATTTCTAATAGCAAATATTCAATTGAAAATTAAGCATTGACCACTCGCAACTTGACCTACTTTCAATACAAATAATTCACATTCACATGTGCAAACTACACTTGCATGCTAGTTCTAATGGGCAAATGTAATGCATTAATATAATTGACACATACATCGGTGTGTCATTTTTATGGTTTTGACATTTTGAACCATGAAAATATAGTGTTTTGGCATTTTGCACTCTAATTTAAAAGTTTTGGTACTTCGCATCCTGAAAATACAATTCATTTGACACTTTGCTCCATAGGGTTTCAGTGAAAAAAAATTGTTAATAGAAGGATATAATAGTAATTTTTTATTTTTTTTAGGCACTTTGCATCCTGAAAATATAAAAAAAATTGGCACTTTGCATATTAGAAATATAATTTTTAGCATGTTGCACCCTAATGTTTTTCCTTTGAAAAAAACCCTTGGTTGTCATCGTTGGAGAGATAAAATGGTCATTTTCAATGCACAACAATCAAACATAGGAATTTTCTTTTTTCAGTTTAATCACATACAATTTTTTTTGACAAATTATATTTACATTGTGTACTTAAATAGTCACTAATTTGCATATGATATTCATACAAAATTATATAATAGATACAAGTTTTATTTATTTATTTTTTCCAAAAAAAAACTCCTCTACAAATCTATAATTATTATATACTAGCACGTCAAATTAGGAATTACAATAAAGAAAAAATTACCTAATTAATGATATCTTAATAATTTTATTGGAAAAAAATGTGCCAAAATTTTAAGTCGGGGTGGAAAGTGAAAAAAATTATATTTTTTTGAGTGGAGAGTGCCAATATTTTACATTTGTAGGGTGCAAAACATGCCAAAGTCCATATTTCGAGTGTGCAAAGTACGAAAAAAATATCTATATTTCGAGTGTGCAAAGTACCAAAAAAATATTAAAAAAACCCTCATTTTTCTTAGCAAACACACATCCAGTGTAATAGATTATATTTACATTTTTCGTTCTATTAAATTTGTTAGCCCCCAGGGCATATCTCCAACTGGCTGACCAATAATTCATAAGGCTTGCTCCAGCGGCAAGAGTGGGGGTTCGAATCCCATTTCGAACTTGGATGGAAGCATTTCTATGGGTCTATCTAAGGGTCATTTGTGGTGAAGACCCCTTTGTGCGCAGAGTGTACAACAGTATGTTGGGATCCCGAGGCTTGGTGGAGGCACATCCTGCGATTAGTCTAGTGTAAGCTTGTACACCTGGGTTATCAAAAAAAAAAAAAAATATATATATATATATATATATATATATATATATATATATAACCAATGAAAAAATGAAAAAACATATACATATATATATATGTATATATACATATGTATATGTATATGTATATATACATATGTATATATATATATATATATAATTTTGTTGTATGTATTATGTTGTAAATGCATATAGTGCTAGATCATGGAATGATTAGTCTCGTGAGATTGAGATATAATTTTGATGAAATCTTATAACAATGATATATTTAATCTATAATTTGGATAAGTCCATGTATATAAATTACAAAACGACATTGTTTATGAAAAGAAGAAAATTCAAAAAAAAATTACTAATAAACTAGTATTGGTCTATTATTGCATTAGTTATACGCGACATGTTTACATCAATTAGCTCTTTATTTATATATTACAACTTACATAATAAAGAATACACAGCAACAAAATGAATTAAATTTATAAATAATTACAAAATTACAAACTTAGATAACTTCGTTTATTTAAAGCAACCAATTTAATCACAATAAACTGCGGTGTAACATGCAAATAGAAGATTAAAAAATACATAATATTAAATTATTATATCAAAGCAATAGTCTGTAATTTCTCCCCCCTCCCCCAAGGGTTTAATCCCTTTCGAGGCGGGTTGAACACATTAAGTGGATACCTTTCCCAACAGGGATTCGAACCTGAGTCCGCTAATAGTCCGTAAAATTAATTTTATTAAACTAGAATAAATTAAACGTGACATTGTATATAAGAGACTCAAACACATAACAAAAGCGAATTAAAACTAGTTCTGAAAAATTGAGAGATAAATTGCGATTACATCTGGGGGACGGTTAATTAAAATATATGTCAACCATTTCAAGATAAACTTGATGTCTCAAATGTTGAAGATCTTGAATTTGAGTTTCATGTATATCTTTTTATTTTTTTTATATCTATGTATATCTTGTTTTATACTAGTATTTATAATTAGTTATTTATTATAATCCGTTGTTGTTCATGTTGTTGTAATGATGTTGTTACGTTAAAAGTAGAAGAAATCCATTAATAATCATCCTTGGAGCGATTAGAATGTATATTATTATTTGACAGATGAAATTATAAATCAATTACTCCATCCGTTCTTCTTTTCATTTGTCGCTTTGACAAAATTTTCTTGTTTACTTTTATTTGTCGTTTTAGGATTTCAATGTAAATTTTATGTTATTTTACCAATTTTAACCTTCTTACTAATACTTGTCATTAATGTTAAGCTTAATTGATTAACAGGGTAATTTGGATTTTTTGCTTAAAAAAGTGATTATTTATGATAATCCTTAATTCTTGTGCAATCCTCTAAAACAACAATTAAAAAAAAAAAAAAACGTAGGGAGTATAAAATATATGTCAACCATTTCAAGATTAACTTGATGTCTAAAATCTTGAAGATTTTGAATTTGAGTTTCCTGTATATCTTGTTATATACTACTCCCTCTGTCCCATTTTATGTGTCGTTTTAGAGAATTTTTTTTGTCCCAAATTATCTGTCACTTTAGAGTTTCAATGCATTATTAATTACATATTTTCCCATTTTGCCCTTTGCTTTTTCTTTCTCTCTCTTGGTTGTACGCATTCTACCCAAACATAATTTTCAGATATGCTTTTTCTTTCTCTCTCTCTTATCCCCAAACATAACAGAGATGAAACTCTTCGTATTCTTCAATTCTCCCAAGAAAATTACCTTTCTTCTCCAAAAGTTTATTAGTGGAATGGATATACTTCAATTTATTTTGATCAAATGGAATATGAAAATAAGGACAAGAACATCAAAATTGAAGATCTAATGGGTTTTGATGAGAGAGGTGAATATGTTGAAGACTCGGTGGATTCAAGATTCGATTGATTTAGATTTCGAAGCTTTGTCAAGTGAAAATTCTAAGAAGAAATTTGCAGCAGATTTCGAAGATGGAGTTGAATATGTTGAATACTCGATGGATTTTCAAGACTCCGATGATTTAGATTTCGGAGAAATTTCGAAGAAAAAAATAGCAAAAGATTTCGATTTGAATATACTTGCAGATTGTGGGTTTGATTTGAACAAGTTTTCGGATTAAGGAGAAGAAGTTTTTGAGGTAGAAGAAGTTCGACAAGTAGTTCGGATCATGTTAAAGATTTATCTTCCCAATTCTTTTTTAAATATCCATGTATCTTCCCAAATCCGGAATTATCAAGTCCGATTATGTAAGTTATGATAAGAATTAGAAATATTCTGTCCTTATTGTCAAAGTTAAATCCAAGTCTCTTCAAATCCCTGCAGTTTTCTACTCTCAGATTTTTGTTTATTCTTTAAAGAAAGCTTGATTAGTTCAATCCTTAATATATTTTTCTTTTTCATCTCCATTCGACGGAAATCATAATCGATAATCCTTTAACTGTAAGAATCTCGTGTTTATGTAGTAGAATTGTCGACCCAATCTCTGTAATTTGAAACCCATATATATATATATATATATATATATATATATATATATATATATATAGACTTAACTAATTACTAGCAGAAATGCCATTGTTCCTAATCTTAAGTTAATTGTTTGAAATGGGTTCTTATAATATTCACATTTTTTTGGTTTTTTCTCCATCAAAATATAGATGATATACATATTGTATACATTGACAGAGTAAACGGCTTGGCGAATTTGGTTTTTTGTTTTAATTCTTAAATATGTAATGAAATCTTACTTTATTACTCCAAAATAGATAGAAAGAGAAAGATAGAGATAATAAGAGAAAAATGAAGAGAGAGAATATAAGGGTATTTTAGGAATATCATTTGTTTTTTTCTTAAAATTGAGGCAATTAAGTAGGTGCCTTAATATGTGTGAAAACACCTAAAACGACAATTAAATTGGGACAGAGGGAGTAGTTTTTATAGTTACTTATTCATTATAACCCGTTATTGTAATGATGTTGATATGTTAAAAGTAATCCATTAATAATCATCCTTGGAGTGATTAAAATGTGTATTGTTTGACAAATGAAATTACAAATCAATTTGAGTGTACGTATAAAAAAACAGTGAAAACAATGTGTATGGTAAGTTCGATGTCTCACATTAATCACTCTACATGTTCACATTTGTTTGGCGTTTTCCAAAATAATTTCATGTTTGAGAAATTCCAAACAAACAATATTTTTTTTATAACTAAACAAAACATATACAAAACTCTACTATGATTTGACATAAAATAAGATATCTTACACAATTTATCTCACATAACAAAACATGATTTGACATAAAGTCTTACACATACACATCCTACACCACAACCTAACTCTTCCAAAAAAACCCACACCTACTTTATTTTCTAAATCACTATCTCAAAACCCAAACAAACAACATTACTTAAATCGAAATTATTTTCCAAATATTCACTACTCTCTCAAACTACTTTCCCAAACACGAAACAAGCATCCCTCGTTATTTCACAAACTTGATTGTTCTCCCTTGACTGGATCTAACCTTTATTTAACCTTGGTGTTTGGGTTTTATTTAATTAAGGTAAAACAGAGAGAATAAAGAAAGATCCCTAAAAGCCTAAAAGGAAATAAAATAGAGAATCAAGAATTAATAATAACTCTTTTTACTTACCTGAAAACGCTAAAACAAACAAAGAATGAATCAGCAAAAGCCAAAAAATAAAATAAAATAAAGAAATGAAGTAGAGGTTCTTGGCTCTGCCGGTAAAAGCCCTCAATTAAAGAAGTTCCTTTCTTATTTTCTTCATCATTTTTCTTGGAGTTTCAGAGGTTCAATTTCGCCATTCTCTCTAAATCACGACTAATAATCAAGATTTACTTCTCTCACACTCATAAATCTCAATTCCAATAATTACTTACGAATTCTACGAGTTCTTGTCGGCAAAAACAGTGAAAGAATCATTTGATGCCAAGAGTTGGGATACGGTTTTGAGAACTTTGTACCCTGTGTATCCTATATATTCTACTAGTTCTCGCTAGCAAGAACAGTAACAGAGTTTTTTTGCTGCCTTAAAGAATCGGTTTAGGGTTTTGAAAATTTTGTATCGTGTGTATTCTACTAGTTTCCAATGACAAGAACAGTGACAGAGTTCTTTTGATGACTTGAATAACCAGGTTAGGGTTTTGAGAAGTCTCTACTGTTCATAGTAGGGTAATCCTATAAAATGGCTCTGGCGACGACGGCCCAATCGATTCGGTACACTGCACCACCTGTTGCCACTGGGGCAGATAAACTCGATGCTCTGAATCGGGTCCTCGGTGACCTGTGCATCCGTGGCAATCCTAAGGTCTGAAATTTCTGTTTTCCTGTCTTTCTTTCTTAATGATTTTATCTTTTGTACACAAATGGTTAAATTGTTTAGGATGTAGTTTTAAAGGAATTAGTGCAAAGTCTGAGCTCTATCTTTAACTAATGCTGCACAATTTGAATCAGTCTTCTGGTGGTTTCTCTATATACTGGGATATGGATAAGTTTATGCGTGGATGGTTACTTTAGAGTTTTCTTTTTCTTTTTCAAACATGTATGCAATGGTTCTTCACTGATCGAGTCTAAATTAATCTTTAGGATGGGGCTGCCTCAGCATGGAGAAGATTCATAAAGGAACGAGCTCGTGATCTCAGTGGTGAAGCATTTTGCAGTTTCATTGATCAGCTGTATGATCGTATTACCATTCTTCTCGAAAGCAATGAAGTGGCTGAGAATTTGGGTGCATTGAGAGCCATTGATGAGCTTATAGATGTTGGAATTGGGGAGAATGCTGTGAAAGTTGCAAAGATTGCAAATTATATGCAAACTGCATTTGAGACAAAACGTGACCCTGAAACTTTGGTTGTTTCCAGCAAAGTTTTGGGTCACTTAGCTAGAGCTGGTGGAGGAATGACGGCTGATGAAGTGGGACGGCTGGTATGCTTAAAATTACCTCCTCTTGGTGGCATGATGAGTTGATCATATGTTTTTGTGACTATCGATATCTGCTGCTTCTGTCAGGTAAAAATTGCATTGGATTGGCTTCACGGCGATAGGGTTGAACATCGTCGTTTCGCTGCAGCTTTAATTTTAAAAGTAAGTTTACTGTTTCAGCTCCTATTAGTTATTGATTAATCAATTTACCTTAACCCTTTAAGCCTTACGACTACAATTTTTTTTCTATCCTGGGCTAAACTTTCAATTTCTTTCGGAAATTTTTATATGAATTGCTTGTGCTCATATCAACAAAAGAGTGAAGATGATCAAGAGTGTGAGATTATTATAATCCATGGTTTTGGAAAATTGTTGTTTTCAACTTCCTTCAATTATCAAATTGATGCAGGAACAGCCGTCTGTGAAGGTTTTTGAGGGGCTGTGAAGTAATTTGAATAAGAACTTTAGGAAAGTGGGCTATTATAGTGTGATTGTGTTGTTGGGAATGAAAGTGCCTTGTAGAAAAGTGATTAGAAGAAATCATTGTAAGGCTAGAATTATAGGAAAGAAGAACAATAGCAAATGGTAGAATTGATGATAACAGCAGGAAAGGAGATCAGAAAGAAAGAGGAGATAAGTGAAAATGCTTCATCCTTGCCTAGAGCAAATCTACATTAAACATTATGAGTTCTCTGTAATAATTAATTCTATTTGAATAATAAGATACAAAGTATATGAACCCCCTTATACATCTCATATATAGAAAGACTTGTAATCTTACAAGGCAACAAACAATTTATTTTCCCAAATCTAGCAGTAGATGACTAAAGACTTCAAATAAACTCGTGATATAGTGGAACTCCTACCTGATGACTCCTAACCTAAATTCTTCAGATCTAAACTAAGTAAACACCAGTAGCATAGTCACTTCAGAGTTTGTATTATTATATGACAAAGAATATTCAAGTTGAGGATTATTCTTTTCGATCATATATTATCTTTACTAAGCCTTCTTTTGATCAATCTTATATATACATATATATATATATATATATATATATATATATATATATATATATATATATATATATATATATATATATATATTATCCCTTCATTTGTCACCCGCATCACAAAGACGCGAGAGTGGAATACTGTCATTTTCTAAACTAAGAAGTTTCTGTTCATATTATCCTGAAATTTTGTTTCTTTGGAAATTGGAAGTTTTACTTTGAGAGGTCTGAGATTTCTTTATGCTTTGAGTCTTGTGTAAACAGATTTAATAACTGTCACAGGAAATAGCTGAGAATGCTTCAACAGTTTTCAATGTTCATATTCCTGAGTTTGTGGATGCTATCTGGGTTGCGTTGAGGGATCCTAAACTGGATATTCGTGAGCGAGCCGTGGAGGCATTGCGTGCTTGCCTTCGGGTTATTGAGAAGCGCGAGACGCGGTGGCGTGTCCAGTGGTAAGTGTGGCTTCTCTGCACTATGGCATTGATAATTGTTTATGGTGTATTTGCTTTCAAGCAGTGGTAAAAATTATCTAAAATCTGATTTAGGATCGTCCCTATATCAGCCTTAAGTCACCTTCGCTGCTGTTCATTTCTGTAAAAAGTTTCAAATAGCTAATTGTCTAGATCATCGCATTGCTACACTGAGAGAAAGAGATTTGTGGAAGCGTAAAGAACAACTCACAGTTTTTGATTATTATTTTTTTTATTAGTTTTTCGGAGTATTCCATGATATTCAAATTGCTTTAGATAGATTTGGTAATAATTAACAACTCCGGATCAACATTGGGTTCATGTCTCTATGGCCTAAATATTTTTCTTTTGGTCAGTGAAGCTTTTTGCTGAGGTTCTAGAAATACCTTTTGCTCGCTCTGCTATCACATTGTCTATTAATTCGTCCTCTGCATCTTGTCCGTGAATACTAGTTTTAGCATTAGTTTTTCTGGTCCATAATTTGACTCCTTAGAAGTTAAATTTTGTTTGTGTATTCACTGTAAAGGGATTGATATATTCTTTCCTAACTTGGTATTCTCTTGATTGAATATCTGGGAGAATGAGGTTTTGAGGTGTTATTGTTCGTGACAGGTTCAACATGGACAAAATAGAGTGGCTATACACATAGGGATTTCCCTGCTTGTGCCACCGCCTTAGGGCTGTGGTAACATGAAAAGAATTCCACCTTCTTGTGGCTTTTGAATTAGACCTGGTTCATATTGGTCCAAGTTTTCACAAGAAATGTTTATCTGTATATAAAATAAATAGTTTATGAGATACTCTCTTAATTTGAGCTCAGAATTTGATCCACTTAGATATACAGTTTTTTCATGAAGTGCTTATAATATATTTTTCTTGAACTAAAATATATGGACTAAAATTTTGAGCTGAACTCATTTTTCTGTCATTGACAATGCTTCACCAATATTTTGTCAGTTAAACTCAACATTTTAACTCATATTTATATCTAAGATGTGTGCATTCTATGATTTAACTGATGAAAAGAGCTGACTATTGATATATAAGAAACTCTCTGATGAGTTTGGTCAGACTCAGTTCCTCTCTTTTCTCTACAGGTAGTCTTGTTTATCCCATGTATGAAGGATAAGTATGTGTTTGCACTACCAAGAATGATGGAGATTTTGATTTCCCTGTAAGCTAAATTCAGAGTGTCTTATATCTTCAAAAACCCGCACTTCTTTTTCTTTTAAAAAATGGTTGATTTAATTATAGCTGGATGTTAGATTCCTTTCTTACATCACTAGCAATCATGTAGGCTGGTAGTTAAAATGGTGACCAAGTAAATATCAATCGACCAATATCAACTTGATAAAAGAGGAGCACCGAGGGTATAAACTCTAGTATCATTCTTAAACCATTCCAGAGGAAAAAAAAGGAGTAAAATTCACCACAAAAATTATGCAGAAAAAAAGCAAGGGTGATTGCGCACGGGAGAATTCCTGTACCGCATATTTGCTATTCTTACTGTCCATTGAACACTAAGCAATGGCCGTGCTTTATTTATATTATTGTATCTTTCCATGCTTTCTTTGTGATATCTATCTAAATTCTCAATGCAGAATCTTATGATTGTACTTTGAGTCTCGACCTAAAAGGAAACAATTGTGGTTTGTAGAAATAGTTGTTAAAAGCGATTAAGTGCTCGCTAAAACGCGATTCGATGCGAGGCCTTCTCGCCTCGCGTCACTCTGTTTTTGGTGATTCTGAAATAGCAGCTCTTTTTACATTTTGACTACATATTATTTACTACAATATATTTATATATGCATTCTATTTAGCTATGTATTGTTTAATTAAGTAGTTAAATACATTAATGTAGGCATTTTATTTTTCTACATATTACTACTAAAAAATCTATATATGAACGCGCTTTGCGCCTCGCTTCGCCTCGAACGCTATTAATAACTGTGTAGAAGTGTTATGCAGGATATTTGGTGTTCGCTTGCATTTTGGGTATGAGTTGTTCGCTTTTTCCTATCTAGTATCATTGTTTACTTAAATGATGTTTATGGCAGGTATTATCGTATGTTTGAGGCTACACAGGATGGCTTGGGCAGAAATGCCCCTGTACATAGCATACATGGTTCTCTCCTTGCAGTTGGGGAACTGTTGAGGTAGGTTTATATGATGAGTTGCTCATATTCAGAAATTGGCTCTTTATCTGTATTGTGTTTGCTGTGGCCAATTTATTCTATTGAGAATGTCCCTACTTCAAACACTTCTTTAAGTTAGTCCTGTGACAGATTTTACATGTATCCCCTTGTTTTTGTTTTTTGCCGCCATTTCTAAATCTTTTTTGACTTGTCTTTAAAATGTTGGTTTCTTACTAGATGTTTTGACTTTTTTTTTTTCTGGATGTGGTGTAGTTGTCATTATTTTACCTTATTGAAATGTCTAAGAAAATTCAGTATCGGTACTATGAATAATGTGATTTTTTTGAATCCTTATTACAGGAATACGGGCGAGTTCATGATGTCTAGATACAGAGAAGTTGCTGAGATTGTTCTCCGATATCTAGAGCACCGGGACCGGCTAGTTCGTCTTAGCATAACTTCTCTGCTTCCTCGAATTGCCCATTTCTTACGTGACCGTTTTGTGACTAACTATTTGACGGTTATTTTTCTCTCTCCTGCAGATAATTTATTTTTGTCCACTTCGTAGTGAATTTAATCATGATGTTAATGCCAATCTTTGGCTTATAATTTCTTCTTTTGCAGATATGCATGAAGCATATATTTCATGTTCTTAAAATACCTGCAGAATCTGCCAGTGGATTCATTGCTCTAGGGGAAATGGCTGGTGCATTGGATGGTGAACTCATCAATTATCTGCCGACAATAACATCACACTTACGAGATGCGGTATGTGATAGGCTACTGATTAGTGATATATTCTTTTAGCACCTGGTATATCTGGGCAGTAGTCTGCATATTACGTCTGAGAAGTGGCCTCTTTTGTTTATAGATTGCCCCTCGTAGAGGGAGACCTTCCATGGAGGCTTTAGCTTGTGTTGGAAATATAGCAAAAGCCATGGGAACTCCTATGGAGCCTTATGTTCGAAGTCTATTGGATTCAATGTTTTCCGCAGGGCTATCCTTCACCCTAGTGGAAGCCCTTGAGCGCATAACTATCAGGTTCTTCAGAAAGAACCCATGTTTCCTTTTATGCTCTTGTTTGAGTTTATGATTTTGGCTGACATTGATTATTCTTTGGCATTGCAGCATTCCATCTTTACTTCCAACCATCCAAATGCGTTTGCTCGAATGCATTACAGGAGTTCTTTCCCGTCCCCAGCAAATTCAGTCAAGGCCTCCTGCTGCCATTACTCGCACTAGCAGCATAGCTGCTACTATGCTACTATCAGAACCAAGTGGTTCTGCTCTTGTTCAACTTGCCTTGCAAACTCTTGCCCAATTTAATTTTAAGGTTTGTTTGACTATCTACGCTGCTTGATTTTTGCGATCACGTCATGATGGAGATTTCTATTATTTAAGGGACATGATCTACTCGAGTTTTCAAGAGAGTCGCTCGTGCTATATTTAGAAGATGAGGATGGAGGTACACGTAAAGATGCTGCATTGTGTTGCTGTAAATTAGTGGCAAACTCCGTATCAGGCGTCTCTTCTGCACAGTTTAGTTCAAGTAGGACCAGTCGTGCTGGTGGGAAACGCCGTCGTCTTGTTGAGGAGGTTAGATTTTAATCAAATTACACATAATTCCATATAGATGCCTCTTGTCCATATAGTACTTATTCGATATCTTCTTGCTTCTCCAAATTTTGTATATTTGGAATATGTATATGTGCATGTATAGGGAGTTTGGTAATCTATGATCTTTCTTCTAGGCGTGATGATGTAATGTTAATCATGAATATCAGATTCTTATGAAAGTTATTTTTCCCCCTGCCAATCGACATGGATATTTTCAACCTATTGGTAAGTAAATTGCTTTGGAGAAACTCGTAGCTTTTGTTTAAGTTCTTCCAGGCAGTTGAATTGCATGGTCCTAGAATAATTACATGCCACATTTAAGTGCAGAAGATAAAATATTAAGGGTTTTGACGACTGATACTTTCCAGATACCGTTTAGAGGTTTCTTGAGAGAAGACTTTGACTGCTAACACTTTTTTTTTTGGAGTGTCTCATCACGTTGACTAAGATTAGCTAATCTAATGAAACAAATAAAGCTTTCGACGTCCTTGATGATGGTGTGTGCTTTATGCCAGCCACTGGATAATGACGCAGCAAAATTTCTCATAGCTTTGGACTCCCTGTATCAAGAAGATAAGTTATCGGCAAGTATATGCTTTCTGAATAGATGCTACGTCTAGCCTGCCCTTCCACCAGGACAAAGCTGTTACTTCCACAATTCCCACAGCCGATAAACTATTATAAAAGATACATCAAAACAAGGCAATCATTTAACAAGTACCAATTCAAAATACTAAAATATTTTTACATCAGTCTCCAAAGCTTGAAATTTCCATGTACTCAAGCCACAAGTTTCCGGAATACAGAACATGAGGATTGACAAGTATAATTAATCCCAAAAGGTGTACACGTATGCAGCATCACCCGTAAGTTTCATGAAGGGTACCTAAGCACAATTTCGAGTTTGATACTATACAGTCCATGAATTGGACCATGCTAGAGTTTGATGTAATTGGGCTGAGATCTTGAAGTTAATGGGACTGGGAGATCCCTTCCTTCCCTTCTTTTTACGTGACCAAGGTGTTGAAATTGAGACATGATAAAGATATGTAACCTAGTTCATGGATCCTCTGAAGGCTGTTGGTTGGTATCTCTTGGTGAATGGGATTATAAACCCAGGGAGAATATATCCTAATATTAGAATTGAGGGCGTTGATTAGTTTACTTCTTTCATTAGGCACATTATAGATCCAAAAATTAACATGATCAAACTCCTCTGACAGCTGTTTGATCCGTATTCTTTTCCATAGTTGCTTATTCCTTGTCTGCTGCTGCCTATTCATTTTTTGTTTTTGTTGGCCCCCTAATTTGCTGAGATTCTCTTGATGCAACTTTCTTTTTTGTGCAGATTGTAGAAAAGCTTCTCATTGTGGCTGTGGCTGATGCCGACGTTACTGTTCGACGATCCGTATTTTCTTCTTTGCATGAGAGTGGAGGACTTGATGATTTTCTGGCTCAGGCTGATTGTTTGACTGCTATCTTTGCTGCTCTAAATGACGAGGTACCATTGCATATAATTTGGTGTGGTAGAATATATCCTATATCCAGCAGTTTCTTGTTGAATTTGCATGATGGTCGTCCGGTCTACCCTCTATAAAGAAGAGTAAGACTATTATCTTTAACAGTTATTCCATAGTCATGACTTAGTCTGTTCGGGATTACTGTCACCTATTTTTTTAAAGCTCAAGTAACAGGCTTGTAGCACCTATTAACTACTGAAGGCCTCCTACATGTGATCCTTTTGAATATTATTTTTGGGCTATTACATAGATAATAACAACAAAGAGATGGCATTAGATGAGACATAAGTCCCTTCATAGTTGTCAATAGCTCGGGGCGATGCGAGGCCCGTGCCACTTCATTGGGGCGCACACTGTCTTCACCTTTCATGCTATTCTGCCGAGTCGAGAAGCATCCCATTGTGTGCTTCATCAATGAACCTTTTACTTTGCTACCCTTTACTTGGGTTTTTAGTTCCGGCGAACAGCAGGCACCACCCAAGAAATCTGGGTTGGGTCGCAAGAATTTGAAGGTTTTCAGGGTTGAGTTTAGTTGGGGTTATGGGTTACTAAGAGAAAGCAGCATAAATGATTTTCACAAACTGGTCAAATGGACGAGGCCTAGGGTGCCGAGCTGCCAACAGAATACAATTTAGGATTTTGTGAAAATGAAGGTCGCCAAGCCCCACAATTTTACTTTTTCATTTTTTCTTATGTGAAAGTGGAGGTCATACGGCTTAATCTTGCTGTACTTTCCTTTGTGTTATGTGACAGTGGTGGTCTTCCCAGGCCCAGCATTATACTATGCTTAGTTGTCTTTATTTTTATGTTCATGGTTTTCAATATTTGCAGATAACCGGGTTTTCTCTTGCAAAACTATTATGAAAATATATATTTGACATTTCGAAAAATAAATCATAATATATTGAAATTTTCATAGGTTATCTTTTCATATATTTCTGTTTATCAGTTTTATCTTGGGTATCTGTTTTGAATAACCTATATTTAAATTAGTCATGCTCAATTGCGGATAATTTCTGATAACACAAGAAAAATAGGCTATTTACAAGTATGAGTCCCATGACTGTTCCATATTTCAGTTCTAAAAGTTGTTCTGAAGTTCACCCATAGAAACTGAAGTAAATTATATAAACCTAACAACTAGTTAAGGCATTTAATATAAGCATGGGACAATCCTGCAACCTGCGCGTTCGTGTTATGTTACATGCAATATATTTGGATCTTTAAAATCCTGCAACCTGCCATATCCTAGTTGTAGAAAAGAGCCTTCGTGTTATGTTTACATGCAATATTTTGTATGGATCTTTAATTTTTAGCATTCATAGGGAACATTTATTAGTCATTAGTTACTTGTCAAGTATGCAGTAGCTTGTTTCCTCTATATGACTCTATGATGGCTAGAGATAAGACTGCTCTTGCTCTTCAATAGATGCCCAAAGGATCATTGTGTCACCATGTTGCCTCAGTCCCATACAAATATATCTTAAAGGTTCCATATAACTATATAAGTATGTCTTCTATCTACAATGGCATTCACACGACGTGATAATATGACTAAGTTCTTTAGGCAGAGAGAAAAATGAACCGTGGTAGTCTTGTTTATAACTTGTAGTATATGCTATTAAGGTCTTTGCATGCATTTGAAAGGATACCCAATTAACAAAACTTGGTTATATTTGCATTTTGCAACTTGCTTTTTTTTAGGCCCTAGTTATATTTTGTAGCTTGCTTTGTTCTAGGGCTAGGATTTTGTTTTGGGAGTTCATAGTTTCAGTTCCATATAAGCATGTCATAAGGGATAATAGCATTCACACAACGCGCCGATATGACAAATTTCTTTAGGCTGAAAAATGAACCGTGGTGGTCCTGTATATAACTTGTAATATATTCTATCAAATTTTTATCATGGATAATCAGATGATCACATTCATTTATATGACAACATGATTATAACCGTAACTTGCTTTATTCTTGGGCTAGGATTTTGAGGTTCGGGAATTTGCAATTTCAGTGGCTGGGAGACTATCTGAAAAGAATCCAGCATATGTTCTTCCAGCACTTCGACGGCATCTCATTCAGTTATTAACACATTTAAAGAAAAGGTATTGTTGATAACACCTCAATTACTTCTTCCTGGACAACTTTTAGTTCTGGTTGCGCTGACTTGATATAAAGACACTTCCTTTTCTTTTGTAATTCATTTATTTTCTTTAGCTGACATAGCTATTTCTGTTACAGTGCTGATAGTAAATGCAGAGAAGAGAGTGCTAAATTGTTGGGTTGCTTAATTCGCAATTGTGAGAGATTAATACTCCCATATATTGCTCCAATCCACAAGGTTTAGTTAGTATCTACTCTGACTCTACTTGGTTGTTGGGTGATTTACTTTTGCTCGTCTAATTCTCTTACATCTTCAGGCACTTATCGAAAAACTCTGTGAGGGAACTGGGGTGAATGCTAATAATGGCATTGTAAGTGGAGTTCTGGTAACTGTAGGGGATCTTGCTAGAGTGGTAAGTATCTCGATGTTTCGTTGATCAATGCACTTACTATTTTATGGTTGCAGGCTGCTATATTCTGTACACTCTCGGCCCAGCAGCGATTTTTTATTTTTATTTTTAAATTAACAGCCTTAAAAGAAGTGGTATTTGTATTTTACTGAAGTCACTCGGTTATCATTTGGACTCTGGAAAACCTTGATGAAATTTGTGGTACCCTCATTTGCATAAGTTGATAATAAAGTAAGAACTGCATGTTCTGCATGCTCATAAAACAGAGATCTTTGTTAAAGGCAGCATTGCTCATCTTATTATTTTTTTCAGTTGATTATATTTGGGATGTGGAGATATTTTAGTGAGATGCAGGCAAGACAGGTACTGGGGAAAGAAGGAATAGATATTACCTTCCATTTAAACTGGATTCTAATTTGACTCATAGAATTATATTAACGATCTCTAGACACAATTATTCCGCTTAAGTTCTCCACTTAATATCTTAACTTCGTCACTTTTTCAACTTTTGAAAGGTGGGGCAGCATGTCTCCATCTTAACAATATTAACTTAGGTTTTAAAGTAAGTAGCTTGTAGAAGAGCTTGTTATAAAAAGGGTTTATGAGTGCAATGGTGTTTTTATGACCTTCAGTGTTTGGATTAAGGAGTCGTTAAGCTTAGCAGATAGAAGTGCTTATTGGGTTCTTATTTAAGTTTTGCTGGATACACTCTTGCTCTATCTTGGTTTTCATACTAGATGAAATAAGAACTAACTTATTCATGTTAATACCTGTCCGGTCTCCATGTGTTCAGGGTGGCTTTGCAATGAGGAAGTATATTCCAGAACTCATGCCCTTAATTGTCGAAGCTTTATTGGACGGCGCTGCTGCGATGAAACGTGAAGTAGCTGTCACAACTCTAGGTCAAGTGGTACAAAGCACAGGGTATATTGATTTTGATTTGTTTATGTTTATATCTATAAATCACTGGATGTTTGAAATTGCAATAGACTGATTAGCTAGTTGAGAGAATCTGAGTTCACTGATTGAGGCCTATCGACCTTTCTCTTGCAATTTAATGTGGTAGTCTGGTCGTAAAATCTAGAAAGCCAATGTTGGAAGTGTGTAAAAAGTTGAAGTTTCATACTGCTTTATGGCTCAGATTCAGAATAATATGCCATGTATGTTATTTGACTACAAACATGTCTCATCATAATATTAGCTAGGGCAAAACAAGATCCCATATACTTTAACGACTTATTCTTGACAAAGTGGTTGACTGTAATATTCAAATGTTAAATTACTGTTGGTTTTAGTAATAAAGTTGCAGACATCCTCTTATGTCATAAGGAAACTCTAACTACCAACAGTGAGGTGGTCATTCGATATGATATTGGTATGAGTGGGAGGTTGATAGTTTAAATCTCACCACTACCTATTTTCGCTTAAGAGTTCCATTTGAAAGGCTGTATTAAGATAATACCACCTGCACGTGAGAGAAGATCGAAGAGTTTAGGTGGGTGGATCATCTGAGGTGTTCGCGTGTAAATCCGCTTTTGAACATTTGGTCTCCAGAGCAGACTTACAAAATTTTATTGGAGCGGATTTAGTGTGGAGTTCTATTGTACCGGCAAAAATGAAGATCTTCTCTTGGCTGGTGCTTCATAAGCGACTTAATATGTCTACAGTAATGCTGAAAAGAAGGCCTTTTCAATGCCTATCTCCCAATTGGTGTGTATTATGTAAGAATGACGAGGAGTCGGTGGATCATCTCCTATCACGCTGTGGATTTACCTCTCAACTTTGGTTGAAACTGGCGGGGGAATTCAATATTCGTGGAGTAACCCACTTCATTGTTCAGAAATTTTACCTTACAAATTCCAGGAGGAAGGAAAAGAGGTTTGATTTGGAAGACGCAGGCAATCTATTTGGTGGAATGTGTGGCTTGAAAGGAATGGAAGGATTTTCGAAGAAAAAGGACACACAATTGAGGAAATATGGGAAAAGATTAAATATTGGACAGCTATGTGGCTGTTCAATTCTAAACCATTTAGAGGCATTCCGTTCTTCTTATTATCTGTGTAGTTATTTCGCTTCTCTTGTTTTGTACTCTTTTCATTCTTTCTTGATCCTTTACCTTTTATTCATGCTCTTATGTGCGATCTCTGCACTTTCCCTCGTATTAGAACTATCTTAATACAAGTGATGCTTTGTTTCCCAAAAAAAAAAAAAAACACCGCCTGCACGTGAAAATCTACGTTAGAGATAACAAATATCAAATATCAAATTTCTTCACTCAAATAGTTTAGGCTTTTAGATGAGCTGGTCATTATTAGGTGATGCTCTTCTGGTTCAAAGTTTTCTGGTGCAACATTCTTAAGTGTTTTATCCCCCACCTTGAACATGGTGTTTGATGTGCTTTTGGATGATCCTGCAGTTATGTGATAACTCCATATAACGAGTATCCACAGTTACTTGGATTGCTTCTCAAATTGCTTAATGGTGAACTAGCTTGGTCTACCAGACGTGAAGTTATGAAGGTAATTGGAGTCAGCTGACTGATCACAATGTCTTCTCTAACTTCTGTTTGCGCTTAAACACTGTTGCTGATCATTTAGGTTCTTGGAATAATGGGTGCTTTAGATCCCCATGTGCACAAGCGAAATCAACTAAGCTTACCAGGATCCCATGGGGAAGTTTCCCGCACAGCTGGTGATCCTGCCCATCATATTCGGTCTATGGATGAACTCAATATAGATCTTTGGCCATCATTTGCAACATCAGAAGACTATTATTCGACTGTAAGACTTGGAATCTGAATATTTAACTAATTGACTTGATTATAAATTAGAATTCTCCTTTTGTGCTTGCTTTAACACTGATCAAGTTCAGGTTGCTATCAGTTCCCTCATGCGAATTTTTAGAGATCCTTCTCTGTCTAGTTACCACCAAAAAGTTGTTGGATCTATCATGTTCATATTCAAGGTTAGTTTATTGAAAAGGTTTGGTTGTAAGTATAGTACATTCTTTCTGTTGCTGCTGTTGTTTCTGTTAGCACTATATTATTGAGTGTTCCCTCTTTCTTTAACACGCTGCTTAATTTTTTCTCTGTCTGTGTATTCTGCAACTTCTATATTAACTTGTTTTGTTTGTTCTGCGAGATAAGTCAATGGGTCTTGGCTGTGTGCCTTACTTACCCAAGGTTAGTCTATTGTTATCTTGCAATCCCATACTTATTTATGCATCGATTCTTTTCTCTTGTAGTAGAATTATGCGGACATGCTCCCTATGTTTCTTTCACTCATCCTTGGTTGGCTAGAATCTTCGGTGATGTTGGGCTTCAGTTTGATGTATCTGAAATTCTGATTTATCAAGATGTACTTGTAAAAGCAATAGAGGTGTTTTGAGAGCTGGACTCTGATTCTATGGTTAATTGCTTAGCAGCCAAAGGAAAGATGCTAAAAGACTCTATTGAAAGGAGAACAGTATGCTAAGTCATTAGTGAATTTCTAGTCTTAAAATATCTGAGAATTTATGCATGAATTGCTAACATTTTCAACAATGTATTTCATGTTATTCAGCGAAACCTAGAAAAGTCATTGCTCTTTCATACACCGATGTCCTAGTTCACTTGAATTTTCTGTAAAGTTTTAATGCGTCATCTTTGCAGCAATCACTGTCAAATTTCACTCCATGTAAACGCCATTTGTTTGGGAAATTTTACTTAAACCTCTTACTGTTTCCAATATAGGCCGAAGAATACTCGTTTTATTTAATAATAAAGGCGATTCTTGAACACATGATAACCAGTATTCTTATGGTTTGGACTTATCCATTTGAATCAGTATGTAAGATGACAAAGTTAACCTTCTTTTTACTAGATTTAGTAAACCACTTCCCTACCTGAAACTCATCAAATATAGTGAGACAGCTTCATTGATTCTTTATTTACTAGTATGTAGACATAAAAGGCACAAATAGATAGAGCAAGTGACTTTATCAGCTAATGTTATTTTGCTTGTTTGATGTCCATTGCTTTCTCCAACTAACATGAGACCTAATAGTACCTGCAATAAGTTATTCAGTAATTCCTTTTCAACTTTAACTAATGTTAATTTTTGATGTCTGGGGTGGAATGAGAGCTTTGGGAATTGGGGGGGGGGGGGGGGGGCTGTTTATATTAATTTCTGTTGACTTTACATGTTTTTTTTTGGGCTCCAGAAATGGTTTAGTATATCTTGCCAAAAATGGGTCCAGATTTATAACTAGGCAGACCAATTAACCCTTTCGTGAATTCATCTGTCCCAAAATATGGGAGAAAGTTGTCGGTTTCGCCGCGGCTGTTGGTCCTTATTCAATTATAGCGATTGTATGTTCTCTTCGTGTTCCATGCGACGGGGAGAGGAAGAGTTTTTCTTGTAGCAACTCATTTCATTGTATATAAACCCTTTTGTTTTATATTTTCTACACCGAGATATCCATTCCTTTTCATTTGTATAAAGACTTAAAATAGGTGAGCATATTTGTAAGTTTTATGTGCATTTGTTTTGTATAAAGATTGCGACAAAAAGGTCAACCCTAGAAAAGTAGGCTTTCAGATGATATATGAAACCATAAATGGGTTTCTTCTTTATTTAGCATAATTATCTCACAGATGCTGGGTTTGCATGTTTTTAACTGAATGAAGCTTGTCCTATCAGGTCCTGCCTGATCTCTTTCACACAGTTCGTACATGTGATGATGGCCTTAGGGAATATATTACATGGAAACTTGGAACTTTGGTGTCTATTGTTCGTCAGGTACACATACCTGTCCATCTCTTTCTATTGTATGCCATTTATCTGCCGATCTTTTTACATTGTTATTCCTTACGTGCAGCATATTCGTAAATACCTGCCAGAGTTGTTCTCTCTAATATCAGAATTATGGTCGTCATTCAGTTTGCCTGCTGCTAGCCGACAAGTGCATGGATCACCGGTAAATCAGCATCTCTGTGGCTAAACTATGGTGTATTGTCAATGCATCTTGTTTCAAATTTTAAAGCAGATTATCATTTTCTTGGGCTTGCAATTATAGATTCTCCATCTGCTCCAGCAACTTTGTCTGGCTCTCAATGATGAATTTAGGATGCATCTTCCTTTTATCCTTCCATCATGTATTCAAGTTTTAACTGACGCCGAGAGGTTTAAAGACTATACTTGCGTCATTGATATTCTCCGTACTCTTGAGGTTTTTGGTGGTCAGTACCTCTTGTTTAGACCATTATAGAGCTCCATTGATATCATGTACATGCAATATTGAAGTCTCTGTCCTGAATGTGTAGGGACCTTAGATGAGCATATGCATCTACTTCTTCCGGCACTCATCCGAATTTTCAAAGTGGATGCTCCAATAGATGTGCGGCGTGCTGCTATCAGAACTCTTACTAGGTTGATTCCACGTGTACAGGTTGGCATTAGACAATCTTTTCGGATATCATATCTTTGACCAATATGTTTATATTACACCTCATCTTTTGCTTTCTGGTTCTCCAGGTTACAGGTCACATATCAGCCCTTGTGCATCACTTGAAGCTTGTCTTGGACGGGTATGATGTCCCTTGCTCAGTCCCTCTTAGATATGGTATATGGAATTCATTGACTCTTAGGTAAAAGGTCCCAAAGATCATGTATGTATTTACACTTGAATAATCCTTTAAACATGGATCTAGGATTTAATACAGAAACAATCACCAGTTAAATTGTTTTCCTTGGAAACATGGTTGACTCCCTTGAATATACTTTTGGTGACCCGCGGGTGTACTCTTGTGGCCACCATTTTGGTTATTCAGTGAACTTTGCAACTTTTATAAATTATTATATTTCAATAATAGTTTATCCTTTACCCTGCCCCATACAAAAAGAAAAAGGATGGTATTAGGAACACACTCAAGCTCTTTCCTGCTCATTTTGAATCCCAACAGTAGGGTATCAGATATGAAATAACTTGGATGACCTGGAGAAAAACAAAAAAAGCAAGCAAAAACCTTAAATTTTTGTTTGTGCGTAATATCGATTTGATTAAGAACTTGCTAGTGGGTGCCTATTTTTTTTTTTTATTAAAGCCTGTGCTCAAGAATGCTTGCAAATGAACAACCTAATGTAACTTAAAAAACCAGTACATTTAGATTAAGCGGTTCATTTATCTGGCCAAAAACTTGTTTACTCATGAAAATTACACAAGACATTTAATTGAGGAAAGAGCTCAACCAGTTAGCGCTATGAGGCAGAATCAGGTTGACAAATATCTGATTTTCACTCTTGTATCACAAAAGAGAAAAGACATTTTTGTTTCCTTTTTTTAATTTTTTTGTTTAACTAAGCTTTTAAGCTAGGGTAACTAAGCTTTTAAGCTAGGGATGTTGTTGCAGGAAAAATGATGAGCTCAGGAAGGACGCTGTTGATGCACTTTGTTGTCTAGCTCATGCTCTTGGGGAGGACTTCACTATTTTCATCCCATCCATCCATAAGCTTTTGCTGAAACATCGTCTACGGGTAACTTTCTTGAGTCCACGCCCTATTTCTTTCATTTTTAGTAAACAGAATTCCACGCTCTATTAAGATTTTGAGCTAGAGAGCGTGAAAATATGCAAAATACAAAATTATTTATTTAAATTCCTTGACCAGCACAAGGATTTTGAAGAAATCGAAAGCCGCTTGCAAAGACGGGAGCGATTGATCGTAGGGAGTTCTGATGCCCAAAGACAGAATCGCCGGTTTTCTGGGGATGTTATAAGTGACCCTTTAAGTGATACAGAAAATGATCATGAGGGTAGAGTTGATCTGCACAAGCCCCACAAGGTACTTAGGTTATTCCTACAAGCTGAGATTGTAGGAATTTGGTCACCTAGATGGGTTAGTGGTAATTTGGTTAGATAATATGGTTATTCAAATATTCTTATTGCTTGTGTTGTGACCCTTTGACCTTTATTAGAAACAGGGGTGAACATCGCTTTATGTAGAAGTGGGATATTTCGCCTTTTCATGACATGTTTAGTAAAATTGAGGAAATTGTACACAGAATAACATTATTATAGAAGCAGCACTTATTAGTATGCTTTTCTTATGTACTAATGCGTACAGCTTCGTATATGTGATACATGAGAACTTTGATTGGTTGTTGATACTTCCTAAAATTATGTCACCCAAATAGATTTTAGAAGTCTTCTTGAATTTGCAGTGTTGCCTCTGATTATGAGAAGTCATTCCCTTGTTTAGGTGGACATTAACTTGGTGGAGGTAATGAATACTGCATTTGTTGGATAAAGCCTTGAAAAATGTAATGTTAGGTTGAAATGATATTGAGTAGTTTCTTTTTATTTTGTTCAGAGAATCAGAAGTACGATTTTCATTTCTTGTAAGAATTGTTTACCAATGACATTTTTCATAATTTTTAATATTATTAGATCCATTGCACTTAGATATGTGTATAATCTTCACAGGTTAATGAAGCTAAAATATGTGCTGCTGCAGAGGCTTCTCAACGTAGTACAAAAGAGGACTGGGTAGAGTGGATGAGGCATTTTAGCATAGAACTACTGAAGGAATCACCTTCACCAGCTTTGAGAACATGTGCCAAACTTGCTCAGCTTCAGGTAATCCCATTACTTCAGGTTATTTCAATCTTTGTATCGTGTGCCAGTGAGCTCTTTCTATCCAATTTGCTGATTCGAAATTAAAAACATAATTAAGTATACAATTTCTTTGATAAGGCACTATTTCGGTTTATTTTTGCAGCCTTTTGTTGGAAGGGAGTTGTTTGCAGCGGGTTTTATCAGCTGCTGGACAGAAATACAAGAGAAGTCCCAAAAACATCTAGTACGAAATCTGGAAATGGCATTTTCGTCTTCAAACATACCTCCAGAAATTCTTGCTACACTTTTGAACTTGGTATGTTTTAGTTAAAGTTATGTATATAATGAAAAGTTCTGTATATTTTCATGCTTTCATTGCCTTCTAGAAGAGAACGTTTCTCTTACCATTTTCAGTTACTTCTGGGGGTGACGTAAATTGCTAAGAAGGTATATTAACTAAGTTGGTTTGGTAAAGTTTATTGAAACAACACACCACTTTCATGTTTAAAATTGTATTATACACTTTCATGTATACAATAACAGTCGTGTGTTGTTTCAATAAATAAGTAAATTATATACATGAACATAGTTTTCTGAAAGTAGTCAACATTTTGTTAAGATTAAACCTCTAGAAACTGCAGTCAAGTTTCCTTGTTCAAATTATTTCTTACACTATTGAGAAATTTAAAAAAATGGTGAAGCTCCCAAAAATTTAATTGAAAAAGAACAGGAAAAAGTCCTTGAATTACTTAAAAGAAATTAGCTGCAGATTTATATCCTCAAGATAATGGTCCTGTAGTATAATGGTCCGATCCCTTTAACTTAAACTTGAGCTTTTTTTGGGACTCTTTGCTTCTGAACTTTTGATCTTTTAAGCCAACCACACAGAGGAAAGGTTTGGCCAGATAATGTTTCAGTTGTATAAAGAAAGAAAGTTGGTTTTACCTGCAGTTATAAAGTATCAAAGTTTCCAGCAAGTTTTGTTTCCAGTTAACCGAAGACTGAAAGTTCATTATGTTTGAGAGAAATGTACCAATTTTTTGAATTCATGCATGAGAACATGATTCGAGATTCACGGATATATTTAGTGAAGTAATTGGGAACTATTTTAGGTGGCATTATGTGTTTATTGAATGCACATTTGCATTCATACTTTGCCAATCAGTATGTACATTGATATTTCAGGCTGAGTTTATGGAACATGATGAGAGACCCCTTCCTATTGATATCCGTCTTCTTGGTGCTCTTGCTGAAAAGGTTAGGTTTGTCTGACATGAACTATGTGGCACAAACATATAAGTTAACAGCAAAGTTTATTGACACCTTCTACATAATTTCTTTTCTTTTCAGTGTCGTGCATTTGCAAAGGCTCTGCACTATAAAGAGATGGAATTTGAAGGTGCACGCTCAAATAAGATGGATGCCAACCCTGTGGCAGTAGTCGAAGCTCTTATTCATATAAATAATCAGTTGCACCAGCATGAGGTCTTATTAAATTTTAGCAAGCCTTTGAAATATACCAGCTCTATTTATGTCAATAACTTAGTTTAGCTTTTGCATTTTAGGCGGCTGTTGGGATATTAACATATGCTCAACAACATTTGGGTGTCCAACTGAAGGAGTCATGGTAAGATTTTATCCTTACTGGCCATCACTGTTGAGTGTTTATTGCGGATGAACGTCCTTTTGTTCCTCATGATTCCCACAGCCCCACTGTCCTTTTTTAAACCAAAATGTGTTTCAAGAACATTTGAAAGGCCTCGTAGTAATTTATTCCTTATCTCACTCAAGTGAACTTGTTGTTATCAAGGTATGAGAAACTTCAGCGATGGGATGACGCTCTCAAAGCATACACTGTCAAAGCCTTGCAAGCATCAACCCCACATCTTGTTCTGGATGCAACAGTAGGTGTGTATTGTGTATTGAGATACAAATGTGAGCAAATGGTGGATAGTAATTTATTTTATTTTGAATAGCTATCCTGTATGAACATTTTTTTGTCTAGGGTCTATCTACAGTTCCAAATGAAGAAGGTAATATATTAAATTGCTGACCGTAATTCATGAGTTTATCATATTTTTAAGTGTGGCATGAACAGCTTGTTCCTGTTCTCTACATTTTCCCATATAAAACTGTAGTGTGTACAGAAAATTGCCTGGTATTGTATAGTGATGATTATTTTTTCTCTATATAACCAGTCAATATTTTTATTTGAACAATGATATGGCTTTTGATTTTACCATGCTATCATGGAACTTTTAATAGCCAAACACGTTCGAATTTGCAAGGTCTCTTATCCCACTTTTATGGCTTCTGCAAAGTCACAGAATAACTCAAGCTAGTTTTTACTCGGAAGCTTTTAATTGACTTATGGTATTGTGGAGCCAATTTTCCATTCTTATGGAGTAAGAATAATGCTCCTTTTTTATATGCCACTTTTTATTTTGCATTGCCTAAATTTTTCCTTGTCTGTGGTAGTGCCTGGTTGTATTTGCCCTTATTTCAAAGTTGGCTTTCAGAATGGACAACGTGTACTGTGTTCATTTAGGGACAACATTTGTTCCTCTTTTATTCTTTTGCCCTTCAATAACAAGCTTTCTTCCTTGTAATTTTTGTATTTGTAAGGCCGAATGAGATGCCTTGCCGCACTTGCTCGGTGGGAAGAGCTCAACATTCTTTGCCAGGAATACTGGACACCGGCTGAGCCAGCTGCTCGACTGGAAATGGCACCAATGGTTTGTTTTTTTGCATCAGATGATACCTTGTCTGAGATTCCATTCTCCATCTTCTGTTGGATGTTCCACATTTTGTGTTATTCTTCACTGAATTAAAATGAATCTCATTCTTCCTTGACTGCCTATGAACTCAAAAAGCATTTCAAACATGTTTGCCTATTTCAATTCGAATAATCATAAACAGGACTCTTGACCCAATAGTAGATTCCTAAAATCATCGTAACTTATTATTCGTCCTGCAGAAATTTAAAAACCAATTATATAAAATTTCCAGTTTCCATATCCTGCCATCAATTTTTTGAAATTTGTGCAACTATAAATGGAAATATTAAAATATCAATTATTTCATTCTTCCTCATCGTTTACCAAGCGTCTGATCTTATCGGCCTAGGCTGCTACTGCTGCCTGGAACATGGGGGAGTGGGATCAGATGGCAGAATATGTTTCTCGGTTGGACGATGGAGATGAAACGAAGCTTCGAGTATTGGGTAATACTGCCGCTACAGGTGATGGGAGTAGCAATGGGACTTTTTTCAGGGCTGTTTTATTAGTTCGTCGAGGAAAGGTCTCTCTCAATTATGCTGTATTAAATTTCCTTTTTGGGAGTATTGTTTTACATCTCATTATTCTTCTCCTTAAAATCTCAGTATGATGAAGCACGTGAATATGTTGAAAGAGCAAGGAAATGTTTGGCTACAGAAGTGGCTGCTTTGGTTAGTTTTCTCCATCTTTATATCTTTGTTAAACAGATGCGTAATTTTCCTCATTTGGGAACATTATCAATTAGCATCAGATCATAACATATTCTTATTGCTTTCTTTCTTATTCTTCATACTTTCCATTTCTTTCAAAAAAAATTGAGTGGACTGGCTCTTTGTCTGTCAGCATTGACCTTTAAATAACCATTGCTTGTTTGCCTGACATTAATTGTAGTTCCTTAGTACATTCCATCCAGAAACTGAGTTGCAGATGTTGCAACTCGACTCTGAATCTTTTACATTATTTAACACCCATTTTTAATCTTTGAACATGCCTCTATGCTCCCTATGTTCCGTATTCATTTAGTGATTTTCTTGTTTGGATGTCAAGAAGTAATAGCTTCTATCTGAATTTGATAATACTTATTTCTTCATTTGCGAATTACTGCTATTCTCATAAGCAGTAATAAGTTCTTTTTCAAAGTAATAACAAAGGAGAGAAGGTTTTTTCTTCAATCATCTCTATTTCAGCCCACCATCCAGATCTCAGCGTTTTTGCTGACTACAACCATGATAATACTTCAGTGCTACAGTTGTTGGACTTTTACCACTATTGCCTATAAGCACACTTATCTCGCCAGTTGTCAAATCATGTGCATGGCTATAATTGGATATTTATATCATTGCCTTATCAGGAGCTCTATATCACCTTTCCTGAGCCTTCATAGCACCAGACTTGCGTTCTTTCTTATTATGATTGTTGCTCAGTGCCCTTAGTTCATGACATCGCAATCACGCTTTCTGATTTGTGGTGGTGTGTTATTTATCAGACCAATGGTGCAATCTTTTGGGTAATCAATTAGGTTTTGTGTACTTCGATTTGGAGGCATTTTAATTTAAGGTCACCTCTCTATTCGAAGAGGCCTTCTCTTGGAATGTAGCAGAAAATTAGAATATTTAAGATTTGATACTCTTCTGGGAACAACAATCCAGAACTTTTGGATGATCAAAATATGCACTTCTGATATAATTGCCTATAACTTCTTAAACTAACAATTTACAAGTTCCATTGGTTGTATGACATACATTTATCAACGATCCAGAAACGCTCGTATATGAGATCATGACCTACTACTTTCTTAAATCACAGACAGTAATTGCCGAGCTACATGTCAAGTATGGCCTGAGATTGCTTCTCTACTGGTCATCCGCACTTCATCATAGTTTTGGGTGAATTATGTTGGCTTTTCAGATATTCGAACCTTATTGTTTTATGGAGCTAATATTTGTATGAAACCCTTTTCTAAGACCTTATTTGTTCTAATATTTACCATTGATTTTTTATTTTCTTTTTATTTTTTATCTTGTATTGAATGTGTTCATTATTCCTGGGTGTTGAGAGTTTCTCAACATCCTAGTTAAGATGGCAATGTCTATAAATTTAGTTTCTGTTGATAATGCGACATAAATCTTAAATTACTGAAATTAGTACGAATGTAAATTCGTTGCAAATTTTTCATGGTTTTAGTGCATATCAACTTTCAAGTTGATGACTTGGTGCCCCTCAAATACATATACATTTTCAGGTTCTTGAAAGCTATGAACGTGCATACAGCAATATGGTACGCATTCAGCAGTTGTCGGAATTAGAGGAGGTATCTGCTATATTGTAGTCTCAAGTCTCAGCATACTTGATACCTTGGCTGAATTTGTACATTATCCTAATGAGAGATGTCTGATGCTCCTTTAATACAGGTCATCGATTACTGTACCCTTCCTGTTGGAAACACTATTGCTGAGGAACGAAGAGTTCTCATTCGCAACATGTGGAATGAACGTATTAAAGGCACAAAACGAAATGTTGAGGTAAAATGTTGATGAACTATCTTTCTTCTCATTCAGATCCCGATGGCCTCTGTTAATTTGGAAAAATAATATCCCTATGGCAAACCAATACATAGTTTTTACTTGTTTTTCTCAGTAACTTGGTTCGGTAGGGAGAGAAATTAGCATTGTCAATTCAAATATTATGGGCCTTAGTTATGGGCCATAGTTATTGACACAATAAAAATAATTTGAACCTTTTAAATAAATCTTTATTAGATATTAATAACTATTATCAGTTTATCACCAAAAAAAAAAAGATATTAATAAGTATTGCTTATGTGGCCTATAATACTATAAATATTGTTTGTATGTTTGAAATATTGAATATGTTTATTATATTGTCTTTAAAAATCTTGAAATTTATAATTATTGTTGATAATTTGATGTATACTAAAAAATTTGTATACAAACGCTTTATCCCCAAAAAGCCCTCGCTTTTTGCATCGCGCCCTCATCGCCTCGCATCGCTTTACGCTATGGTTCCATTTTCATGTCAAATATTAGAGCCACCACCAACTGTTAGCTGATGTCATGTCCTTTTCTTCCTTCAATTATTGTCTACCTCATTCTTGACTCCCCAAGCGTAAAAATACAATTTAGAAAACTAATTCGGAAGAAGGTAAGGAGCAGATCTATGTTCCGTCTGTGAGAGCATTTCCAAGCCCTAAGCTCAATTCACAAAGTCAAGAGTTGCTATCGGATAGGAGGATTACATTTTTTAAATACTTTTCTGGTTTTACCAAAATGGTACAGGCATGAGGTCTTTCATAAAAGGATGAACCATCTTTCTCAAATTTGGTGAGGTCCTGCGTGAAGTCTTTCATGAGAAATATGCTTGCTTTAGATTTATGTTACCTCGTTATGATGTTAAACTCCTGTCTAACAGGTGTGGCAAGCACTTTTGGCTGTCAGGTCACTTGTATTGCCACCTACAGATGATGCAGACACATGGATCAAGTTTTCCTCTCTCTGCCGTACAAGTGGCAGAATTAGTCAAGCTAGATCAACTTTAACTAAACTCTTACAGGTTTGTGATTCATGTCGGTTTGTTGCATTTAGATGCTATTTCACATTATACATGGTTAGTTGACTCTTCTTTGTAACATCTGTAGTTTGATCCTGAAACAACTCCTGAAACTGTACATTATCATGGGGATCCTAAAGTAATTCTAGCTTACTTGAAATATCAGTGGTCACTTGGGGAGGATCATAGGCGTAAGGAAGCTTACACTAGACTGAGAGTATGCTCTAAATTATCTTGGGTGTTGGTGCATGCAATGTATTGCTGATGATATATATATTTTAATCTACATTTTGTGCCTGCAATTTCTGTATTCTAGGATTTGGCGATGGACCTTTCAAGAACTCCAGTTCTTCAACAAGCTACCCAGGCTGGCATATCGGGTAGTTCAAATATACCTCTCGTTGCACGAGTTTATCTTCAATTAGGAACTTGGCAGTGGGCACTTTCCCCTGGTCTGGATGATGATTCTATACAAGGCATTCACTTAACTTTTCCTCTCTCTCTCTCTCTCTCTCTCTCTCTCTCTCTCTCTCTCTCTCTCTCTCTCTCTCTATATATATATATATATATATATATATTACCAAAAAACAAAAACTTTTTATTCACGTGAATGTGAAAAGTACAAAGCAGAGGTATACAGTGAATTTCTAATATGTGTCTGTGTGTGCATGCGCCCCTGCACGTCTATAACACCATCTAACTACTCTATCTGAGGATTGAGGCAGCTGCTATCTGAGGATTGAGGCAGCTGTTAGTGCTACTAAATGTTTTATATAATTGGCTATTTTATGATTCCAGAAATCCTTAATGCATTCCGAAGTGCAACTCACTGTGCATCAAAGTGGGCAAAAGCTTGGCATAAATGGGCACTTTTTAATACAGCAGTTATGTCTCATTACACTTTAAGAAGTTTCCCGAGTATTGCTGGACAGTTCGTTGTTGCAGCAGTCACAGGATATTTTCACTCCATAGCTTGTGCGGCGCATACTAAAGGAGTGGATGATAGTTTACAGGTAACACTATTTTTTTCTAAAGCTTTTACCCCCTACTTTTAGTTGCATATTTTGACCAATTTTCAGATTACAACTACATTTAGTGGATAGAGATCTTCATCATATTAAGAAAATATAAAAGCTCTAAATATAATGTTTCTTAAAACCACAAATATGAACTATTTTCTGCCTTTTTCTCCCAATTTGCATTTTTCAGAAATTTAATATATATATATATATATATATATATATATATATATATATATATATATATATTTAAAAATATAATTTATTCTTATACAACTAAAAATATAAACGAAGCATATTTTTACTACCATGTCATAACTTCAAAAATAAATTGACAACACTATGTCTATTTGTGCGGCAATGTCACGGCGACCAAAGGAGGATGGATGGTGCCGGCTGGTTGGGGTGTTTTTTGGGGTGTAGTTTAGTTTTTTTTTTTTCAGTTTCATATCTTTTTTTATACTAAATTATACTATATTCTTCCTTTTATTTTCGTGTAAATTTAAAATATGTTGAATGCTTTGACTCTATTTTTAAAGGTTTTTATCATTCAAATAGGTACTTTACACTTTTTCTGAATTTGGATGACCAGCAACTAGATGCAGAGGGTGAACATTTAATCACACCTAACATTACAGCTGTCTAGATAAATTTCCCTTTAATTAGTTGCATCTATAATTTTCGATTTTTCGGATAAGGTGCAGATCATTCTAATTACTCAGTTTTTCAGTATGTCTTTTTTGCCTTGGCCATCTTTGATGTTTTGTTAAAGTGTTGCATATCATATTAATGCTCTTATATATGATTGTCTTCATGGAGTTCAGGATATCCTACGTCTTCTGACTTTGTGGTTCAACCATGGAGCTACATCAGGAGTTCAGAATGCATTGCAGAAAGGCTTTTCGCTTGTAAATATCAACACATGGTTGGTTGTTTTGCCTCAGATAATTGCCAGGATACATTCCAATAACAATACAGTCAGAGAACTGATCCAGTCACTTTTAGTGCGGATTGGTCAGAGTCATCCACAGGTTTGCTTAATGTTACTTGACAATTATGTCTTTTATGCCAAGACCTTTCTGAAATCACTCTTTGATGTATGCCTTCTTCTTCTTCTTCTTTTTTTTTTTAATCTGAAAATAGAACGTTTAAATGAGCACCAAAATGTATCTGTTCACAGCCAAAAGATACATCTCCTTGAAGCCTGAGGATAAACCTAATATACTTTGCAGGCTCTGATGTACCCGCTTCTTGTGGCATGTAAATCGATTAGTAATCTACGAAAACAGGCAGCTCAAGAAGTGGTTGATAAGGTTCGACAACACAGTGGAGTACTAGTGGACGAGGTGAACGACAATGACGTAATGATAATTTTTGGTGTTATATTCCCTAGTATATGACCTTAATTTTTTGAATTGTAAAAGGCCCAACTAGTGTCTACGGAGTTGATTCGAGTTGCTATATTGTGGCATGAAATGTGGCATGAGGCATTGGAAGAAGCAAGCCGTTTATATTTTGGTGAACATAACATTGAAGGAATGCTAAATGTTTTAGAGCCATTGCACGAAATGCTTGAGGAAGGAGCAATGAGAAACAACACTACCATAAAAGAGAAAGCCTTCATTCAGGTAGTCCATCTTTGCACAAGTCTATTCCCTGTATTGCAAAGTTTGGAAGATACTTTGCAGAATAAGTTACTTGGCTGTTGTGATGGTCAGTTTTTGCTACTGCAGATTGCATTGAGTGCGCATAGATGATCTTCTCTTGAAACAAATCATAAAAAAATGTTCTTTAAACCATTAATCAGATCATTTCCTTGTTTGTTATGATCTTTTGTCATTAACTAGTCCTTATGTTGTGCTTCAGGCATACCGTCATGAACTTTTGGAGGCCTATGAATCCTGCATGAATTATAGAAGAACTGGAACAGATGCGGAATTAACTCAGGTATTGACTGCAAGAAAATCTAGCCATAGTGCCATTTTAGCTTCATATTTTGTTGCTCATTGTATTGTACTCCCACCACAATATTAACTAACTTATGGTTGTATATCAGATTAATCGAGTATTTAACTTCTCAAACAGCCATGATGCATTGACATTTCCCTGGAAGAAACCATAGCCTTATGAGTGAGCTAAAGTATACAAATCTTATCATATAAAAATAGTTTGAAAGTTATCAGATGTTGACTAGCTCCAACCCTAACCCACTTTGTACGCTTGTAGATATACCAAACTACATAGCTAAGCCATACTACATATACTTGACTAAGCCCCCACGTTGTCCATAATCATGTTGATCTTACATTGTCTACTATATAACTTGTTAAACTGTATCTCGATTCGTAAGCGTGTTAGTTAATGTCAACATGTTTAATTGCTTATGTTAATTTGGGCCTAGAAGCATTGTGATATTCAATGTGATGTATGGACCTATAATTAGTATATAGATATGTTAGGGTTAATCTCTGTAAGTAGATGGAGTGATGGACACAGTTCCGTTAGCTTGTGCCTTCAGGTAGTTAACATAAATGTTTTCATAACAAATAGGAATATCATAGCCACAAAAGCAAAAAGGAAAAAGAATAATACATTTGTATGGAAGACTGTAATCACAAATGAAAAGTGGATATATCCTTTATAAGCGAAGTAGACAATAGTCGGGAGGACATAAAAAGGAGTGTTGAATAGATATTAACGTTTACAAATTAGCCATACCTCCATCTCTGATTTTCTTAATTATATGTTAGTTTCTTGCAATCCAACTATCTCTAGTTGGTCTCTATACGTCAAAAGTGTATCTTCCGCTATATGCTTCGGAGGAATTCTCTTATGTGCTTTTGAGAATGGTCGATGACTTGTACAATCTGGATTGCTTCTACTGGCACTAGACCATATTAAAGGAATGGAGTGCTTAATAATGTGCACCATTTTTAAGTTGCTCGCGACGCGGGATTGGGTTTTCAAGTGCCTGTTAAGCAATTAATCCATTATAAATATGAAACATGTTACGCTTGGGCTTACACAATTAGCAGCAATGTCCCTCGGATCTTTATGTGCTTCAACTTCAACTCTTTATCACGCTTGTAAACTGCTAATCAGTTCATCTATTTCTCCACCAGGCTTGGGATCTCTATTACCATGTCTTTAGGCGGATCGATAAGCAGCTTCAAACTCTCACTACGCTGGATTTACAGGCAAGAAACATGTTTCTACTGTAATTGGTGGATAGTGCAATTGAGATATAATTAATGTTTTATTTTTCAATCCAGTCTGTGTCTCCAGAGCTTCTGGAGTGCCGAGACCTGAAGCTTGCTGTTCCTGGGACATATAAAGCTGGTATAATGGTTCGAGTTTATCATTTTATTAAAAACATGTTTTTTTTAGTGGCCACTCTTTAATAGAGTTACCATTGCTTACCAGATTCGCCAGTGGTGACCATTGCATCATTTTCACCCCAGCTTGTTGTTATTACATCCAAACAACGACCTCGTAAGTTGACGATTCATGGAAGTGATGGAGAAGATTATGCCTTCTTACTGAAGGGACATGAAGATTTACGCCAAGACGAGCGTGTCATGCAGGTTTTATTCCCTTTTAGTTCTATGTGGATCGTGATATTGCTCAAATCAATATTATGTGTATTGGTTTTGTTTCTTCAAAGCTATAGCAATCAAATATATTCATTGCGTCTCCAATCATGACTTGAATAACATTCTGAAGTACTTCTGTACCAGCTCTTTGGTTTAGTAAATACTCTGCTGGGGAATTCAAGAAAAACATTTGAGAAAGACCTCTCTATCAAAAAATATGCTGTCATTCCTCTGTCTCCAAACAGTGGCCTAATAGAATGGGTCCCGGATTGTGATACCCTGCACCATCTCATCCGAGAATATCGGGATGCCAGAAAGGTTTGCTTCAGTCTTTTCTCTCCCATCTCCTCAAACCTCGCCACATTATGTGTAGCTTGGTGTACATCAATAACAATGCCTATATGTTCTTCTGTAGATCACTCTAAACCAAGAGCATAAGTTAATGCTTGGTTTTGCTCCGGATTATGATCATTTGCCTCTTATAGCAAAGGTGGAGGTATTTGAGTACGCCTTGCAAAATACCGAAGGAAATGACCTGGCAAGGGTAGGCAGAACTCACAAATTGACTTATTTTACTCCCTGTCTCTGGTAAATGTTCATATTTTGCTTTTTGAAAATGTTAGGTGCTGTGGTTAAAGAGTCGCACTTCAGAGGTCTGGTTAGAGAGGAGGACAAATTATACAAGAAGCTTGGCCGTGATGAGTATGGTAATGGTTTCTTATCTAAAATTGGTCCTTTACTTAAAAGAACTTCTCCAGCTAGTCTTAGTTGACAGTTATAAAATCCATCCGAACTTTTTTGGTATTTTTGTATGTTATGATCATAAAAGATCAGATATGTTAATTTTTCTGTTACTTGTCACATGAAGTTGACTCTAGAGATCAAGTTACGGGAGATGTCAAAAAGAAATCTATTTCATTCATTTGTCATGTCATAAAGTTTATAAGTTTGACAAAGTTCACCTTTTGATGCTGCTGGCCCTGTAGTTTTATCTCAGTAACATGCTGTCTGAGCCCATTGTAATATAATCGTTGTTGGTAATAAGCTCTACTTTGTTCAGGTCGGTTATTTACTTGGCCTTGGTGATCGACATCCTAGCAACCTCATGCTGCATCGTTACAGGTATAGAGATGACTAGACATATGGTTGTTGATTAAGTAGATTTTCAGTTTATATATAGACAAGATTTTGTTGTCAGTGGGAAGATATTGCACATTGACTTTGGAGATTGCTTTGAAGCTTCAATGAACCGGGAGAAATTCCCTGAAAAGGTATGCAACCTGCTTCCTGTGCTTGCTGAGGTTTTCAGGAAAAAAAAATGAAACCCATTTTATCGTATGAATGAAAATATTGAATTTTGTATAGGTTCCATTTCGTCTCACCAGAATGCTTGTTAAAGCAATGGAGGTCAGTGGTATTGAAGGAAACTTCCGCTCCACTTGCGAAAGTGTCATGCAGGTTTTGCGTACGCATAAAGATAGTGTTATGGCAATGATGGAGGTAACTTGAATCTTCTGAAATGCATGGGTTGGTTCTAAATATATCCTAAGTTTTTATCTTAAACTAAGGATATCCTTTTGGGATGTGACCACATATTTCAATTTTTTCTTACGCGAAAATTTATCTAAATGGATAATAAAATTGTGATTGATTTCTGGCAGGCCTTTGTGCATGATCCACTGATAAACTGGCGTCTATTCAATTTCAATGAAGTCCCTCAAATGCCAATTCTTACGAGTACACATGCTCAACCTACTGTGAATGGCGAGGAAACTGATTCTAATGGAGAGATGCTTCAACCACAGCGGGGTATTCGAGAACGGGAGCTCCTTCAGGTATCTGTTCAAACTTTTTCTTGTATTCTCCAATTTGTCTGGATTCTCAACGGTCTTTTCTAGGCTGTCAATCAACTAGGAGATGCTAACGAGGTTCTGAATGAGAGAGCAGTTGTTGTCATGGCGCGTATGAGCAACAAACTTACAGGGCGAGATTTTTCTGCATGTTCTTCTTTACCATCTAGCGGCATCCAACATGCCCTGGACCACAGCAACTTGATTCCTGGTGATAGCCGCGAAGCTGATCATGGATTATCCGTCAAATTACAAGTTCAGAAGCTTATTCTTCAAGCAACATCACGTGAAAATTTGTGCCAAAATTACGTCGGGTATGCTTTTAGATTCTTGAAAAGTGGTTTTTTCTTCGTTTGGGAAGAGGGGGAAAAGGAAAAATGACTGCTATGTTTCGGTTTCAGGTGGTGTCCTTTCTGGTGAGTCGGAGATCTCAAATTTGCATGTCAAAGCCCCAAACCTCCAGGAAACCCAAGTGAATCATCAAAAAATTTAACCCGAATAACAATGTGATATTCTTGGAACTTTCCTATCCTGAGGTGAATGTACAAATTATTAGTCCCTTAGGTATTCCTTGTATATGAAACTGAATAGACAGGCTGTTGTATAATATCAACTGTACAGGCTAGGATTGAAGTGTTGGATAAGATGTATATATTGTAAAAAAAAAGAAAATTTATAGAATGGTCTATTTATTGTTCGTGATACTTCAAATTCATTTAAAGTCACAAATTTCAGAAAAAAATAAATATAACATGACATAAACCTGCACGACACTTTCAGTATTGATTTGCTAATACTATTACGTAACATAGCTTATATTAATATTTCGACAAGATTATAATATCATAAATGTGAAAAAGCTATAACTAATCAAATCATTTAAATAATATTTTTAACATTGGAATTTTGCCTTCGAAAATTAACACTATAACTATAATGGATTAAATATTTCATGGGCTGTTTGTATAATTTATACGGTGATAGTTTGAGAAAACAGTTTTTAAGGCTAGTAACTAAACAAGATGTGATCTCAAATTTATCAAAAGAAAATAAAATTATTTTGACTCTTGTTACGTCAATCTACTTGATGTATAGTATTACGTATGGTAACCAAATATCGTTTATTAAATAGTGAATGAAGAAACGAAAAAAAATGGTAAAAGTAAAAAAACAAAGAAAAGAAAAGGTTAATCTTTCCTGACAAATAAGAGTTATTCAGTAGGAAAAGAATCTACCTATCCTGATGAGAAAGAACAAGGACTGCAGCAGATCTTATGAAAATTATTTTTCTAAACAATTTGCAGAATCGAAAAGACACGCAAGCTATACATGCTTCCACAGCTACGCAACAGGTATCTGGTCATATTTGCTTTGGACGAGATTAAGAAGAAAATCTGTAAATATATGCTCATATTCTGGCATTTTTCCATATCCTGTGAACAACAAATTTTGGAAGTACAAAAATAGATCATTGTACAGCATAATTGAATCATGCTCCGTTTTACGGGCGAAAAGCAAATAAAAACATATGTTAATACAAACCAGGGAAGTAGTTGATGTCGATGACATAATACAGATCTTTGGTCCCTTTTTGGCGAATCATATCTACGTTGAACAACCGGAGGCCCTAAATGTGACAAGAAATTGCTCATATTAATAACAATATAATTTCACGCAAAACAGGTGAGGTAACATGAAGTCATATTGTTATCAGAAAGGAACTTTACCAAACAATGACGGAGCTCCTTTGCAAGCCCCTCAAGCAGAGGCCGCGGAGGAAGTTCTGCATTAACAAAATGAACCATGAAAAATGAAAAATGAAACTTTCCCACTTCCACTTAACATAAAGTAAATAATCAAAACCAATTGCCGTGATGACATGTTGCTACAATTTAATTGTGAGCATCTACTATATCATTATAAGTGATGTGTCACCTCATATTTGTTTCACTTCCTGTTGTGATAAAAATAATGTAAACTATCCACGGAGGACACCACACATCATATATGTCACCTGCCTAACATATAGTAAGCACCAACAAAGTGCTACCTACACTCACAAGGGGGAGATGCTATTTTTGCAAGGAGACTTAAACTCACCAGCAATAGAAGGATCCAGATCAACGTCCTCTGCAGAAGCAGCAGCACAAGAAACTCTCGGAAAAGGGAAAACGCCAGAACTTGTTGACAAGTCGCATTTAGCTATATCAGGCAGAGAGAAACGCCTGACAACTTTTATGGACTCACCAACAACATAAACTTTAAACAGAACACCACCTACCATACAGCAACCAGTCATAAAATTGAATAAGCAACACCTGAATGTAAGGTGGTGGAGACATTTAAAAACACATACCATGATTAACAAACTCCTGTAAAACCATCGGAGGCTCCATTTCTGATAGGGAAAACAGGTCATATGCAAGGAAAAGCTCATGCGACTTTGCACTTCCATCTACAACTAGTGGTTTCACGACTGAAATAGCAGAGGATTGACAAAGTTTAAGGCAGAATTAATATTAAAGTGAAGAACAATTTGAATTTAAGCTTGTAGAAGAATCTAATAATGCAAAATTGCATATATCATTCACGAAGTATGTTCCTAGTTATTACTCACAAGCTAATCATCAAATTTAAGGATGATATCCAGGTTTTTGTGTAACAAATTTTATCGTCCTGGAAATATAGCATGGCTTTGGCAGGCCTATCTGTCACAAGAGCTTACACTTAACAAACTTCAATATAAAAGGTAGAACTACTCCGCATGAATTTTCTTATAGTTTCTGACCAGCAACACCACTCTTCGGCAAAATTAAGACAATTTCCTTACAAAGAGAATGCCCTCCAATTCAAAATATAGTGAGGAAGAGATTAATTTTATTTATTTTTAAAAAAGTTCCCTATTACGCCTCTTCTGTCGCCATTTTAAAACTCTAGGACATATTCTTCCACGATAAAATGGAATCAGCTTTACCAAGGGGCACTCTGAGTCCGGCTTTAGTAACTTCATCTGGTATTGAAGTCGGATCTGTTGAAATCACCAGCTGCTTTGGGATGCAAACTTTGCCTACAACAGTTCATATAATTTTTTTGAATTAAATACAGCATATCACAACGGCATGCCATCAATATTTAAGGGAGGAAGATATACTTGAGGGCGGGGGGGAGCAAATTTCGTATAGTGGTGCAGAAAGTACCATAGCTGTCGGGCAATTTCAGATCAGCAATGTCCTCGAGCATTGATTGACGGTTGTATACATGTTGGATGGCATCAGGAGGATCAAGGACTGTCACTTCTGGATGCTCTCTCCGATAAGCCTTCAAAGAAAAGGAAAATTAAAAATTGAAGAGAAAAATGCTGCAGCATCGCAAACTTATCTTTGCCGGCTGAGCTGAGAGTTTATCCATCCAAGTAGTCACCTTTAGAGTTCCAAAGCAAGATCATAATGCATACAGTGTTTTTTTATTTTTTTTAATTAGCAGTGCACTGGTATAAAAGTTTCTGGAAACTTAAGTTCTACAAAAATGTCTTCAAAGGAACAGAGTAAAAGATAATGAAAAAGTTCCAATATAATGTTCTTTTGCAAACTGCAAAATCACGTTATTGACCTATATAGATAACATAACGAAAATAAAATTTCATGGAAGCTATACTTCACAACCTAGAAGTTTTTCTAAACGCTTAAGCTAATATGTTTTCATGGATCTTCATACTTCATAGAACTAGGTGGACCTATCTAATTAAACTAGATGCCTTTGTTTTTACGCAAGCAAACTAAAACTCAACTAAGGTGGTCATTCTCACAATCAACAATTTAAAATTACAACTGTTTCACGAGATCCTCAGAATAATCTTCTTCTTTTTTTATGTAAAGAAGCACGTGGCTGTTAACCTTGCTATCATTCTACCCAAAATAACCTTTAAAACTTCGAGCCCTTTTTTTATAATGAAAATGCACTAGATCAGGTCAAGTTAGTGGTATAAATTCACTCAATTAGTCATCTCAGATTTGTTAACTGATGCTCACTCAATATGATCCAAATCCTCCCCTTATTTTAAGTCATAAAAGATTAAGAGTACTGAGAACTAGCAAAAAGTCTGTATTGTATTCTGCTACAATATAGGCATTCTTTCAACTTGCGACTCCCCACAACATCATGATTTTTTTATATTTTTTTAACACAGACCATCAAGGCAGCTGAGTGGGACCTAAAAAGCTATAAACATATACATTAACAAGCAAAGTCTACTGTCATCACATATTGCAAGACTTACGAATGGTAATTCCATGAAAAAGTAAGATGGCAGCAGCATTTGTTTCTATTGAGCAGAGAGCGAGTGTACTTTTCATGAAGAGAGTACAGTTTCTGCAGATTAATTCGGACAGGCATGAGTTTTAAAGGGTCATATAATAAGGATCTATAGCCCATCACCCTCAGACAACAACAATGTTGGATATTAGGTGCATGACTAAGATCTAGCAGGAAACTGCTAGATTTTTAGATTCATGACAAAGATTGCAAAACAAAAATTCAACTGTAACATTCTTTGCAGAAAAGGTAGCACGAACGTAACATATTGCAGTACGAGAACACATAGATCTAAATATTCATGGCATATAGATTGCAAAGGAAGATTCCACATAATCATCCAAAAAGATTTGTATCTACATCATTTAAATTACATAACAGTATAAAGTTAGGGAACAAACCTCAATAAGCTGGGACCACTCCTTTCCGGTTAACTGAACAAAATGAGAGGAGGATGTCAATTAAAATTCATTATGTGTTTTTCCTTTTTGTGCTTTCTTTTAACACAGGATCTATAAGTGCACCCTTTAACAAATTTATAAGTGCAAATCAGGGATATGTAAGAGCCAACAAATACAAATATCAGAATTACAAGATCTATAAGTGCACCCTTTAACAAATTTTACTTAATCAACTATATTAAGTTTATTTTAGTTACCTTCTCTCCTCGAGTGATAATTTACTTTTATGGGTGGTTATAGACAGGCAACAAACAGATTGTAATTCAACCAAGTGACATTGAAATTCAGTTAATATGTATGTCCAGTAACGATGGAGTGTGGTAGAAAATTATTCACCAACTTAAAGAACTCCCAATTAAATAATGTTATATCATGTTGCACTAAAGAATAAACTGATTCCGTTCGAGTAAAAAGGAGACAATCAGACAAAAGTCATCATTTTTTAATGCCTCAGTGGACCATCAAGAACCGTAGAGTTGGATCAAACAAGAGTGATCAAATAAATGTTGGGTTGGGGTTTCATTCTTTTCCATTAGACAGTTAAGAGGAGCTGGGATGACAACTGGGTTTCTATTAAGAAGACGAAACCCAAACCACAGCACGGAGACAATAAGTTCTATGAATTTGGAGAATTATGGTTGAAAAAGGAAATGGAACGCAATATCCTGGACAAAATAAAGATAATGTCTTTTCAGATAGCATAGATTTTTCCATGGGTCAATACAACTTTTATTTATTCATTCAGTCTCAGTTTTATCTCTACATATGGGCCTTTTGGCCTCGTTTGACATATTCTACTAGAATCAAATTTGATTTCGGAAAAGATACATTAAGGTCAAAGCACTTGCATTTTGCATCAACATGCCAAATTATAAGCACAAATAATAGACTCTTCAGAAACACGAACGGAGTAAGCGTTTGATTGTATCAACTCAAACCTTGTGAATGACAATGTCAAATGGACCTTGCTCTGATAAAGGCCTCTTGATATCAATTGAAACAAATTGGATTCCCTTACTTCTGCACCATATAATACCGACTGTTAAGTAGGAAGAAAAGATTGAATTGGTAGTAGATATCTTAGAACATTTTTCTTGTGTAAGTTGGAGAGACGAGCAGCATTTGGACATAAATATTAGGAAATATATATATATATATATATATGTGTGTGTGTGTTAACAAGACTGCAAATGCATATATCATTCATTCAAGCAAAATGGCTTAAAATACAAAACTGAGGGAATTTAGTAATTAATTCTTTTATAGAAAAATACCAAATCTTCCTACTGTGGAAGAAAGCAACAAAATTGACTTTGGATACATCACCATAAAGTCATTGATAAAATTGACTGCAGTCTTAGTAGCACATATTATGGAATATTCCAACTAAAGCATAATAACATAAGGTCCAATATTCCTCCTGATACAGTTGAAGGGATACGTCAAATAAAAGGCTGGTAAAGAACTGCCAAACCCTTAAACACTGCACGCGCAATAATGTTTACCTCATAACTCTAGACTCACTATTGTATTTTTTTTAATTTTTAATTGAAAAGACGAGACGTATCCTGAACCAATATACCTACTTCCAGGAGGCAAAATTAAAAACACAAAAATAACAATAACAAATTAGTGGTTTACATAATAGAAAGAAATGTTAAAATTTCCAACAAAGTTCTTGCGTTTCATCCAAGTAGAAATAATCAACTTCTTGAAATAAACGTAACTATTTAAAAAAAAAAAAAAAAAAACTAAACCATATTTGCATTTAGAGTAGAAAATAATATACAAAAGAGATTGAAAATAAAGTAAAAGATTAAAGAAAATCCTAAATGTAGGGTAATATCGCTACATGTACAAAATATCTATCAAAATAAAAATTAAATACTAAAAAAAAGGTTCAAACAGTACCGAGCTAAGAGGATCAGATTGGGTTGCAAGAAACTCTTTTTCTTCTTCGAAGTAAGAGCATAGCCCACTACAATCCTAGTCGGCGGCGAAATTTCGGATTCCTCTACCTCTTCTTTTTCTTCATCCACGCACGAATGTGCACTCACTCCGTTCAATTGCATACCCACCTTATGTGAGCAATTGGTGGCTACTTTTTTTTAATAAAGAAAAAACCCTAGTTTTTCGATTAGACTAATCGGAAAAAGTTGCGGCAAAATTCCGATGTACGGAAGAATAACTATTAGCCGTTTTCCCTACACCAAAAGAATTCTTAACGAATTCATACTAAAAAAGAGGTTTATATCTCAGTTTTTCTCACTATCTTATCAAAAATTTATGGAGATTCGTTCGATTTTTTCACAAACGCTTTGAAATAACGGAAAAGGGAGGATCGAATGAGTAGAGGCGTGTGTGTGTATTTTATACTTATGTGCAGAATAAGGTTGGGTTTGGAAGATCCTATTTAAGTTTATTTAGGAGAGAATTGCACTTTTTTTACCGCATTTATGTCAATTTTCAATTTTGGTACATCATTTATTTTTTGGGTTCAACACATTGTGTACACTGTTAAATTATGACACATTTAATACTGCCATTAAAAATCAACATTAAGTGGTGATGTAACAGTTAATTTTTTTTGAAAAGTTGATGTCATTACTTATATTGAGTGACCATTTTATCCTAAAACTTTTTAGGCTACCAAAATAGTCCTACATCTTCAAATTTAATAACAATTTTAGTCTACATAGTTGTCAATTTTAAAATTGACTCGAATAAGACTACATTCGGATCAATTTTAAGATTTTACTTATAATATTTACATGATTAATATTTTATTACAACAATAAATTATAACTAATTATAATTGTTTTTAAAACTATAAACCCACCCCGCCGGTTCCTAGGCCGTCGGCGGCTTGGGAACTGTGGGCAATATTCTTAAATTATAAATATTTTTTATTTTAAGATTAATACTATCATAAAAATCTTAAATTTGAAAAAAAAAATGTGTTTCCTTAAATTTTTTTGATATTTATGTTAAAATATTATTTATAAATCAGATTAATTATTTAAATAAAACAAGTAAAATCTTCAAATTGGTCCGGACGTGGTCTTATTCGAGTAAATTTTGAAATTTAGCAATTATGTTGACCAAAATCGTCTCTAAATTTTGAGATGTGGGACTATTTTGTTACCTTGAAATGATATAGGGTAATAATGTCAGTCAATATAAGTAATAACATTAAATTTGTAATAAAACTTAACTGCAGTGTCACCACTTAGCGGTGATTTTAACGGCAGTATCAAATATGTCACAATGTGTAAATATGGTGTGCCAAATGTATTGAACACAAAAATGATATACAAAAAGTGAAAATTGACCTAAAGCACAGTACCAAAAATGTAATTTTCTCGATTATTTTGTGAGGACACATTTATCTTTGGCTTTTGGGATTTTTAGTTCTATTAAGAGGTGATTGGGTTTATTGAATTAATGAAAGATGAAAACTAAAAAGTGGATTAATTATTCTTTCGTGGCATTATTTAAAGAGTATAATAGTATTATTTACTGAATTTAATTGCTTTTATACCATTAACAATAATGTCCGATTGATTTATATAGTGGTGCTACTTCTTTGATTTTTCTTTTCTTTAGGGTGAAATATTATTCTAAATATGATTTTAATACCCTTACTTATTGTAACCAAAAAAAAAAAAAAATACCCTTACTTATTTGAAATTTGAGTACAGTTTACTTGTCATGTGATTTGTAAACTTTAATGAAATGGTTTGCCATTTTTAAAATATAACTTGAGTCATATCCATTTTAGTTCCTTTATTTTTATAAATATATCTTATTTAGTTACATTTATAATACATACATATATATGGAATCAATCTCTTTCATGTATTATTCCTTTCTTATGGTTTAGAAAAGGAAACATATATATATATAGTTCAAAAGTTAGAAAACTTGTATAATTAACTCCAATTGTTTGCAGTGGCTTTGACAAGTGTTTTCAACATAGTATCTTAAAATTCTTCTACTAAACTAATTTGCAAAATGGAAATGTTGTTTCGTTCATTTCAGATTGTAATTAAGAGGAACATGCATATTTATTCAATAAAACAAAATGAAACAACTATACATACAAATATACAAATCAAGTCTCAGAAGCAAAAAGCCACTTCTATCTACACAACAATTACAATAAAATATTATTGTCCAACTCCAATTACACAATCATCAAGCTATTACACAATTCTTGGTTTTTTTAAAAATTGAGATATGATGTGAATTGGGCTTGGATGTTAGGGTCTGAGGAGAAAAAAACAGTTGATTAGTGTTTAATGAATGTTTTTATAAAGAAAATATAAATAATTAGTGTCAAATCAATTTCTTTTATAAATTTATTAAAGTTTATTAAATTAAAATGTAATAGTTTGGAACGGATTTGACCCAGTAGTGCAGCCAAAACCTTTCCATATAAATCATCCTAGCTCTTCCCATCTGGTGTTTAAAAGATCAGAAAAATCAAAAAAGCATTACACAAATTCACATCACAATAGTATTCAATATATACCACCAAATTCATCACTAGTAATTTATAATTCTTGAACAGAAAAATATCAATCAGCAGCACGGCATTCAATCCGGAAAACACAAACATATAAAGACTTGACACCTCAGTAATCGTCTTCTCCATCGCCATCTTCTTCAGTTCCCTCAGCACCAACCTCCTCATAATCCTTCTCAAGAGCAGCAAGGTCTTCTCGAGCTTCCGAGAATTCACCTTCCTCCATTCCCTCACCAACATACCAGTGAACAAAGGCACGTTTGGCATACATGAGATCAAACTTATGGTCAATGCGAGAGAACACCTCAGCCACACTGGTTGAATTAGAAATCATACAAACAGCTCTCTGCACCTTAGCAAGGTCACCACCGGGTACAACAGTGGGTGGCTGATAGTTGATCCCACACTTGAAACCAGTGGGGCACCAATCGACAAACTGGATAGTGCGTTTGGTTTTAATAGTGGCAACAGCTGCGTTGACATCTTTAGGTACAACATCACCACGATACATCAAACAGCAGGCCATGTATTTACCATGACGAGGATCACACTTGGCCATCATGGATGAGGGCTCAAAGGCACTGTTGGTGATCTCAGCCACGGAGAGTTGCTCGTGGAAGGCTTTATCTGCTGAGATGATGGGTGCGTAGGAGGAAAGCATGAAGTGGATCCTAGGGTAAGGGACCAAGTTGGTTTGGAATTCAGTGACATCAACATTAAGGGCACCGTCAAATCTCAGAGACGCGGTCAATGAAGAGATAACCTGAAATCCACAAGAAGCGTTGGTAGGAGGAATCGTGAGATAGAAGTAACTGATGAACAAGATTTTCACCTGAGAGACAAGGCGGTTGAGGTTGGTGTAGGTGGGTTTTTCGATGTCAAGTGACCTCCTGCAGATGTCATATATGGCCTCATTGTCGAGAAGTATAGCAACATCTGTGTGCTCAAGCAGGGAGTGGGTAGAGAGCACACTGTTGTAAGGCTCAACGACAGATGTGGAGACTTGTGGGGAAGGGTAAACTGTGAAGCCAAGCTTGGACTTCTTTCCGTAGTCAACAGACAATCGCTCGAGAAGGAGGGAGCCCAAACCAGAACCAGTTCCTCCACCAACTGCATTGAAGACAAGGAAACCTTGGAGGCCAGTGCAGTTGTCGGCAAGCTTTCTGATACGGTCCAGGCACAGGTCGACAATCTCTTTTCCGATTGTGTAGTGGCCACGGGCAAAGTTGTTGGCTGCATCTTCCTTGCCACTAATTAGCTGCTCAGGGTGGAAGAGCTGACGGTAAGTTCCAGTCCTGATTTCATCAATCACAGTGGGTTCCAGATCCACAAAGACTGCACGAGGGACATGCTTTCCAGCTCCTGTTTCACTAAAGAAAGTGCTGAAGGCATCATCGCCTCCTCCAACAGTTTTGTCACTTGGCATTTGGCCATCAGGCTGAAGATAACAAGAAAAATTCATCAGCTCGAACAATCAAACAAACATGAAGATTTAAATAGAAAACAGAAATGATAACAAGAAAACAACATCATTATGGATACATTCCCTGTGTCCCCATTTTTTTACTTTCTGGAAATATCCCAGAACTATCCTCTAGAATAATTATTGAGATCATTAATTCTAAAAGCATTAATGTAAAGACATACTATAAAATCTTCAATTTGTTAACTCTTACCTCAAACTCCGAGTCGAAACTAAAGAGCACGAAATATGGGGGAGTGAGTATAAAATTAAACATATGAAACAAATAAAAAAATAATTTTTTTCCCGTAAATCAAACTCAATCATAAAACTCCAGTAAAATCTGAGCATTTCTAAGTTCTAACACTGGCACAATTTATCCTTTATATATCATATCTCATACATTTATACTTTCATAATTTACAAATCTACCACATAACCAAACTATTCAAAATTATTTAATAAAATCCTTTAATAAGAATTATGCATTTCGACGTTCATAACCACATGTATATCACATATACCGGAATCCTTAATATAAAAAACCTTATTCACAAGAAATTCATGTATAAATCAACACAATATCGTCAATATGAATAGATTCATTGATAAAAAAAATTTTATCAGTAATCCAATGATAATTGAGTAAAAGGAATTACCTGAATTCCGTGCTCAAGGCAATAAAGTTCCCAGCACGAATTTCCGACCTGGATACCGGCCTGACCAATGTGAACGGAGATGCACTCTCTCATCTTCGAACGAAACAGAAATTCACAAAATTCGCGATTGATTACAAATAAGAGAAGAAGCAATCAAAAGAAATCAGCACGAATATTATTTTTCCTAACGGCGTTTATCAAGACGCCTTCTGAAATTCGAATGCAGGGAAAAATGAGTTTAGGGGTGAATATTTATATTGAGGAAAACAGTAATTGCGGCAAGTCTTTTGAAATGTAACGGACGGCTGATAATGGGCCGATGCCGGTGGTTAGACAATAAGCAGGCTGGGCCCATTAAGTTTATTAGTAATTTATATTTTTCAAATAGAAAAATTGCCGCCTTCTGATTATAATTCTATCGAAGGTTTTAAGTAATGGTCTATTGGGAACGAGACACTTTATCCACTCACAGAAAAAGGAAAAGGAAATAACGTTTTATCATTCTTTAAGGCATTGTTGGGATCTTGGATGCGTAAAATTAAACGATTTATTTAATTGTGACATGATTATGACTTTAAAATAATTATATTAAAAGTGACATGTTTGATTACTCTTTGATTGAAATTGTATTATACGAGATTGTATGTAAATAATTGAAGACTAGAAGGATGCTGACCCTATGTGTAAAACCTTGCCGCGGGAGAGTCTTTCTCCAATGAGAATAAAGAAAGTTTTTGGGCAAGACAAGAAAGAAACTCGCCCTTTGACACCAAGGGATAAGAGCTGATTGCTGGCGATGACTTGGTGAAGGGAATCTATGAGAGAAGGTTCTCGAACAGGGTTCCGACCGAATAGAGCACGGAGCCAACGAGTTCAGCCGAACAAGGTAACGAGTCCAAGGGCAGGATCAAGCTTGAAAGGAATGGACGGGCGTCCCCACAAATAAAGTGATGCATTCAAATTCAAATTTCCATGGAGAGAGGTATTCATATAATATATTTGAATCTATCTCGATCTATTAGAATGTTATGCAATGAGGACATAGAGAGAAAAAATTGAAATTGTTTTGTGTTACTTCTCACAAGGCCTTGTTCTTTTGCCCAACGTGACCAATTCCAAGTTGAATTTAACCAATTTTTAACTAGAAGGAAGTTAATTGATTGACAAATCTTGTTGAATTTTAGAACCTGGTTCTTTTGAGTGTGGATTAAAGATAAATCCATTAAGATTGTGGTCAATGTGTGAAACGACTACTATAAGCCTATATATCGTTCTTTATTTTAATTATTATTGTTCTTATCATTTTATGAAAGTAGAACATATGGAACATCCAAAACTCAACATTACACGCATAAACATATATCCAAACACATTTCTATAAATTTCTAATGGCTCCTAAAAAAATCCGCAGTTCAAACTCAAAAGACAGCAAGCTAAGCTACTTGTTAACGATGCAGGACATTACTATCTAAGAATTGATCACAAAGACTTGGATATTGTTGCCAGTGGACAAGTGTAAAACATGTTCAATGAACCAACATTGATGTTTTTCAATAATATAGAAAAATAATAAATACTAATAATAGTAAACGAACACCTGGAACCAAAATCATTTCCTTCAATATCTTTTTCATGCCTCCAGAAGATGCATATATCATAAGAGGAAGGTAAACAACTAGAAATTGAAAAGCACCAGAATCCATCTTCCATTATATCCAAGTCAAATCAAATTATTTTAAAGGGCAATACACAGAATAAAGATGGTTAAAATTCAAATAAAAAATCTGTCTCCTAAGTTTCTTCATTAGAAGCATGCATCTAGTAGGCAACAGCAGCAGAGGGCAGCCAAACTGCACAAAAAACACCAACAATTACTTCAGAGTCATGGAAAACAAAATTACCAGCATCAAATATTAAGATGTTCCAGCGTTTAACATCTGTGCGTTTCTAAGAGGGAATAAAAGCAAAAAACTGAGAGCACATTGATCTATTTGATGATTTACTGAATCATTTTACAGGGTCAATCAATTCCTAAAGAAAATGAGGCCTCATATTTCAGAGATTCCAATATTCTAAAAACAAGTGTAAAATTTTTAGATTTAGTTTCTAAAATGTTTTAACTAATAGGATATCAGGTAACAATGATTTTTGTCAGAAAGAAATAAATAGATGTGCTTAGTTTGAGTTTTAATTTAGATTTTTGTTAAATCGAGTTGTTAAATGTAAAATCGTTAGGGTGTAAAATTTGTAAATAAAACAATGGTGCTGTTTTTGTTAGAAACATTAAGCCTGAGAATCTTTAGAAAGCCAAACTAAAGAGGGAACAGGTGTTTTGGGTTAAACTTTCATCTTTTAAAGCAGCAAAATTTGAGAAATTCTAGCCAAGACCGGGCGAATAAAAGTTAATTATGGCACTAACACTCCAGAATGACAAATAACAAGACCCAATTCACCAAAACCAAAGTTACTCATATGATAACTGAGTCAATACACTAGATTTATCATGTGTAAATCCATTTTGTATGCAATGGGCCACTAATACTAAAAAATCACAAACCTCTATATTAAGATTTTCACATATAAGCACATATGTGATTAATGTAATGTTGGGTTGTGTGTTTTCCAAATCATTACTTGTTTGTCATCTTTAATTTTAAACTCCTTTGACAAGTACATTTCACGGACAAAGCAAATTAATTCCATACAGATTATCCGTAGTTGTACATCCATAAATTCGAAAGAAAAAAGAGGCAGGCAAAACGCGTGATATCGAATGATCAGAGGCAAACAAACCCTAGATCTGAATCCACGCACCGCCACACCACCAACCAAATTACGATACAAAATTATGCATGCAAGAGAAAGAAAACGAAATTTACCATCCTTCCATGAAACCGCCGGAACTAGATTGTTGTTGTTGAGGCGGCGGAGCGGCGTATTGTGGAGCGTACTGCGGTGGATACCCCTGGGGTGGGTAGCCCTGTGGGTAGCCCTGCGGCGGATAACCTTGCGGTGGATAAGCATCCTTTGGATATCCCTCCGGAGGGTATCCTGTAAAATCATAATCCGCAATTGAAAAAAAAAAAATCAAATAAAATTAAAAAACAGCAGATCAAATCAACTATTTATATTTAACAAAAAAGGTTGAAAAAAGAAAAAAAGTAAATGAAGGACGAATTGCCTTGAGGGGGAGGTACACCAACAGGGGGTTGATTCTGATTGTAGTAACTCATGTTTTCTCCCTTCCGCTCTGCGGATGCTTTTTTTGAGTTGGGGAAAGGGAAAGGGAAGATTGGATGGATCTTTTTGGACTGGGAAAATAAGAATGAGAGGATGTTTTCTCTTTTCTTGAGGAGAGAAAATAGGGGGAGAGAAGACGTACAGTTAAAGGGTGATAATGGGTTTTTGTTGTATTTTATAGGGGTAGGAAGGGGAGACAAAAAAGGAATTTAATTGATTTACGAGATTCTGTTTTAAATTTGGTAAATGTTTTCAGATATATTTTTTAAATAATAATCCTAATTGTGCGCGTTCAAAACGCGTCTTTGGTTCGGATGATTGCTTCAATCCTAAGGATATAATAAATTGGGACTACCTCGTCTCTTTTCTTTTCTAGGAAAATCACCACCGCTCCAATGAACTTACCCAAACCGACTGACTGTTTTTATCGCAATCAGAATTTAAAAGAATTATCAATATGCCACATATCGTGGAAAATCCAAAATATTTTGATAACTTTTATCATTGACATACACATACCTCTAAATTATTAAACTAAAAAAACTTACAATTACAACAATGTTACCCTTTTTAAATGCATGTGTTTAGCAATACACAACAATGTTACCCTTTTTAAATGACTCACGATGTAATTAACCTTATCAATTTTAGTGACATAGACAAATTAATCAAATGAGGCAATATTTGACAAGGATAATTAGGAAACTCTTATCACGCTAATTCATTGTTATTCATAAAATTCTGTATATATTTTCGAAGTTGGACCTACTAATTATGTTATATCAGGAAGTTGGATTATTTACTTATCTATATTTCCTCAGTTCCATTGATTAATTTTACTTTATTTGCTATAGTATCCGGTCAAATTTTTCAATCTTTTAAGTGACTTATCATATTAAATTATTTACATTTGTGGTGTATTAAACCTTTTAAATATTAATATATATGGTGTCATGTGATATTATTAAAAATATATATTAATTAAATTATTTATCATAATTTTTATAAATTTAGTCAAGTTGATTGATCAACTGTACCAAGAGATAAATATAATTGAGACGGAGAAAGTATTATAAGTTGTGAATCTGCGATTTTAAAATCCATTAAGTCATTTTCAATATTATTTTCTGCCGTTATGTTGAAATTTTTATAAAGTTAAAAAAAAATTAAAAAAAATATGCATCATAAATTGACCAAATTTACAGTAATCCTAGTAGGAGAAACATATATAGTACTACGTTTGTGTCAGGATTATAAAAGTTGATTACAATAAAAAGTAATTAAAAAGAACACATTTGAGTTGGCAATAGCAGCCACTATGTGCTGTACATTGCACTTTTGAAACAAAAGAATATTGGCTCTATTTGGATGGGTTTTGGCCCGGTCTCGCGGGTCTCGCGAGACCGAGCCAAAACCCTTCCAAATGAGTTTTTACTAAACCTATAAAACCATCACTCAAACTCTTCAAACCTATAAAACATTGATTTGACACCTACCACCTATTTTTTTCCCCAAAATTCACTAAAAAAGACATTGATTTGATACCTACCACCTACTTTTTTCCCTAAACCCCAACATCCAAAACTCATCCAAATGAGGTCTCAAAGGTTTCATCGAAACCACCCAAACCAATTTTTTTAAACCGAGACCCGCGAAACCGAGCCAAAACCCATTCAAATATAATTGTATCTAGCTCTCGTCGAAACATCTGAAATACTATTAGTTATTCAATAATGATCGAATTATTTATATATAAAGAAATTCTTTACGAAACGAACACAGTACAATTGTTATTTAATACGAGTAGTAATTAGTTAGTAATAAAAATGAACCATCCGGTAGTAGCCTCCACAAAGCCAGCCAAAAACAAACTTAAAAGAAAAAATTAAAAAAGTAATGAAATTAATCCGAGACTGGTAATAATAATAATAACAAAATATCTTATTAAATCCTTCAAATATTTCAATAGAGGGACCCATAATTAAGTGCAAGTGAAGTTGTTGTGGTGACTTCTGATCTGACTAGTTGCTTGTCTCACTCTATTTAATTTGCTGACAATTAAGTGGAGTCGTGTTGGAACTCATATGGTAAATGGATTTTGTTGTTTACCTTGTTAAAAAACACATGCTTATTAATCAAATCGTTATTGATGTGATTGATAAATAATGACTAGTTTTTAGGTCATTTACAAGTACTATTAATTAAATTAGATTGTATGGAGTTCATGTAAATTCATTTACAGATGGTCCATGCGCCATGACCCAGACTATAGACATATATATATTATGATCAATTTCAATTATTAATTTATAAGAAAGCGACTGAAATTATTAGATGGACAGGACTCAGGCATGCATTTTGCCTGACATCTTAATTATTTCACAAAACAGCAAATTTTAAGTCTCCTAAAATGTTACTAAATATCACTGTATATAAAATTCTTAGTGCTTAACAACTCATCCTTTTTCATTTTTTTTTTCTTCATTGTATTACATTGATGATAATCGAGATAAGACAATTTAATAGAAATAGGTTATATAGTCTAGTCTAGGCAAATTATTAAAACTAATTTAGTGACTAAACTTTAATAATTATGTCTCTCTTAGAACTGGGCTAGACTAACGATTGATGCCTAAACCTGGCCCATATGTTATTGGATATGTGATATTGTAGTCAGCTTTACCAGCCCAATAGTAGATGTAGCAATATTACCCCAATAATGAAACCCGTAAGGGAGAGAGAATACTAATACTAATACTAATAATAATAACATTAAAGAGCCAGAGAATGTTTTTGAAGGATTGAGTTGATAAATTTTTATTGTTAGAAAAATAAATTTTACACATATAACAAAAAACAGCTTCCATATTAGTTTGCGCCTAGGACTAGCTATAGCTTCTAAGTCTTAAAACAAAAGGTTAACGGGCTTTTCGCACTTTGTACCCTGAAATTATAGAGTATTGACACTTTGCACTCTAACTTAAAAGTTTTGGTACTTTACACCCTGAAAATACAATTTAGTTGGCTCTTGCACCCTAGTGTGTGTTTTGAAGAAAAAACTCATTGATTGAAAAGTATAATAGTTATTTTCGAATATTTTTGATACTTTGCACCCTAAAAGTTTAGATTTTGACACTTTGCACACTAAAATATAGAGTATTGGCACTTTACATCCAAAAAATATAATTTCTGGCAATTTTCAACCCCGACTTAATAAGATAATCTAAATTATGTAAATATAATGCAATATAATAATATGTTAGATATGTAAACATGTATTTTAGATATAAAGTAAATAATTTAGAGGATACTTGAAAATAAAATGAAGACAATTTCTTTTTTTTAATCTAAATTTTACTGAGAGAAAATGTTAATATAAGTTATTATAAAGTAAAATAAATTTAGAATAACAAGTTTATGATTGTTGTGCATAGAAATGAGCATTTTATCTCTACATCACCGACATTCATAAATTTTTTTTTTAAGAAAAATACATTAGGGTACAAAATGTCATACAAATTATATTTTAGGATGCAGAGTGCCAAAAAATTTAAATCAGGGTGAAAATATTAATATTTTATAATTTAAGGGTGCAAAACGCCAACATTCTATATTTTAAGGGCGCAAAATCTATAATGCTAAGGTGCAAAGTGAAAAAAGAAATTGAAAATAATTATTCTACCCTTCTATCTATGATTTTTCTCACTAAAACACACACTAACACTAGGGTGCAAAGTGCCAAATAAATTATATTTTCAGGATACAAAGTGTCAAAACTTTTAAGTCAAAACCTTATTAATTTCATGGTGCAAAATGCCAAAAACTCAAAATTAACTATTTATTTATAAATCAAAGAAAAAAAATCGATGATAAAAGAATATGATATTGCAAGTGATGCGTTGATTTTATGCCCCTAGATTATCACCTAGTATAGTGCTTCACCGCTTTGGGAAGTTGGAATATGCTTTTCTATCTACGTACCCACCATCGAATAAGATTAGTAACAAATAGACATATATTAGCCCGCAGTGCAGACTATAAAATTAATTTGTTATTTTAGCCAAGTAAAAACCACCGCTAAAATAAACGGAAGTTTGAATATATATAAGTCCGCATTAAAATACGTATACAGTATTAAAGAAATCTAAACATAATTAATGTGACAAATCTAAATTTTAAATTCCAGTAGGTATCCATGCAAAATTTCTAGTACCTTATCTAAACTGACCGATATAAATATTAAATAATTATAAAAATATATAATTATAGTCGATGAAGTCTTAGTTAAGGGCTCAATGATCAATAGTGTTTGATGTAAAAATATATTTATCATCTCAAAAAAGAAAATTAAATAATTATGTGTGTGGTGTTAATTAGATTCTACAGTAAATTCAGAATATTTGTGTGAATAAATCACTGTAAGTAAATATTAATGGCGACCATTGTAAGTTTATAACTCAGTTCAAATAAATTATATTATATATAAGAATCAGAAACATAAATTAAATAAAATAAGAATATATAAGGTCCCCAAATTCCCTCTGAAGCAACCTTGTACTTTGTATGACACTTGGGCAGAATTGAAAGACAAAAAAAAAAGAAAACCAAGTAAAGCACATGGTAAAGGGTAATTGAAAGTTGTAGTTCTCTCTCAGACTCAGAGCATTAAAATTTACAGCTACACGAAAGACCAAGACTAGTCAATCCCGAAAACCAAAGTATTACACAGCCTAGGAGTAGTATTCTATTCTATTATATTAATATTACTTAATTAATTTGAGAAAGGCGTCAATTAGTAAAATCATCCAGTTTTCTTTTTGGTTTTCTATTCTAAATTTTCTGGACTCAATATATGGCTTTCAGGCTATCTTTTTTTATTTTAGTAAACGAAATTCAAACTTATCATATTGATATATTCATTGGTTGGGTTAGTCATTTTTCAATTACTATATATATTGTTACTTGTTTATAAATTATATATATATATGCTTATTATAACCACGTCGTTAATTCAAATTCTTTGAATTAATGAAACAGCACGTAGCAGAATGTGTTAAGATACTAATGTACATGAAAGTAATTACAACTTATGGTCATAGTATGATCAATACACGGATGCTAGCTAATTAAAATTAATTTTATGTTTCAGTATTGACTATTGAGGAATGGTGTATGTTATTTATTGATTTCATGTCTATCTAACTATAGTAAGGTTTACATTTCTTTTCAAACCAAGGACGGCTAACCTTAATTATTTAGTAAAATGACACCGGCCCGTACTCAAACTGCTTGAACTAATTATTTATTGACATGCATATGAAGAATTACAAGTACTAAAGTTATAAAGAAGGACGAAATTAAATAAAATAAAACCATTGAGGGAACGAGCACGTACCCAATACTTTTTTGACTTTTAATTATATGACAAAAATATTTATTTATTAATACATTTGATCACATAAACAATGAAAAATAATTATCTTTCCAAAAAAAAAATAATCATTTAAATTTTAATTCATAATGTTTCATTGAATTCAAATTTTAAAGTATCAGTACTTCTTTTTTAATATGTAGAGAGTGAGACCTCCGAGAAAATTGAAAAGTTAGAGTAAGCAATAGTGTACTTCGATTTTTCCTCTACCTCGGGATACCACTATAGCTTGACGCACGACAATTCATTGACCAACTTCAGGTCTAATAGAAACAAGTCCTACGACCAATCTTACAACATGCAACAACGGAAGTATCAGATCATACGTGTTGTTTCGAAGTCTACTATGAATGAGCATTAAAGCATAATATTCGTTATGTATATAGTAGACATTAAAAATAAAAGAAAATCAGAAAATCAACCGAGTAAGAAGTATTATCACATGACATTGAGCAAGTCCAAGTATTCAATAATACGTTATTTGAGCCATAGATATATTTAATTTTTCTCAAATAATTGAGTTTTGATTTCATGCCCTCAATATATGGACTTTAAGAATCAAAATCATCGTAATTAAATAATGTCTAAGCAAAGACAACATGACATCATCGTTCAAACACAAACTCCATGGTCAGGCCCATATATATAAACTTTGGAAAAAGAAAAATAGAATTCAATATTAACCTTCATTCCTTTATGAGAAATAATTTTGTGAATCACATAAACAACATGTGATGTCGTGAATCTAATAGCATCTCATTATATTATTTACATCATAAGTAGTCAACCAATCATATAAATATTGTATTGACATCTAAAAAATGTAGTATATAAAGTTTATAAACCCTATATAATCATACAAGTATAGTATAGTATAACAAACACACATCAGAATGATTGACCTTATGATATATTGCACAAAATGAAACCAAAATTACATAAATAATATTCTAAACACCAACGGACCCATCCCAAATATATAAATATAAAAAACAAAAACCAAAGCCATTGCAATTTTCAAATCCCCCAACCAAGAAGTACTATTTATTTAGAGGGAGAGAGAGAGAGAGAGAGAGAGAAACAGCACACACGCACACACACACACACACGTTACAACTTACAACTAGAGAGTGTATGTGAGTGAGTGAGACTGAGAGGTGTGAAAAAAAAAAATGTCCTTACTGTTACAAATCCTCCTCCACAAACCATAAGCGGCCATGTGTATCTCCACCAAATCCCTAACACCACACAACAACATCTCCGCCACCAATGCCGTTCTCTCGCCGCCGTTAACTACTTCTTCTTCCCACCACCATGTACGATCATTCCTCCGCTAACATAAAATTATCCCCGGAACATTCTCCACAGTCCGATGAATCTTCATTTGTCGCCAGATTGTTGGATTCGGAGTCCCATCACATGCCCCACCCGGATTACCTCCTCCTCTGTCAAGATAGCCCCATCCAACTCGCCTCTCGCCAGGACTCCATTAACTATATCCTCAAGGTATAGTATAATATTACGATTTTACACTTTATGAACATAATAATAATAATAATTACTTTTCATTAATTTCTAATGAGTTTAATTAATTTTAAGGTCCACGAGCATTATCAATTCAAACCGGTTACTGCCTTTCTGTCGATTACTTACTTGGACCGTTTCCTCTCTTCTCATAAACTCCAGGTAAACCCTCTATATATCTTCAATTAAACCTAATAAATACAATACAGGTCTAATTATAAATTAAAATGGACTCTGATCTGATGTGCTGATTTGTTAAATAGGAAAGCAGAGGATGGACATTTCAGCTTGTATCAGTGGCGTGTTTGTCTATAGCGGCGAAAATGGAGGAAGTATACGCGCCATTGCTTCTGGACTTGCAATTGGATGGGGACCCCACTTGTAGATACGTTTTCGAACCCAAAACCGTGCAGAGAATGGAACTTTGGGTAATGACAACACTCAATTGGAGACTTCGTTCTGTTACTCCATTTGATTATCTCCATTATTTCATCTCCAAACTCCCTTCCTCTAAATCTGATTCAATTTCTGTCGTTCAATCGCTCGCTTCCAATCTTATCCTCAATACAACCCGTGGTAAATTACATAATCATTATTTATTGTGGTCGATCTATGTTATATCCTTGATATTTAACTTAACTTGTGTAAAATTGATTTTAATCAGTAATAGATTTCTTGGGGTTTCCGCCGTCAGTAATTGCAGCAGCGGCCGTGATTTCCGCCGCCGGCGATGGCGAGATTTTCGATGAGAGAGTTAACAGAGTATGTTTCGGCTTCTAACTTTTCTTCTTCGTTTAGGTGTAAAGTTAAAAATATGAACAATTTGGGGTGCAGAATTTAAATTTTATTTTGTTTCCTGGAAAAAGGCAATGGTGAGAAGCTGTCATCAACTAATGGAGGAATACTTGTTGGACACGTGTCCCGCTGAGGATCTTAAAGTCACGAGCATTGATCCCCACGCGCCGCCGAGTCCTATAGGTGTCCTTGACGCGGCGGCTTGTACTAGCTGCGACACCCACCCCGAAAATCTAGCATCGGTTTCCGGCTCCGGATCCGGTGCTGGCGGTGCCGAGCCAGAAAACAAGCGGCAGAGATTGTCTACGTCGGATGTACAAGAGCCGCAACCATAGATAAGCATTTCTTTGTCTACTTCCCTTTCTATGAGCTAGAACCATTTTTTAATTGTGTTGCTATGTTTATTAATTAAGGTTAAAAAATATGATTTATGAAGGTAATAAATTTTGTTCAAAATTTGGTTTTCTATTATTTGATGCCTGCCAATAAATTATAATTATGTGGTAAGAGCGCAGCTTACAGATAATATATTTGTGAATTACAAATTATGTCGCAAGGACTATTTATTTATTTTTTTTGCTTTTGATTACAAAGGGTGTATGTGAATGAGTTTTGATCCAAATCGAGGCAAAATTCTTTCAAATGAGTTTTCGTCGAACATATAAAATCATCAAAAACTTATTCAGAAACTCACACTTAATGACTCAAACTCTTCAAACCTATAAAACATTGATTTGATATCTGTCACCTACTTTTTCCCGCAAATCTCACTAAAAAATATATTAATTTGACACCTATCACCTACTTTTTTTCCCTAAACCTCAACATTAAAACTCAATACAAGTGGGGTTTCAACTTATTCAAACCACAAAACATATCTATATGAAGTCAAAAGGTCTCTTGACTACATAAACAACTACTGTACGGAAAATTCTTGTCCAAGTCATGTTTGGCTAAATTCATCCAACCATCAAGTAAATGTATTGCACTTGTTTTGTGATTGGTCACTCTCCTGAGAGTTATATCCAATCCCAAAACAAGTGTAGTAATTACTTTGGGTTTGGCGAAACATGATGTGGATAAGAATTTCCCTCCTATACTTCTGGAATCGGCATGGAGCGTTGTGATTTTTCTTTATCCACAAATCAATTGTTAATTGGAATTATATTATTGTACATTAAAGAAGAAGTTCAAATGGTAATTTTGACGAGTACTAAATAACAGTATATGTAAATTACTTTCAGTAATTATTAAAAAATATACTTATAAATACAAAAATATTATATTTATTAACTAGTTTTCTTTTGTAATATAACTTCGATAAAGTTATTCTTCTACTTAAAAAATCGATCTTAAATTTTGATGATATATATTATTTTATAAAATACATTACAAAATTATAAAACTTGAAACAAAAGTCTACAATATTAAAACTTAGTCCAATTCCATGAGGACCAGATTCTAATACGATAATTTTATTCAGGTGACATCAATGCATTATTATTACATTAGAATTTATCTTATAATACGTAACTTTGGAATTAACCAAACAATTAAAAATTGCAGAGAATATTTAAACAATATTAATAATAAAATTAGAAAAATACTCATTTTAATAGGAATTGGCATATGTTAATTAGGGGTAGTAATAATAATTGTTACCAGAGTAATTTTTTAAAATTCCTAAAATGCCCTTCAAGATTAGAATGTTAATAATAAGATGAGTTTTTCTTCTACAATATCCTAAATCTGGACTTTTCAAGGGAAGAAAAATACCTAATCAATCTCTCCTTGATTTTAGTTGTGTCTAATCAACAGCAAATGGAATTAATATAGTTGAAATTCATCTTCAAATCAGAAAATACGAATATTTTTTTCGAGAGAAATAAAAATATTTAGGAGGAAATAAATCAAATCGCTTAAAATTTTATGTCATCTTCTTTCCGATTAATTTTTTTAATTTTTGAGGTAATGGAAGGGGATTTTCATATCCGAAATATTATCTTTAATTAAAAATAAATCGTTAAAAATTAAAAAAGAGAAAAGAGGGAAAATTGAAAATTTTGAGATTTAGAATTTACCTGCTTTAATGGCTATGGTATATTCTGCTTTTTTTTTTTAGCCTTATTTTATCTCTATCATGGTGGTTTCATCATCACTAAGAAATAGTAATGAAATTCAAGCCAGACCAAAAAAATTATTTTAATTCGTATGTTTATTAACAACATCGCGGATATTAACTTAAATTTAATTTTATCAAATTATTGCTTTTTGATAAACGAGATGTGGATGTCTTAATTAGAAGTGGATAAATAGTAGAAAATAGAGGTCTTGTAACATAGAAAATTAGATAAATGATTAGTTAACTAAATCATTTTAAGAAAGGGTATAACATGAATTTTAAAGAAATTGTTCTGACAATAACAATTATTACTCTAACAATATCACTAGCGGTTAATTAGGTTATAACTGATAAAAAAAAAAAAAAAAAAAAAACTTGCATAACATTGTCTAATTAATTTAGGGAAGAATTTACAGCCTACTAATTTAAGGTGTGATCAGTGATGTTTTATTTTCAAAGATTGACTTGTTTTAATTCGTATTCTAGTCCCATTTTGGTATGTTAAAATATTTTGTTCTGATTTTTTTGAGAGGAGGGGTAAAGAAACAAATTGATGAAACGTAGTTTAGTTTAGTTTAGCTCATAGAGTATCATATTATGCACAAAATCTTTTGAAAAATGTGTTTAGCTTGGCGGTTGTGTACCCAGTGGTGGATGGGGCCACGGGGCGATGCCACGTATCCGACATAAAGTACGATAGAGGCAGGGTAGGGTCAGGTACATCGCTGTACCTGAATATCTGATTTGGACGTATTCCCATCTCACCTTTTCCACATTTTATGAATTCCTATTCAAAATTGGCTTTTTTGGGAGTACTATTATTTTTATAGATTATTTTGTTTTTGTTTCTGTAATCATACTTTGGTTTTACAAATTATAAGAAAAAAAACCCTTATAACTCATATTTTTTGTGCATATTTCAAATATTTGATCTCGACGCTCCTGGTGTTGCCTCACTCTGCTCGTCATATATATGCATCCATTTTCGTGTGCATAAATTTACTTAAGCTCATAAAATAATAATTCTTTTTGGGAATTGATCAAATAAAAAAGTGGAAGTAAATTTTATTAATGAATATAATGTGAAACATACTTTAGTCTATTTTTTTTTTCTTTATACCTTTAGTTTTGGCACTTAAATTTGGATAAAAATTTATGTTCTTAAAAATGGTGATGAATAATTATAGTATCAACGTCTTACTTGTATTTTATGTGAGAAAAATATAATTTAACATAATAATTTTATTTCAGCAAAGAAGTGTTGTTTTGAGATCATCCAAAAAAAATTATAAGTAAAAATAAAATGACAGATGAAGTAAAGTTTAGCTTGAAAAAATAGGTTTCAAGTATGAGAATATTTGATTATAAAAAACAAAGTCTGAGAATGTTTAAACATAATTCTTAGAATTATAGAGAAATAGTCGGTTTAATATTTTATAAGTCCGAATATTCAAAATGTATTTCAATTTGGTATTCCATCTAACCCTGTTTTTTGAAAATGTTTTAGAGCTTGATTCATTTTCTAATTCAAATTATATTTCTCAAAAGCAAATGACAAAACCAAATGGGGTTCTAATTAAAATATATTTCTCAAAAACAAATCACAAAACAAATTGGGGCATGTAGAAGAATGGATTTGATGATTAAACACAAATGGGTTGAGGTAAGCCCCATATGATTTAATTCTAACTCCAGTTGCGCAATTCACATGAACTTAGCCTAATTAATACGTATTTAAGGGGTGTTTGCAAGAGCTTTTAAAAAGTACTTTTTTGCTTTTTTTGTGCTTAAAGCACTTTAATAGTATTTGCAAGTAGGTGCTTTTGCTATTGCTTCTTCAACTGAAAAGCAGGTAAAAACAGGTTAGCAAGAAGCAACCAAGGAGGTGCTTCTTCTAGATGGCATTTTTGTAATAATTAAAGCTGCATTTTTACATATTTGCAAACACCTCTTGCTTTTGAATAAAAGACTTATTTTTTACTTTTGTTTTAAGCAACTGCTTTTGGGTTTTCAAAAGCATTTGCAAACACCCATTTAATATGATATTAATGTCTCATGTCACCAACAGGTGATTGGTCTAATGGAAGGGACTAGTCACTACAAAGACTATTTATGACATTTCTTAATTCATGTACAATCCTCCAAAGCGACAAATAAACAAAAACGGAGGGAGTTAATTTTAATATTAAATATCATAAATAATTCATTTACTGAGTTATAAAATTTCTCTCTCTCTGTATATATATATATGTGTATGTATTAGTATTTGAAAAAAAATAACAACACTTGTGTAGCTCAATTAGTTACTAAGGAGTTAAAAAGAGTTCAACTCCTTGTTACTAAAACAGTAAAACCTCATTAAACATTCTTCTAAATTAAATAAAATCTTTAAAAAAAAATGAATCAAACAATCGAATCATCAATTTTTCTAGTTGACCGGTTTGTCAATTCAACGAAGACCACCTTTTTGGTCGGTTCACCAACGATTAGGCTCTTGTTGATTTTGGAAGCAATTTTGGACATGCTAACCACTGGTTCGCTGTTGAACAATACGTGCCGATCCGATTTTAATGTGGGATAGCTCATCTTTGTTCAAATGCTGGACTTCATGCTTTACTCATATACTTGGCCATACAACAAAGTTTGAGTTGTCAGTTGACTCAGTTCCAGTTAAGTAGACCTGAACTGTCATTATTCATTTGTTATGTTTTTATCAAATGTCGTAATTCGTAAGGTTGTTCTTATTTAATTTTAAACCACATGATCAGTTCGTCCACACGTGAGGAAAAAATATTAAGAGTAAATGTCCGACATAGCTTAATACCAAGAATAAGTACTCATTATAATATCTTTGACAATTCTCACATCTTCAACTAAATCTTAAAGTGAGTAAGTTAAAAAAAATCATATGGACCTAAACCCAATCATGTTTATATAAAAGTCTAGCCCAAATATTTAATTAGGACAAAAATAAATTAGATATTTGATCATTTAATCGATAAAAGATAATTATACTTGATTTTTTTTTTTTTTTTTGGTACAAATACTTGCATCTTTTAATTTATAGTAGTAATATGTTTCTCTTATGTCAATTGGTGCGAAATAAGTAAATTGCATTTGCTGTGGAGTGATGTTAATTAAAAGAAAAGAAATTGGGGTGAGTAATAATGAGCGATTAGTTCCTTTTGGGTTAGTGGTGTTACGTAGCGTACAGTTCCTTCATTGAAATGAAATGATGATGTGATAACATTAATTTAATATATAGATAGTCTCACACTTCCAAATTGGTTTTTCGCTTAATTGCCTTCTCACGTCCTGCATATGTAATAAATTAATTAAATTTTCTTTTAGAAAAATGATAAGGATAAGAGTTTCTCTCGAATAGACGATAACTCGATAAGGAATGAAAGCTAGGTGAAGAAATAACAATTTTTATAAAAAATAAATAATTCTTGAATATATCATTTTTCGCAATTATAAAAAATCTTTAACTTAACCTAACCTGGTGCACCACAAGTCCAAGTTATATTATTATATTATTATATTGTGGGAAGGGAAGGGAAGGGAAGGGAAGTGTTAAATAGATCAGGGACCTGTGGTGAGTCAGATTGATAAAGATGTATGGCTCTGATTTTCTGTGTATATTACCTCTCTCTGAAATATGGACCATTCTTTTTTTTTTTTTTTATATATATTTATTTACTTCATCATTGCTCCTCACATAATTAAATATTTGAAAATAGCTTTGGACGTAGTTAACTAAGCAAAACAGGGTTTTATAGAGAGAGAGAGAGGGGGGGAACTGGCCGGGAAGAGACAGAACATCATTAACAACCCTCTCAGATCGATCTGTGTACGTCCAAATTAAAGTGAATGAACCCACCATGACCTGACCTGACCTGACCTGACCTGACCCGGCCCACATATATTTACATTACATACTAGATACTACATTGGATTTGCATCTTTAATGTGACTGAGACCTTTTTCATATGGTCCTCCCGCCTCCCATCATCTCATATTATATCATTCCTGCACGTGTTCCTTTTCCTTTAGGGTAATTGATTTGACACTCTTACCCTTGAGATTTATGTTAATTAACATCAAAAGCTCTAATTTGATTTACAAGATCCTCCTCCAAATTTCATCTTTCTTTAATTTTGAGGTTATATTTTGTAAACCATGATGGTGGTTCTTGTGATTAACAGCTAATATTAATATTGTGTTGGAATGTCATTTTAGTGTGTTGGAATGTCAAAAACTAACTATCCGGACCAGAAGTAAAATCACATATATAAATATTTAATTTAATTTCAATATCTCACTAATTCCATTCATAAACATAATAACTATATATATATAATATACTTCATCTTAATTGACTCAAGCTCTATTCTGGTATAGAAGACTCTAAAACTTATATATGAAACTCCAAATAATATTATTATAATACTTCCAGGCCCAATCCACTTGGGTTATTGGTATGGTATGGAGTTGTTAAATTAATATTTAATACGGATGCTGAATATTGGTTTTTCTCCATTACGGCCCAATATAATATTGGGCCTGATTGTGAAACCTACACCCTTGATCCGATTTGCCTCTTTCTCGCCTTCCTCCTTTTTCCTTTTCCGTTCTCTTTAGTTTTCATAATATTTATATATATATAGACCCACAAATAAGGATAGGAATAGGATAGATAGATAGATATATAGTGTGACACTATCAAAATCTAACACTGATATAGATATAATGGAGTATATATACTTTGCCAACTTTTCTATGTCGATCCAACGGTACACAAGGAATCCGTACGGCGTACTTGGAGTATATATATATACATATGTATGTATGTACGACAAAATAATAGTAAAAAATAGTAGTATTACACGAGATGAGAGGTTGAGACCACCTACCACGTGGCACGGGTTGTAGTAGAAGCCAACCTAGCTATCTTTCCTTCCTTTCATGGAAATAAATCATAAATTGAAATTTCGATTTTTCCCACAAAATTACTTATATATTTCTCTCATGTGCTCATATCAGTATAGTCTTTTTTTTTTTTTTTTTTTTTTTTTTTTTTTTTTTTTTTTTTTTTTTGTGTTTTAGTTTCTTCTCTTCAATTTTTGATAATTAACTTTAATTAGTTCTTCTCTGCTACTGATTTTTTTCCCCGTTTTGACAAGCTACTACTTTTAAATTACATACATTGGTAAAAGTATATAAGGAGAATACCATATTATAAAGAAAATAAAAAAAAATAGCATTCCTTTTACTATTATATATATTAAGATTAATGGAGAAAAAAAATTAAAAGAAGGAAAAAAATAATGAATACTAATAAATATATATATATGATGTAATGTAATGTAATGACTCCAAAATCTAACTTTATATATATATATATGATGCTTGATTTGGAAAGCTGGTTATGGTGGGTTAATTAAGTCGATCGGGTCGAATAGGATCGGATCTGGTTGAAACGTGTAGTAGTAATGGATGAAAAGGAAGAGGTCGACAAGACAAGTGATGGGGTGAGCAAAACAAACAGCAGCAGCAATTGTCGAGTCGAATTATGGACCCACCCGTAAATTAAATGAGCTGTATATTTTTAATGCATCATAAGTGAATGTGTATGGAGGAGACATATATATAGTATATCTTTGTACAGTCTACTACATTTTTTGGACTAGTACGACAAATTCAATGTAATAGATCAATCCATTTTCTTTTCATTGCCTCAATTTTTACTTACATACAAATTAATAAATCACATCCAAATTTTCTATGTCCTCTTAAATAATTAAAAGTAAATCTGTTTAATTAATTAGAGAAGCATATATGCACAAGCACAACATAATTAAGTTCAAGTAGCTCGCTCAACCCAATTTATATATACATATATATATATATATATATATATATATATATATATATTGTTACTTACGTTCTTCAAGTTTGTAGAAATCTTTAAATTTGAGTCGATTGTAATTTAATTAAGTTCTTAGTAAAAACTTATTTTTATCCAAGTTCATTCATTGCATATATGAAGAACATATAAAGTGAAAATATTAAACTATTAGAACTTGACGAATTAAATTGGTTATCACCTTAAAATCAAAGTAGGAAACATTTTATCTGAGGGGACTTAAACATACTAAATCAAGATGTTCTTTAATTAATTTTGAAATTAATCAGAATTAATTTTGAAAACTAATACATACACAATACAATATATATATATATATATATATATATATATATATATATATAGTTGAGTGATCCGAGAGTAGGACAGAGCACATGAGAGTTTTAATCTTAGTTTGACTGATGAGACGAAGAAACCAAAGCCCCATCATATATGTATGCTTGCTAGCTGCATGCCTAGGCCTCTCTCGCAGTAACAAAAACCATACTCCATATATATAACATACTTGTTCATTATTATTTATATATGTATATATAAAATACTACCAATTAATTTCCAACCATTTTGAACTTATAATTAGTCGTCACTGCAATTAATTAATTAATTAATTAATTAATTAATTAATCCACACATACACTCACGTCTCTTTGCGAGAGATTTTAGATCAATTCATCTCATCTCGTCTCATCTCATGTGTTTTGCACTTCTTACCAAAAATCTTCATGTGTCTTAATTATGACACTCTCATATATGTTTCTTAATCTAATTTCATGGAGAATTATTGCAAATGTGCTTTATTTCTAATTTTCCTTCTACTAGTCTATTGGTTTAGAATATAATCACCCCTCCCTTAATTATATATAAGACCAATAACCCACTAGAGTTGAAAATTTAAATATGACAACAATTAATTAATAAAAATGAAATGAATGGGGAGTATATTAATAATTTACTGATTTATGAGATTAATTAAACCTAAGGAGGTCATTTTTAAGATTGAAATGTGTGCGCACGTGCATACATGTGTGTAAATCTGTTGGGAAATTCTGAATATATGCACACGTGTATACACGTGTGTGTGAGTGCGTGTAAAAATTTGGAGTGGAGAGGAAGTGAGAGATCATGTGAATTTTCATAAGACAGAATAACATATAGTATAACACAGTTACGTTGCAGATTTTTCTTAATTAGTATAAATAAAACATAAATATATATATATATATATATAAGTACAATAAGGAGACATAATCTGGTGTTTTAAGCAATCCAACATCAGGTTTTAATTTCCCATGATAAAATTTGAGGTAAAAGAATCTGATGTACAATTATTTTAGTTTTAACTGAGTACAAGTTGCAGTTATATTAACCACACAAGTGTTTCTTTTTCAGGCAAAAGGAAACATCTTTTTTGAATACGTAGCAGTCAAACTGACTGGCTTCATACTTCATAGCAAGCATGTGTGTGTTTTCTTCATCCTTTGTTTTATTTATTTATTTATTTATATAGCTAGCTAGCTAGTATTTAATTAATTAATTAATTGGAAACATTTTTTTTTTTTATAATACGTACAGAGGAGTGAGTAACAAATCCGTACATATATATATATATAATAAATTGCTCGCTTGAATCGTCTTTTGTTTTCAATTTTAATTCTACATAGCTATCAATTGGTCTTACTTACATTTTGAACCATTAACCAATTAGTATCAATTTATTAATTAATTAATTAATATACATACATATTTTTTCAAACGATCAAAAAATCTTCTAATCTTTTGCGGCCATATTGCTGAGGAAATTAAAGAATGTGCATGTTAGTACTGTATTTGTATGTATCTAGGGCTGAAAATCAAATCAACCTGCTCGATACTCGGCTCGAGCTCGTTTGAGCTTGGTTCGTTAAGAATCAAACCAAGCTCAAACACAAAATTTCAAGCTCGATAAAATTCAAACCAAACTTGAACAACGTGTTGTTTGATACTGCTCGGCTCGTTTACACCACCCCTATCTGTACCCCATTTTGTTTTTAATTAGTTACGAATGTACACAGTGCTTCGCTGTATTGCATTGCATGTGATTGTGAACTATACCTATACATTATACTATACATTCTCCCCCGCTCCTCTTCATCACCCCACCCCACCCCTTATACAAATACACATACACATATAGTATGTAATGTACGTACAATCAATATTACCCAACTGGCACTTTTTGATTCATGCTCATAAAGGGTTGAATTCTACTGTACAATACATGAGGACAAAATACTCTTTCGTCCACCCCCTTTTTATCCTTAACATTAATTAATTATTTCTAGAAGAAGAAAAGATTAAATAAATAAAGCCTCATATTCATATACTATAATATTATATATACACACACATAATCAAATATCAAGAAAATGAACATCATGTATTCAAATCAAGAATGCAGTAGTGGTTGTGAGTCCGGTTGGACTCTATACTTGGAAGACCATTCTTCAATCGATTTTGTCGATGCAAGAAAAAGGATTAATCCTTCTTTTAGTACTAAACTAAAACGATCAAAACAAGAAACAGAGGAAACAGAGGATGATGAAGAAGAAGAAGATTTGTCTATGGTTTCTGATGCTTCATCTGGACCTCCACATTTTCAACAAGACAATAATACTAATGGGAGCTTTTATAATTTCAACATTGACCCTTCATTGTCCAGAAACAGCCTTAATAGGCAGAAGAAGATCAAAGAAAAAAATCCAACTCGACAAGTTAAAGATCGTTGTTCTTCCTTGCTTGATGATACTGCTAGTTCTCCCCTCTTCGATTTCTCCAACGTAAGTTTTTTTTTTTTTAAAAATTTTTTAATGTAGATCATTGATTTCTTGAGTTAATATATAATCAAATTATCATTTTTTGTATTTGATTTCTGCATGTACAGAAAAGTTACACAATGACAAGAAGCCAGCATTCAGTTGGGAATGAATATTCACAAGGCTACTCTTCAACTCAGTTTGAAGTATGAGATATTACAAATTAATCAATTATATAAAATGATTTTATTTTTATTGGAAAAACCAATGTCATTTAATTTGTATAGGTGAGACCTCAATATCAATATCAGGAGCAATATGATTTCTTCCAGTCGTCACTGTCTGAAGATCAGTTGCAGCAAAACCAGTTGAGTTAATTTCTCATTTAATTGCATCTTTACTTAATAGTATTTTTGGTAATGATCATGATTAAAAAGACAGGTTTATAATCTTTTACTATTACTATATCGTAATTTGGTTTTCACATTTCAGCAGGTGGTTTGAAGGTAAGATGTGGTGATGCAATGAGATGTCTTTCAACAGCTCTCACATAGAGTTTCCTAAAGGCAAAGGGAATTGAATCCCAAAAGGGGTTTTGTTTTCTTTTCTTCTCTCTTCTTTTGTAGTTAGTTATGAATGTAGTGGAGAACAGCTTCATAGGCCCCAAAAAAAAAAAAAAAAAAAAAAAAAGAAGAAGAAGAAGGTGGTAGTTGAATTCCATTTTGTTAAGGATGAAGATTTCTTGTCTACAAATAATGGCTGCAATGGAATAAGCTATTTGTTTTTCATTCTCATGGAGCCCTCATGCTCCCTTTACTTCAACATGGGAATATGTCCACCTCAAGAATGAATATTAACAGTAATTGATGCAAACAAAAAGCTTTATATTAATCTCTCTTCTCCTAACAATAAGTAATATATAGGACAAAAATACTACTTAGGTAGGTTTCATTTAATAAATAATCTTGTAAGCTTCCTTTGTGGAAAAGGAAACTATATCCTTAGATCTTCTAATTTGGATTCTGAAGTAATTTCAATCATTTAATCAAAAGAAATAATAGAAAAGAAGAATTGTAAGAGAAAAAGAAAAACAAATAGTGGGCTAGATGTATGTATGTATGTATGCAGGGAATTATTATGATAGATAGGGTCAACAGGGTATGGAGGAAAACATTTTTGTCCTACAAAAACAAAACAATCATCCCCTTATGAAACAGAGCAAGACATTAAAAATAACAATCTTTACTGGACTGGACTGGACTGGACTAGTAACTGTTCGGTTCCCAATCCTCATGACAACACTCTTCTTCCTCTATACACAAAAATGTCAAAATTAATGGCTTTCTATTCCTTATCTCTGCACTTTCCAGAACTGTACAGGCATATCACACCCATTCATTCTGGTTCCATCGACTCATAAGAGTGTATCTATTAAAGGCAACATTATGATCAACCACGTTCGTAGTGGAATTCTCGGCCTCATTGACTACATGTCAAGCCTCTAGTTAATGTTCGTGATACGCTTTATTTTCTGTTCTTTTGTAAACTAGATCCTGCATTTGGAGTGAGGTACTTACCTGGACTTCCAATATCGGTCAAGCGGAGCTATCCACGTCACACTTGAAACTCGAAATCTGTTTTCAAAACTTACTGCTAAAATCCCTAGTGTGTCCAATTTACATTAGTATTATTTATCTGTACTATAAAAAAAAATGGAGAAGTTGAGGACATTAATTCATCAAGATCCATGGATTTTCAACAAGGAAATGCAAATTAATTGAAACAGCTGTCACACAATCATAAAGGCAGTTATAAGAACCTTGACGAAAGGACCACAAATCAATTTAAATTTGAATATGATTGAGCAAAGGCACAAAGCAGAAAAGGATTGAATCTAATTAGATCCATTGCATGAGTTGGACTACCTCAGAGCAATTTGTGCTAGTGTCATGAACCATATCCACAGTAGCTACTCCCATCTTATTCAGATAAACTTTAGGGTAAAATCCACTTTGCCTCCTCAACTTTTAATTGCATCATTTTTGTCCGCTCCAACTATCCTTCACGCTTTAATTGCACCAGGCTATTAGTTTCAACACATTCTCTTGAAAAATACGTTAGCGCAATGCCTCAAATTTCCAATTTGACCCTCATATTTATTGAACAAATTTGTCCCCTGGCACTATCTTTATAATATGATGGCAGAAGGAGAAATTAGAGGCGTTTTGCTAACAGCCTTTCTTTGACTGAATTATGTCTGGTGAAAGAGAAGTTGGAGGGGGTACAGTAATGCCACTGATAGTTATGGAGGTAAATTGGGCACTAAAGATAGTTAGAGGGGGCACAATGGTCTTCAACCAAAGGTTTACAATATTTTGTTTTGTGTTGTAAAATTGAAATCCTAGAATCAGAATTTTTATATTTAACCATTCTCAAATTTAAGTAAATTAAAAGTTACAATACTGTGGAAGTTACATATATGAACCACTTATTTAGTATGCAATAATATACTGTATGAATGAGAAATGTAATGAAGAGTAACATTTTCATACATGTAAAGAGAAGAACACTGTGACTCGTAAATCATCACTCGTCTACAGTGCATCTCGAGACAACCACCTATTAATCATAGCGAGACATTGCTTTGGCATATATTCTGGAGCTGTATGACCTGCACCCTGAAAAATACAAGTGCCAACATATATCTTCAAAACTTTTTTGCCTCATCTAATTCACATGATTTATTGACAATTAAGAACCAAGCTTTTAAATACCTTCACTGTAGCAAAGGTGATATAGGCTTGATCGCTTTCGTATTTCTCTGTGTATCTACAGTGGGCAATGTTTCTTCAATTATAAGAACAATTAACATGACCAAATTATGTACATCAACATTTAGACCACGTAAATAAATGGAAACTGACCCTGCAACTTGGCCGTTGACAGTCCAAAGCCTCCATTGATCATCAATGGTGAGATTTAGACTGCGTATGCAATTTAAAGTACTCATGTAAAGTAGACGCATGTCATGATCACCACTGCAGTGAAGCCATACAGTTGGAGTCAGCAATATGCATTTAATCCCCCATTTTATTAGTAATTACAGTAGTTTTTTTTCTGTATTTTAATTTCAGAATAAGGGCTACACATAAGTAAATACAAGACAAATTATAGTAAGTACCAAACATCATAAGAAAACAATATAGCAAAAAAAAAGTACCAAGAGTGACTGACCTATATACCAAAGCTTGATAGCCTTTATTATTGAGACGTTGATGATATTTTATAACACTTTCTACATTCTTATCATAGGACACTTGGTTGCACCTTGTCCAATACTTAGATGTTCCCTGATTGCTAATGAACAACCTCACATAAGACGTTTATTGAAAATAATTCCTCGAATGATATGAGAAAGTAATAGATAGTTTAAACTCGAAACTTGTTTCTTTATCAACTTACCTGTCGGATATGAAGTGCTTCCCGGCATAGTAGTCAGAGGCGAATAGGGCAGCGACGCGCAAAGGCTCCTGGGGCTATAGTGCATAGCGCAGCGCTAAAGCGCGGGCTTTTTGAAAATAAAGCACATGTATATATTTTTCAAAATAATAATCATAAATCTCGAATAAGACATATAAAAACAATAAAACCAAATCAGCTTAGTTCATTAATACCAAATTAAATCCTAAATACCCAAAAACAAGCAAATAAACCTAAAGTACTAGAAGTTTATAACAATTAGTTAACCAAAAGTATGATACTAAAGCAGTGATTGTGGAGGAGGCGCGCGGCAGAGGGAGAAGGCGAGGGCTTTTTGAGAGAGGCGCAGCTTTGATTGTGGAGTAAGAGGCGAGAGTTTTCTTTTTTTTTGAAATTTTACTTTGGGTAAAACAATTAGGGTTAAAAATTGGTGTTATAATTTTTTTTTTTTTTTACTTAAGGTTTCCCGCTCAGCGCCACGTGGCGCGCCTTGGACCTTAGCCCGCGCTATTGGGCTATAGCGCCACGCGCGCTCGCTAACCAGTAAGCGAGCGCGCGTGGCGCAGCGACGCGCGAAGGCCGCGCTTTTTGCGCTTTTAACTACTATGCTTCCCGGACAGTTTCATCAATTGCCCAAACATAAGACGTCATGTAATTATGGTTCTGCATAGTAGAAGAATTTTTGTTCAGTTTGGTTATTGGATTTTAGTAAGTGAAACAATATTTTCTTGCATCAAACGATAGAACATTGACTTTAGGTTTTCATTTTCTTTATTTCGTTTATCACTAAAACCCAAGTTCCAAACATAGCCTTAGGAATATGTTTTAGATTCACAGGAGCATATCTTCTAGAGCATGGAGAAATAGGTCAGTTAGAGAGGATAAAATTACCCGGCACCATGGTTCCTCCTGCTTGGATTGGAGGAGGTAGTGAACTGGAAGGTCTTTCAGAAATGTTGGCCTTCGTTTGATGTTTTCTGGTTTTGGTGATAAGAATTCACATAATCAAATTTGTGCACTGCATGCACTTGATCGTGTGGTAAAAACATCATAACTTTCTAACAGACTCAGACAAGAGATCACAAGTGAGAACAATAACCAAAACTAAGAAAATGTAATTTTACCTCTTGGATGAGTCGAAGAGAATAATTGATAATTGTTCGAATCTGGAGTCACATACTCCCCATTACAGCTGTTTTTTGCTAGCTGAAATACAAAGCTATTATTATGTTAAGTGTTTCTCGTGAAACTTCTAGATACAAAGATACTCATAAAAAAGGTATGAACTACCTCAAAATATTCACCTGGTATAACTGCCATTCTGTGAGCATAAGAAATCTTCTCATTAGCTTCCTTATTACCTATTACTGGATTGCAAACCATGTATTATCCCTGGTTGACTTATCAAAATAGTGACCTCAACTCATGAATATCATTTCGAAATTAGCATGACTGATCGACTATAAGAAAATCAATTACTTGGAGGAGAATTTGTGGCTCGAGTCCAGCTTCGTTGGCTGGAGAACACCCAGATCAACTTATTAATGATGAATTTACAAAAATAAATAATTTTCAAAAAAACCTATTACTATATCTTAAATGTCACCTCTAGTTATTTCCAGAGACACCATAGGCACAATTTTTTCTCCATAGGAGTCGCCAGCAACATAGAGGCGGTTATTGATAAATGATGGGTGTTTCAACAGCCACTGCATTTTCCAGTATGACATTAGCTTCTAAAAAAAATTTTTAAAAATTTCCTGCAATTACCCAAAACAATACTCTATAAAAAATCCTTTTGTGTTTCCTTAGAATTCTTCTACAGAAACAAAGAGGTGAGAAACGTGTAATTCTGGTTCGCTACTTTGTTGCCGTAGGAAACATAACCGTTCGCTGTAGCCGCATAGGCGAGAAACGTGGATTCTACTTCTTTTAAGGTCGATCAGAACAATTTTTTTTGGCTGAGTGATTCTCTCCATCTGGCAATATTTCTTAATGCTAATATATTTGCTCTAATAATCTAAGAATTAAAAAAAAAAAAAAAAATGTAAGATTGGAAATATCAGCCGCTGATCAAATAAAAGAAAACGGCTATAATTCATACCTCATATCTTGGGGGTTCATACAACCAGCCAAGAACTAAATTGGCTAATACGCTCCAGAAAGCGAAACATTCTCGAGAGTCAAAATTAACCCTAATTACCTAAAGGGTGATGGAGCAATTTCGGTAGAATTCACGGAAAATTCTTGTCCAAGTCTAGCTTGGCCAAACCTATCCAACCACCACGCGCTTTGTGATTGATCACTCTCTGGGAGATACATCCAATCACAAAGCAAGTGTATTACACTTGCCATGTATTACACTTGCCATGTTCGGTCAAACCCGATCTGGGTAAGAATTTCCACGAATTCTTACCACTGGGTAAGAATTCCAATTTCCACGAATTCTTACCACTGGCGCTTGGTTTATGTGTTTTGTGAAAAGTACTTATGCAGTGCATTGTTGGTTTGTATCGCGGATACTTCTTGTGATCCGTCTCATTATTTTTATTTTTATACCTTTAGTATTAGTATTCGATTAAATTTGTCAAAGTTATAAATGATTTATCATGTTCAATTTTTTACCTTTTTAATGTATTAATCTTTAATATATATATATAATTTAATAATTATCAACTTATTAATAAAATATATTAATTATATTTTTTATTATAAATTTTTATAAATTTAATCAAGTTAACTGATCAATTTTAAGCACAAGATAAATAATTAAACGGAGGATGTACTATATTATAAAAAATGGGAAATTATTTTGTATGACTATCGATTGATTGTATATGATGTAATCATATATGATGGAGACGGGACTGTAAAATTTCACTTCACTTTTACGCAGAGTAGTGTTGCTGAAGGTGGGGATAGGCTGGTTTGGGTTTCAATTTAGTTACTGAGTATTTATTTCTCAAAACTTTTGGAATGTGGTTTTTAGTTGGATCAATTAATTTGTGACTAGAATGCATTAAGTTAAAGAAAAGCTACTAAAAATTTTCATTAACGTAGTCAGTTATCACCTAATACTTTCAATTCCATACTTTTGAAAATAGCACTCTCGGTACAATTAGTTAAAATAAATTGCATTTCATATCCTTGCAGTTGTACCTCCTTGCAGTCTCTTTAACAATCACATTCACATTCAGTGCACGTGGGCATTAAAATAAATATTTCGACCAAAAATGTTAATATCTAAGACCATTTCCAACAGTCCGTTTAAATTCAGGCCTCTTATCTTAAAATTTAAATGGTGAACAGTGTTATACATTCCCACTTTTTACTCTGCACTCCAACAGCTAGTTTATATTTTAAGAGTTCACTTTTAAACAATCACATCACATCACTCCAACAATTCATTTATATTTTAACAAACTACTTTTAATATTTATTAATATATAAATAATAATGATATAATATATAATAATTTGAAAAATTAAAAATATTATTATCTCATAAATTCATTTTGAAAAAATTGTATTTTTTTTTATTTTGGGAAAAATATTTAAGGTCGTGTTTGTCTCTGTTTTTGCATTAACTTGAAAAAAACATATCTTTTTTTAATTATCCGACAAACCTTGATTTCTTAATTTTCAGATTTGTAAAAATTATTCTTTACTTTTTTGATGTAGTAAAATTATTGTGGTAAAAATTAATTTTATAGAGGTAAATTTGTATTTGCATTCTTCATTTATTTTGATTTAATTTTGTTGGTTGGGGAATTGGGAATTGGAGGAAGTAAATTATTTGGAGGAGGTGACTTTTTGTGTTAAAGGAAAGTACAACTTTGGCAAGGATAAATTTTGAGTTTGGACTCTCAAATATGAGAGTCCAAACTTAAAAATATAAGAGGTCTTTAAATTATAAATGGTCTCTTGGAGCAACACATTTTAAGGATTCTTAAAATTTTTCTTATAATTTGAGTTTTAAATGGCCTCTTGGAGTTGGTCATTGCCAGAGCAACAATTGTTGTTGCCAGAGCAAAATTAATACATTTTCAAAAATACCCTCTCTCATTAAATGCTCTTTAATGGTTGTGTTTGTTGATCTTTCTATATTAGTGCATTAATTAAGTGATTTCTATAATTAAATCTTTTTAAACACATCAACTGAATCTTCTCCTCAATCAATAAAAAGGAAAAATTGGTTTCTTTCAGTTTATTATTTAGAAAAATTCAGATTGAAAGAAAAAAAATGTATTCGAGAAAGAAAAACTTCTACGCGGTAAAAATTTAGACAACTGAACTATAGATACTCGAAAATTAAATAATATTTGGCTAAAGAATTAACAAGTTAGTTTTAATTTCTCCATTGAAAGAGCTAGCTAAGTTTAGGGAAAAAAAAAAATAGAAAGAGGTAGCTAAGAATTCTAGTAAATTTTTTCTTCTCCTTCACGTGTAGAAGTTTTTAGGAGAGAAAAAAATACGTTTAATCGTGCATTTTTTTCTCCTAAGTCAATCAAAAAAAATATCCTAAGTCACGGTAAAGATTTAGACAACCGTGTAGAATTCCCGAACATTTTTTTTTTCTTTCAATCTGATTTTTTCTAAATAATAAACTGAAAGAAATCGATTTTTCCTTTTTATTGATTGAGGACAAGATTCAGTTGATGTTCTTAAAAAGATTTAATTATAGAAATCACTTAATTAATGCACTAAAATATAAAGCTCAACAAACACAACCATTAAAAAGCATTTAATGTCGAGGGTATTTCTGGAAATGTATTAATTTTGCTCTGGCAACAACAATTGTTGCTCTGGCAATATCGCTAGCCAATATCTAATGCTTATATAAAAGGCAAAATTGCAGAAAACGTCCTAAATTAATCAGATATTCTGAGTTTTTGCCTCAAATTATATCATCTCACCGAATTTCATCTAGTAATTTAATGTTTATTTGGAATATCGTTCCACCGTAAATTATGAGACAAAAATTGTGCATTTGTCCATTAAATTGCCATTTGACTGTTTACATGTCATGACGTGACAAATTTTAACATGAACAATCCTACAATATTGTAGAATTCGTCCCAAGTAATTACAAGATTGAACCGTTATTTTTATTAAATTAGAAATTTAATATTAGGATTAAATTCATGCAAAATGGTAAATTACCGGACGAAATTCGATGAGTTGATATATATAGTTTGGGACGAAAACCAAATTAATAATTAGTTTGGGACAATATTCCAAAAAATATTAAATTAAGGGATAAATTTCGATGAGGTAATATAGTTCAAGACAAAAACCTAAAATCATAAATTAGTTTGGGACGTTTTCTACAATTATGCCTATATAAAATTATAAAGTTCATCAGTGTTTACTACAAATAACAACTTTATGTACCAAAAAAAAAAAAAAATAACAACTTTATGTCAGACGTTACTACATTTTCTCTATCTCTATTATTATAAAAGCGTGAATATTTCTTTTTTTTTTTGGCGGACTAAAATACCCTTATTTAAATTATAAAATAATGTTTAATTTAGTGGTAAATATGTAAAAGTAATTGAAGAGGTATAATTAGACATGAAGTTTTATTATATTTATCTCCTACATAGACTCCTAAAATTTATAAATTTTCTCAATTTTTATAATTTCAATCTTCTTCTCTTATAATAGATAAAAACGAACAATAAAAAATATAAAAATTATTATAGTTTAGCATCAATATTTATTTAAGTAAGAAAATATTAATTTAAAGATTTAGTACAACATAAGTCATAAACACTCTAAATATGAAAAATTATAATTAAATTCTCTTAAATATCATTATATTACAAAAAAAATATTAAATTGAACCGCATCTTACTATGAAAGTATAAAAACTAGGGAGAAATACAGTTTCCCCCCATAAAGTATGGGGGTGGTATCAGTTACCCCCTAAATATCTATTGTAACACTTAACTCCCTATTTTATAGTATTGAACATTTTATTCCAAAACTACCCCCATATTAATTTATCAAAAAAAATATACTCCTATATCTTGATTATGAATTCATCCATCCACCAAACAATATTATATTTCAATTTCTTCATTTATTCGGTTTTACAGTCTCAAATTATTCCTTTATTTTATGTTTCAACTTTTTTATATTTCTATCTCAACTTTTGTCTTTATATTTTTTTATGTTTTTATTTGGTGATAATTATTTCATTTATCTTCGGTACGAATTATTGTTTTGCTTTCGTAAATTTTGGTGTTTTTCTTGCATCTAGATGCCCTTTTGAACTTTTTTTTTTCTTTCAAGAAATTATTGTTTTGCATCTCCACGTGGCCCAATCAGATATTATACATAACATATATCACACATACATTCTACCCAAGATGGCATTGTATGTAACAAGTGTGTGTGATGCATATATGTATGTAAGCTGAACACAATTCAATATTTTCAATGACCATGCTCAAGCGCGCGAGAGTTTTTGAATTTTAAATTGCAAGCATACATAGTCCAATCCAATTGAGAGAGGAAAATACTGGGAAAGGATTAGGATTTTTTTTATTAATTTGGGGGTTATTTACATGTGTTGGATATTTTCCCCACAAATAAAGCATTTATTCCTTTAACCGACCTGCACAAATTTCAACTTAACGATTCACCCTGATGATAAAATACTAAACTTTAGATTGGGCCAGGTTAATTGGATAATTTTTGCCTAAGTCTGGCTTGGCCAAACTCATTCAATTACCAAGCAAATGTATTATTGCACTTGCTTTGTGATTGATCACTTTCCTAAAAGTTACATTCCAATCCCAAAGCAAGTGTATTACACTTGCTATGTAATTAATTTGTGTTCGATCAAACTCGATCTGAATAAGAAATTCCCAGGTTAATTAATTGGATTGGACAAACAACCCATGAACCATTGACCCATTTGCCACACTCATACAAATATAAAATTAACTTCTGCAGTTCTACTTAAAGAATTCTCAAAAGGAAGAAAAAAAAAAAGAAAAAGTCAATTGGTTTGAGAGATCACGGACCGGATCTGTGTGTTGTTGGAGGTTAAACCGGTCGAACCGAACGGTCCGGTCCGGTGTTAAAATAAAATTTCTCCTACAGAGTAAGATCACTTTTCAATTATTAATCAATTACCCAAACCTTTCTTCAGTAACTTTTTGTTAGGTGGTAAAAATGAGAAATTATATCGCACATGTAACGGATTGCATATGAATTTCCTTGATATAGTTGAAGTCTCATTTTTTGTATAAATTAAAAAATATACTCCACTATTTTTAATTTTTATTGATAACTTGCCCCAATTTATAAGTTGCACTAAACAATTAATAGGGAATTTTACCGATTTGTTTGTTTTGCTTTCGGGTGAGCAATTTAAAAAAAGCCATTTGAGGGATCTGGGTATACTATTTATTTCAGGAGGTGAAACAATTAGTAGTAAGTAATTTGTAATTCGAGAAGGTGGTAAAATGAAAAGAAGAAGTGGGGTGTAACCATCAAATTATTATTCATTATTGGTTTCAAATCCCAAACTCCATCTGAAAATGGAAACAAACTTTGTATAGATGAATTCATTTCCATTATATATATATATATATATATATAGTAGTACATCATTCGTAACTAACCCTTAGAGAGAGAAAGTAGTAAAATGAAAAAAGAAGAAACACAGAAATAAATTCAAATTCAAATTCAAATTCAAGAGACAGGAGCCTTGCCGGGTTTATCAGCAGCCTTGAGAGTCTTCGTAATAAGCTTTCTCGCCTTGCGGCTACGGATCTCAACTCTAACACTCGCACTTTTATCCATCTTCACGTACGGCTTCTTCGATTTCTTCAACGATCGAACCTTTGATTTTATTGATTCCATCAAATTCTCCAATTGAATCGCCATTTCTGATTGATTGATTATACGTATACGGAGTAGTAGTGGTTTTAGTTAATTTGGTGTGGTGTGGGCATTTAATGGATGTGATTCACATCACAGACAGGTGGTGGGGAATTTAATTTAATCTTAGGGAAATTAATTAATGGTACTGTACACCTAAACGTATTGCTAATTTCGAGGAAGAAATAGTAAACAGAGGAGGACTGTATCCATCTGCCGTTGTGAAAAGGGGAGGAGAGGAGAGGAGAGGAGAGGTGTTTTCTTGCCAATTGAGAACTCACTCCTACTAGTATTATTTACTATTTATAGATTTTCTTTCTGATTTGTGTGATAATTCTTTTTCTTTTTCTTTTTTTGATAATTTTCCTTCTCTCTCTTTCTTTCTTTATGGATGGACTGGGAAATTTGGCATTAGAGGTATAGTAGTAGTAGTATTTATCTTATCTTGGGATGACTGCTGCTATATAGTAATAATAATTCTTCGGTTATAATTATATTATGACCTAACTTACATACTTCATTAAACAAATTAAAATTCATTTTCCACTCCCAAATAATAGAGTTGCAAGTATTAAGCCACAGAAATAGCCATAACTAATGATTCTATTTTCAGATTAAAGTACTGAAATTGAAATACAAACATATCCTACTCAATCTTTAGGTAATAAAATCTAATTAAAGTAGGATCAAAGATCTCAATTTCAATTTGAACAAGAATTTGTTTTGTAACCCCCATAGCCATATGTGAAGGAATCCACATACGATTCTACCAACATCCAAGACGAATCAATACATATTAATTAAATTAACTGCGTAATATTACTATAAGTTTTTAAATCTATTTCGATTCAGTTCAAATAACAATATTCAAATTTAATCCATAAAAGCAACTATTATAAGAGGGTAAAGTGGACTTTATAAACAATTTATGATCAAATAGAAATGGCAGTCAAATTTGACAGCCGCAACCGTTCAACGGCGCCGTTACTCTAACAAATTCCTGAAGCATGCAGACTTATTATCACATCAATAAGAAAACCAATTTCAGATACACATCATATGGAGTATTATTAAAGTCATTGGTTGACTTTAATATGCAATAGAGGCGTGGACTGGCGCGCAATTGCAAAGGTATTCTCAACCTGAAGGAGCAGATTTTACAAGATATTATTTTTTCAAGGCTGCATATAACTTTCTGCATCTATATCAATTTTTACATACAATATGCGGTAAGGTAAGGACGACATCTTGAGGTAAAACAACTTAAATTCCAAAGAGCAACATAATCTTAACGTGATAATTAACATAATCTTCTCCATATTTAGCATCATATCATCCGTACAACAAACAACGGAACGGACGCACAAAATAACTTTTCAGATTCTACATTAACATGAAAAAGCTAATACCCAGAAATTCAATTATATTATAGTAACAATAATAGAATTCATGATGAATATTTTTATTTCTAGGATGAACACACAAAAATATAGGAAATTTGACTAAGCTTATCGGCATCAAATAAACATCACGCTCAAGATAAACAATGTAAATATCAATTTTCTACACACTTGACCTTGACATTTGAATTCTTGCTATATTAAGAACCACTTGAAGTTTTTATATTATCAACTCAACTACTAGAGGGACAACAGGTATTTAGCATATGTAACACATTCCTTAATTTTGAATTCTCCTCTTAAATATCAAAGAAAAGAAATTATAGGGAGTATTAGTCAACTAATATCATAATCACTTTATTTAATAAACATTTATATAAATATATATGCATGAATATTTTTAGCTTAGATCCGTGACTTTCTCATCATAAGAGATATTCCTTCTGACTTCTAGATCTGGAAAATACTTTAGTTAATGAACTTAGAATTTTGAATAAACCTTCCCTAGTTACACCTCAGCTCTTAAATTTCCCAAGCTATAACAAACTAATGGAGTACAAGAATTCCCTAAAAGAGAAGTAACAACAAATGAATAATAGATTAGGGGGCAAGCAAGCAAAAGGAGGTCATCAAACTTCATCCTAAAAAGCTAATCTATAAATGAACTACCAAAATTCTGATCCTCCATGTCAACTAAATCTAACAGATTCACACGACTCAAAATACATGCAGAAGTCAACCTTGCAAATCGCAAAGATTTTCAATTACATGATCCTAATTTTAAAGTTCTAGGTCAACTACAAAAGTTTATGAATGACTTAGACCACATGCTACTGAGACAAAGCAAAGATGTGTAGTTAGATAATAGGATTTCACGTAGCTTGTTTAGTGAAACTCAGGTTAACCATATAACTGAGGAAAACTTTCATGTGCCTAAATGTAAATCAAAGACTAAATATGGATTTATAATAAAAAAGGAAATCAATGAACTCCCCCCTCAACCTAGCAAAATATTATTGATCACCCCGGAAATCAATGGGTGCATATAGACAATGTGACAGAAAGTCACAACTGCAGTAATAGAAATAAAATAATAATGTATAAACTGCCTTACAGGGAAAGATGTCACAACCTTGACTAGTGATGGCATTTTCCTGCACATAATGGTAATGAACTAATTGTAAATACTTACAATTAGCTGATAAGTGAATCATTAAAGGTATTGATAAGTTGATCTTTATACATATATACCTTTTGGTGGGATAGCACAATCAAGGTAATATTGATTCATCTTGCAATAGATCAAATGAATGTAAAATTGACAACATATTGCTCTAAGAAATTATTTCAAGTGTCACAACATGGGCATTTTTATCTTCCTATATAAAACTGAATCTTTTCAATCACAATCCAGAAAACTGAAATCTTGGGAAATACATTAATCTGCAGGGGTATTAACATGCATTCGTAGCTTCTAAAATCCATTCTTCCATTTTTTTATCCCACCATATATCTTCATTCCTGAAATATAAGACAAGTATGAGTAAAATAAGCATGCCAATCCATCTGAGCCATATGACGGGTTGAAGTAGAAAAAGGTTGACTAATTTGAGAATCACACATTACATAATAGATTACTCCCTTATTGCCAAAGAAAATCATAGACATGTAAGGGTTGTGATTGCATACAACAAAATTCCCTGTGAAAAACAGGGTGATTATAAACATAATTACAAAATTTAAATTGGATATATAAGAGCATCTCGTGATTCCATAGAAAGTAATGCCAGCAATATGGCAACTTGCCTAATCTGCAGCTAACAACTGACTATTTCTTGGGAATCAGACCAAAACATCAGAGTTGATAGGATAGCCACTGTAGCAGTTTCAACACGTAGGCGGTGTGCGCCAAGACCAACAGCAATTGCACCAGCCTTCATTAGGGAGTCCAGCTCCTTCTTGGTGAAGTCTAAGAAAAGCGGATTACAGTCGATTATAAGAATTCAGAATTGCAAAATTGAAGTTCAATAAGTCCTCACAGATTCGATTTTCCATCATGAAACATGGATGGGTAGTGGAGATGACATTTCTAATTCATCAAAGTAATAGAGGTGCAGCAGAATCAGTTTCTCATTCTAAATGAAACACATATGCACACATGAGTCAGGAACATAAAAATCATGAGTGGTAAACTAAAATAAAACAACATACGAATTACCCTGGGATAAACAATCACATGAGTTAACGCCAATTACAATCAATGAAGTAGAAACTTAGTCTAGTAATCTGTTAAAATTGTTTGTTTTGTTTAGAATGAGTGTTTGCATGCTCGTGAGGGTCTTGCTGGAGATCTCAATATCCTATTAAAACTGCAATCAATGTGTACTAATTCAGCGCTTTTTCAAACATAGATCCTTCTTCCATGTAGGTTTTGCTATAGGTGTAATACGATAGAGGAAAATGTTTATGCGAGCCTAGGTAGCTTCAGACTACTTACACAGTGCATCATTATTGAAATGCAAATTCTTGTATGCCTGTAAATTAAGCAGATGGGTGGACTTAGCTTTCTTTGAGGAATGTAGGAATGAGCTGTAAATGTAGTGAATGTTGACTACTAACCTCCTTCTGGTCCAATGATCATGACTCCAGCAGGTCCTTTTTTTAAAAAACTAAGAGTACTTAAAATAGGAGCAGCCTCTGCTACAGCCACAAAAGATAATCTTGACTGAGCAACCTAAATGAAAGATAAAGATCAAAACAAGATTCAGGTGAACTGAAGGGCAGAGGTGAAGTCTCATACTTAGCAGCTTAAGAAAATAAAAAAGCATACATATCATGCAATGGACTTACAACAGGAAGAAGTTCACCCACTACTATAGGAGGCTTCAATATCATTTCATGTAAGCGTTGACCTATAATGAAAGTAGCATACATAAAACAACAAAAATGAAATTAAGTAATCAGAGTCATGGATTCAAATGATTCAGAATGAAAAACATAGAAAGTGTACTGAACAACTTACATTGTTTGGCTGCAGCTAAAATAACTCGTTGAAGCCTGTCTGCACGATTTTCTGATATTGAGGGAGAACGTTCAGTCAATAAAGGTGTCACACTGGAAGCTCCAAGCTCCTGAGATGCATAGGTTGAAAGAACGGAAATTGAGAATGTCGCTAAAGATTCCAACTATAAAAGGAGATATACCATCGGAAACAACTGAAGAATTTACAGTGCATTTTTCCACTAGCCAATCAGCACGGCCTCCTTTGAGAGTGCCTTAAAATCAACAAGTTAAAAGGAAGTTAAACAAGTATAGCTAGATGTCAAAATGCACAAAGATGAAAAAAAAAAAACGATCACCTAGAAACTCACCTAAAGGAGCAAAAACATGCCACTGTGTGGTCTGTGCAGAAACTAATCTTGGGTCCTCTAGTGCTTCAAATTCTACCCCTGATCGATCAGTCTTCTCAATGCGACCTTCAACTAAACCTCCCTTCCCATTAAATAGCTCTACCCTTGCAAAATAAATAAAAAATACATGAAAAAAATCTTGATAATGACTCAGTCAAATGGGACACGAGCTTTTGTAAGACATGATCTGATCTTAAGCAAGGAAACTATATGATATTATGATACCTGTATTTAAATAAAAAAATAGCTCCGACACATATTAATGAATTTCAAGGTCCTAATACCTAGGTTGCTAAAAAAAAAAAAAAGGTCCTAATACTTAGGTAAACAGTTCTACAGATGACTGTATTTGGAAATCCCAAATGCCAAAAATTAATCTATTTGGAATAGACATTGATAAAATTTCTATTTCACTCAGGATAATGAAAAAGACATGGTAGAAAAATAGAAACGTAATCACGAGAAATGAATGAACTCATTAAGCCATACTTATCGTTAATGCCTAGCCTTAGAACCTTGGTCATGTGCCAGAATTCGTCACCTTCCACTCGAACAAGACCACCCTGCAAATTATCAAACACTTTAAATACAGAGAAAGAGAAAACAATGTTTATTTGACAGTGTAGTGTAGTAATGTGGAAAGCGAGTTAACCTTGGAAGGAGGTAGGGTTTCGGAGAAGAAGCGAGGAAGGCCACCGCGTGATTGGTTTGAATAATCTGAAGTTGAGAATGCTGCACGCAAAGACGAGCGGTTCAGTTGGCTAATTAGCCGGGGGCTCAAGAATAGGGTTTGCATCTCTATACACACCACAATCTTCTGTCACCGGCGCCGGAAGTAAGTTCTCTTGTCTGTGGTGGATTTTGCAGTAGTCCTCTCCGTTTCTTTTTCCTCAAGTGGCCTGCGGTTAAATGTAGTTTGATAAGTTTAAACTTCAAAATGCTGGTAATTTTATTTTATTTGCACACACGTTATATTGATAAGTTTTTCTTTTTCTAATAAAAATAACATGAAGTAATAATTATTTACAATAACAATAACTCATTGAATAATCCTCACTAAAATACAAATACTTCTTAAATATAAAAAAAATTACGATTCATTATTCCAATGCTATAACTACCGTGTAGCAGATGTATAAAATAATAAGTTGTATATTTTATATTTAAAATATGTGTAACACGCTGGAAGACATGCTGGAAGACAGGGAGGGAGAGAGTGTATTTTCATTCTCATAATGCAACACTATATGGACTTGCAATTGAATCTAGGGATCTATTTATTTAGACAAACATAATGTATTGTGATTGAAATTGAAATTGTATACACACAACACAACACAACACAACACAATACAACATAACTAGTGAATCAAAAAGTAGAAATTAGTTGCTGCTATGATATACTTGGTCTTGGTATTTTCATTGATCAACATCTATCATCATCTCAAACTACAACTACAGAATGAATATACATTTCTATAATGCCATGCCAGTCAGAGTCAGAGTCAGTGAAACAAGTAGCAACTCCAACAATGCCCATTGGGGTATTTTAACAAACACCTTACTTACTTCAATTCACTATTCATAACCACCGCCCATTTCACACACTTTATCCCAAACCCCCTTCTCCACCGGCACAACAGACAACCTGGGCTGCCTGAAAAGCGCGAAATCCACCCCTTTCAGTTCCATTTTCATCTCTCCCAATCCCACCGCCGTCTTCATCTCCCCCACCGCCTTCACATCCACCGCATCCTCGTACCACTCACGCACCACCTCCACCACGCCAACCACGCGCCGTGATTTTGTGCCGGAATGATAGAAGAAACACAAGTCCCCCGCCCGCATCGACTTCATGTACTTCTGGGCTTGCTTGTTCTTCACACCGTCCCATTTTGAGATGCCCGCGTTCGCAGATTGATCGTCCCATGACCACTCCCCTGGCTCTGTTTTCAGTAGCCAGTAGTTTTTCTCCTTGCCCATTTCCCCTGAATTTTCTGTCTCTCTTTCTTGGGTTTTCGACTTTAAGAGGAAGAGGGAAGTCGATTAAAGGCGGCAAGTAAAATGTCATTGGCGCCAAAATAAAATAAATATTTTCGCTAGATACCCACTTTTTTTATTATTATTATTATTAACTAAGGAAGGAAAGGGAGTAGTAGTATATGTTATATGCTCAGAAAGTTGAGCACATAGACAAAATACACAGAGTGTTAACATACTGATATTGTGCAAATTAAAGTCTGGAGACCGACCCATTGGAGGAAGATTCGGGTAAAGTTTGATCGAAATAAAGCTCGCACTATATGGATCTGGAATGTCCAGACCACCTAAGTCAAAATTCAATCAGTCTTTTATGTATATGGATATATTCTGGGCTACCCAGACAGACAATGCATAGTTGAGACATATTATTATTATTATTATTATTATTATTATTATTATATTTTAAGCTTAAAGTCGATTCTGTCCAAACTTAATAACACCGGACTCGAGCTATAAAACCTTTTTTTTATTGATTTAACGGTTATCACATAATTCTTCTTTCAATTCATTCAAAAACCATTGATTTGAAATTTCCTAGGTATTATTTTCTCTCAAATTCCAACATATCAAAATGCATCCAAAAAGCCTAGAAATGTGTAACAGAAAATTATCCAAAAAAATTCAATCAAAAAATAACTTAACATAGCTCATAGACTGGGAATCTTTAACTAACTACTAGTATGCAAATTAATTAGTAGAAACACATAACCAACCATAAGCCTCTCTCTTCATATATTATGTGTCCTCAAGCAGGCAGACATTCAAGAACCAATGCATACGAGAAAACCAAAAACATGGTTATCATCACATAATTAATGAGCATGTAAATTTAGCTACTAACATGCATTATTCATTAATTAATAAAATTATCTATAAAGTTACACTTCTCATGACAAAGAAAAAGTAGATTAAATTAATTATAAAAGTTGGAATTATTCTACCGGACCTCTCCTCCATCTTCACCGACGACTTCCTCTCTCTCTATCATTCGTTATTATACTTATTACTTTTTTCCTTCAGAATCCACTTCGAATAATTGCTTCTCCTTCTATCACATTAAAACACTTGGAATAAGATTCAACTAAAAGTAAATTTCAAGCTTACAATTAAAGATAAAGATGGACATACCTGAGACTTTTGACTTCTTGGAATCACCACTACTATCATCACTACGTCTTCTACGATTCCTGCCCCTGTCCCTTGATCTTCTATTCTCTTCTAAACTATCATCACTATCACTTTCGTTCCTCTTACGCCTATCCTTGCCCTTTCTACTCTTATTATGCTTTCTCTCCTTCTCCTTCTCCTTTTCCTTCTCCTTCTTCTCTTTATCCTTTCTCACCTTCTTTGACTTTTCATCTCTTCTCTTACGCTCCTTCTCTTTTCCCTTTTCTTTTAAATCATTAACAACCTTATCAAATATTTCTTGCAAATATATCTCGTCCCCAGCAAATCTGTCCACAATTATTAACAAATAACAAAAAAAAAGGGATTCTAAATTATATTCCAAATTAAAGTTAAATTTTTATTTAATGTTAATGTGCATATAAACTGTTCACCTCTCCTCAACGAGCAATTTGGAATCCTCCCACTTTGAAGATGCTGTTATTTCCTGCATATGCGCAATTTTATTGTTTCTGTTAAAAAGAAAAATGACAAGTGAGAGCATATGAAGGTTTATTAAAACATAGGTCAGATACCTTTGAACTAAATAGGAATTCATATAATTCTTCAGTTTGACGTTTACGCCTCTTAGTTTCTTTTCCCTCTTTCTCCTTTGTTTTCTCCATTAACTCATCAAATGCACGCTGCAAACACGTTCAAATTTTTTTAATATTAATTTTAAATTATTCGAGAAACATAATTTTCTCACTCTAATGAATAAGTAAAATTAATAAAAGGAAAAAGCATGCCTTCAAGTTGAAATCTGATATTGGTTTCGAGCTTATCTCTTTGGAAAGAGCAGACTTCAAGTCTTCAATAGTCCAATTTGTTGCCAAGGATATCTACAACCACGACACGAGGTTAATTCACGATCAAGTTAAAACCTCAAAAGAAAATTCTTAAAGGGATACCTTTTCAAACTTCAGCACATCTTCTATTCGCTCCTTATCCTCCACATACTGAAATTAAATTCATCAAAAAACACTTTTAAGAATCTGGCTCAAAAAACAAGATCACTAAAAAAATAAAAAACAAGGCCTAGTTCAACAACCTGTTTCTCTAGGTCCTCTATGACATCTTCAAACAGATCTTTTGCAGTGGATCCTGAGGTGTTTGAAAATACAGCCAGATATGCAGGTGCATCCTTAACCTAAAGCCACATTAAAAATAAAACACCATACAAGAAAAATACCTTTATTTAAACCATATTCATGAAACAGAACTAACCTTCGTGCAATAGTCACGCCAAGGAGTTTTGGCATTAATTGTTCCACTAGTAACATGTTCCTCCATCAGCTTCCTAAACTCATCACGATTCTTTCTTTCTGCTTTCCTCAGTTCATCCTAGAGGGGAGAGAGAGAGAGAGAGAGAGAGAGAGAGAGAGAGAGAGAGAGAGAGAGTAATAAAGGGAGAAAGTCATAAATATTTGCAAACAAGTACTAGCACATTCATAGAAAATTTACAAATATGTTACCATTCTTAATTTTCTCAGTTCCTCTTCTTCCTTCTCTAAATCTCGAGTATATTCCTGCAATATGATAACATTTATAAATGCAACATAAACTATAAATAGAAAAACTGCATAGGAATGAAATGAGATTAGCATTACTTGGAAAATTTCCAGCCGTTCAATTTTGTCAAGGCGTGAGCATCTCTCATCAGCTTCTAGGCGTTGTTGAACTTTTCGCCATTGGCTACTTGCCTGAGAAGTTAAAAATTAGCATGTCATATTATATTGGAGGACTCAGAAGAGAATTAGGAAAGAAGTTACCTTAATAAAGTCACACGACTTTAATAATTCCAAATATTCCATCTTATTACGCCTGTGCTCCTCCAAAGCCTTTGCTCGTTCCTACTCAAGGTAAACACCACATTAGAATAATCATAGCAGACTGCAACACACAATTCTAGTAGAAATTATTCAATCAACTATTTATAGAAAGAAAAAGGTTTATTTTTGCTACAAGAGTAGTAGACACATTACCTTTTTCATAACCTCTTCTATATGATCAGCAAAGAGTTCCTCACGATCTTTATATCGTTCCAGAGCGTGAAAACGTTCGTCGTTTTCAAACATAGATAACGCTTTGCTGCAAGAATTAGTTCTATATAACAAGGCAGGCAACAAATAAACGTCAATTATAGGAGTATATAATGAGAAGATAAAGACATACCTCCATTTTGTCGATGCTGTCAGATCTTTAGATTCCTGTGCACATTAGAGTGGGGGGGGGGGGGGGGGGGGGGATTTGATTAGGGAAATAATCAGGAAAAAAATGCATGTTAAATGATATATTATGAGTTGTCCTCAAAAAAATAAACATAAACCTACTTCTAACATTTTCTTGAAATCTTCTCGTGCTATTTTCTGTCTAGCACGTCTCTCTTCAACTTCCTGTTTTTTCTTCTTCCCCACAAACTGAAAAACACCACAAACATATTTTATGCTGAAGGTAGAAAGAAAGATTAAGAAATTGTTTGAGCATTAGTTACCAAATTAAAAGTTTACCTCGTTGAAAACTTGCTTTCGCTCTCCAAGAGTTCTTAATGCAGCATATCTTGGATCATTTATAATAACTCTCATGGCCTAGATAGATTCAGTTTTTCATTTAAAAAATTACCTCACTAAATTTAAGAAAATTTCCAAAAAGAAACAACATACCTGGTCCCAGTTCCAGCCGGACCCAACATTTGCTGTTTCTAGAAGAGCTTTAAAAGCATTTTTTGCATCCTAAAGCAAAAACTCAAACCAATCATGCAAGTAATCTCAAACATAGGCAAAAACTATGTAAATAGCTATTGCCAATCAACTTACCTCTTTACTCTCATAAACTACTTTTTTCTCTTCTGGTGCATTACTGCCCCCACGTTCAGAAATTCCGGCACTTTTATTGATTTCCTGCAGCTGAATGAACTGAATGAATATTCAAATAACATTGACAAAAACAAAATATAAATAGAAACCATAAGTTTACCTGTAAAGTTGAAGTTCCATTAGAAGAAGACGGTTCTGCTTCCTTTGACAATGTAATATCAGAGGTTATCCTGCAAACAGAATTCGAAAGTCGTCTAAGATAAATTATGGTGTATTACAAGTATTTCAGACGAAAATATGACCTACTTTGGTGTAGCCATGGCACTGGCTGTAATTATGTCAATGGGTGTGGTTGTTTCAAGAGGACTGGGCAGTCCAGTTGCATCTTCTTTTACATTTGCAACCTCATCTTGTACACTTGATGATCCAGGTGTCAAAGAATCATTGGGTGTCGATGCTTGGCCAGAAACGGAAACAGTAGCTAAGGCATTGGATCCTATGTCCTTTATTGTCGGTGTTCCTTCACACAAACTCATATTTTCTTTTGCACGAGCCAACTATGCATAAATTTATGAACATTAAGTAAATGTAGGCCTCATAAATATTAGCATGGTATTTGGTTAATCACATTAAAAGTACCTGGATTTCATACGGAATTATCCAGCTCGATATTTTACTTAACTTATTATAATAATACCTGCAAAAACAATCTTAAAATGTCAAACATTAATTGTAAAATAAAAAATGATTTTTTGCAGATGCAAGCAATAAGTTTAAACACTATTTCCCATAGTTTACACACTTTCTTCCATCGGGACTAGTGAATTCTCTCCAGTCAGTAGATGCATCTGCCCTCTGTAAAATAATGAAATAAAAGGAGCAAGAAAATAATTAAACGAAATGAATTTTAAGTTTTTTTATCCAGTCTGAATTACAAGGAAAAATGCATAAGAGATCAATGGTATCTGAAGCACATATCGAACAAAATCCAACTCACCTCCGATGGCGTCATCAATTCTAAAGGCTTCTCCCAATCAGAAACCTTTGTCCTTTTGTTGTAATAATATCTGCAATAGAATATACGTAATGAGATTTGACAACTGTGATAACAGATGCACGGCAGCAATTTTAGTATCCAAATAGGTAAAGATGCCTCATATATATTTCATCACATGCTTTATCTTTATTCTAAGTATAGTGTCGACTAATTACCCTCGTTATCCATATTTACTCCTCGTATATATCCTTGGGATGATAAAAAGTGGCCACGATTTTGCCAGATGTCTATTAAAGAACTCTTTGGTACATGACAAAGGGATTTATACATTCAGATATGATATATAGCAAGCTTTTCAACCAATTATGAGAACAGAATTATAAAACGCTTCATAGTCACATACATTTTTCCAGCACGAGTAGTGTATACTCCCCAATCCAATGAAGCCCGTTTAATGAAGTCAGACTTAGACTTCTCCTGAGATCAAACGAGGATATATATTTAAAAAAAAATTGAACGAGATGAAGTAATATAAACATAACAAAACTTTTAATAATAGTACTAAAAATAATATCAAAGTACTTTCGAGAAACTACTCACACTTTGTTCCTCAATCGTCTTCTGAGAAGGCATATCAGATTGTACATTCTCACTCCCAATAGAAACCCATTGTTGTGCCACATCATTTGGCCCCGAAGTCTGCCGCAAAGGGGTAATAGTGTTTATACTCTGGTTTACTGTTGGAAACCAAGGTTGGCCCCCACCATTTTGTTCCATGGGTTGTTGCTGAGGCATAATCGCTTGCATGGTTTGATTCCCATTAGGAAACCATGGCTGTCCTCCAGCAGTAAAATGGGGAATAATTGTTGTGGGACCCACACTACTTTGTTGTTGGCCGATAGACGACGAAGGTAACTAAAGCAATAAGGTTATAAAAAGGATATTAGTTAATCTTCCATGCAAGCCACTCACAAATCAGAAATAGGAGGGATCCTAACAGTTACTTACGGGGTATGATGGAGGCGGAATTCTGGGACCGCCAAAATTAGGCATGAAACTGACAGACATCACAGGTGGGGGTGGAAGTGGTGGTCCTTGCGGTGGTCTTGGAGGTTGTGGTGGAGGCGGTGCTGCTTGAGGATACTGAAGTGGTGGAGGATGAGGTGGCATTCCCATGTGCTGAAATTGCTGAGGTGGCACTGGACTGAAAGGTTGTGGCGGTGGTGGAGGAACTCCAGGGCGAAACTAAAACAAAATTTTGATTAATAGGATAACATACTAAAGAAACTTTCAAGACCTCATTTGAAATTAAAACAAGGAAATCTTACTTGCATTGACATAGGAGGAGGAAGAGGATTTGGAGGAGGACCAGCATTAACAATCATATGAGGTTGAAGAGGCTATTGAAAATAGGAGACAATTAAAAGGCAAATATAAGTACATAAACTAAAATTAAGCACAATAATAGATAGCAGTTATTTTCACATAAAAAAACTAACTATCGCTTAAAAGATACGCCCCCTTCCCTTTATAATGTTAAGAAACCCACTCAAGTTCCCATTAAACTTTGTCCAGACAAAATCGTTCAAGTCAAAACGTGCTCGAACTTATGTATCTCAGCAAACATGTAAATATACTTGCAGTTTTCATTTACCTTTTCTTAAACATAGTATTTATGAAAGCATCTAAAATTCATTACCTGCATGCCTGTGAAGTGAGGATTATTGGCCATCTCAGGAAAATGGCCAACTTCTGAATCATCAATGAGAAAACACTGGATGTTAGTGAAGTCGTACAAAACAAGCTAACAGTTTATGGAATAAAACATGAAATCATAGAGAACAAAAGGAAAATGATCCATAAAGCAACGATAAGACAGAGATCATGATTAACCGCTGTTTCCGTACAAGACCGTTAATTTTGTTGTATTAAATTAGTTTATAGAATTAAACATGAAGTGATAGAGAATATGAGGAAATGATCCTTAAAGCAACGATAACACATATCATTTATAACAAAGATAAAACTTAAAACAACATATAATTATTAACAGCTAATCCGGACAAGATAGTTAAATTAGTTGTACTAGAAACAGAACCAAAATATTTCCAATCAACTTAGAGATTCAGAATTCAATCTCATGACCAATACCAAAAAAACACAAAATTTAAGAATTCCATGTCAGGATAATGATTAAAATAGTTGCAAACAACTAGATGTTTTGAAATTCAATGAAATCTAGCAACTTATCAACCAAGAAGAAAGAGATAGAGGCACGATATTTTTTATCTTAATCTATTTTTCTACATATTAATGATAATCAGAATCACATGCCAATTACTTGTTAATGGAGCTAGGTCAAACGACACCTTTAATCTACACACATAAAAATCTCCAACCTAAGGCCAAAAGAAATATGCATCTTTTATGATATGGGGGTAAGACCAAACCGAAAAAATGGTTACTTTCTATTTGAGAATGTAATCAATTGAATCAATGTTTACTTGAAATTCTTCTTTCGCTGCATAAAATTCTGCCCTTTCACACATTTGCAAACACCCTAAATTTCCTTAAAAAAGATTCTTGAAAATCTTGAAAAAAATCGTCAAGATCAGAAGTCTCGATTAACCGTTTAATAATCCTGAGAAACAACTTAAAATTTTCCCAGAATCACATTTTAAAAATCTTGAAAAAAAAGCATCTTGAACCCTAAGAAACAACCACAAACCTTTCAAACACTTACAACTTTTACCCACACAAAAAAGTTAAAAAAGAATAAAGTTTTAATTCTGGAATTCAATTACATGAGCAACCAACAAGAGTCTAATCCAATCAAGAAAACAAGAATTCAACTAAAGGATAAAAGCAAGAACCCCATTTTACAGTCTAAAGAAACAAAAAAAAAAAGAGGGAAAAAACAGAGCATTGTTTCTTCTACTATTATCAAGATTCAAGTAAATCAAAAGCAACTCAAGAAATTGAAGAGGGTAAGAGTGTAGAGTTGAATTACAATCAAAGAGAAGAGAAACCACTCCGTTTTGCAAATGCAGCACTGCCGCTACACACATATATATATACAGCAATGAAATATATTCGACAAAATCGATGAGTAAGGACGGACAAAGAGTTTGGTAGGTGCTTTAATTTTTTATGAAACTGAAATTCGCTGGACATATTTATACCATCCCGTCTCAAAATTTGAAGCGGGTTCTTGCGTTGTTGGTGCATATTCTGTAATAAATTTTATTTTCCACTTTCCTTTTTCCCTTTTTCTTCCCGTTTCATTTTCTTTCCTTTTTGTGGGCTTGGACGTAATCACAATTTGGGCCCAACATTTCAAAAAAGGATTGTAAAATTGTTTTGTGATATTTTTTCAAAAAAAATTGGGATAGTTTGATTTAGAAAAATAAACAATTTGTAGAATGTAGAAAAATGGGGGATGGAGGGACCTGAAAGATATGTCCGTATATAGAGATAAATAATTTGATTTGAAAGTCTGCTAGTAAGATTTCGTTCAAAAAATATCTATCTAATTTCTTTAGTATGATCGTATAAAAAGAGTGAATGTATAAAATAGGAGATAATACGTTCTCTGAATTTCTAATATGATCTTACTTTTTTACCTCAAAAATAAAGATGTGTTCTCACAATGTACATGGCGTGACTCTTACATTTTCCCTCGGATAGATGAAAAGCAACATCATTCTTCATTTTCCCCCAAATCCAAATTAATTAACTCATAAAATCATTATTTTTCTAATTAAATCCACTCATTGATCTAAAAAAAATTGTAAATTCGACGAGTTGTTACTTATAGTTCTAACAAATGTATTCAAATAAGATACCACGTGAGATGTGGACATACGTCGATTGCAACTCTTCCTTAGTTTTAATAGCATTTAATAAAATTGTAAGTTATTTAATGCATTTGATATATTTATACTTTGATGGTATTAAATAGTGTCGTAACTTTTGTTGCATTCAGTTATATATATATATTTTTTTAGTTTCTGTTGCATTCAGTTATATTTATATACGTAAGTGAGGTTCACGGCTAATTTAGTCTAAACAGACAACATTAACTATTGGCGAAGTAAGAGAGCTAAATGTACTTATTTGTGGTGGGTTTTTACGATAACTTAGATATTATACAACATCTAATATACATAGACATATTTTAAATGGCACGTGTCCACTTTCTAAACTAAGGGTGAGTTTGGCCCAGCGGTTGGAGCTCTTAAAATCACTTATAGAACTCTATTGTGATTTTTGAAGTGTTTGGCCCCGATTATAAAAATAGCTTCTGCTCAATCGTGATTTTCATTGTGTTTGGCCCCCAAGATCATAATCACTTTTGGGATCTCGAGAAGCAAAAAATCAACATGTTTTAGAAGCTACTAAAGTGTTACTTTTGCAAAAGCTATTATACAAACACAATTATTCTATAATTAATTTTTATTATAATCAATTATTACCAAAATCAATTATACTAAAATTAATTCTCCTATAATTGCTTCTCGTATCGCTAGGCCAAACTCACCCTAAATACCTTCAATAAGATAGATTCTAAAAAATGAAATGAATATGGACAAGAATGTATATGTACTTTACACCGCGACAATATCATCTAAATTTCTGATTCATCATGAACATGGAATTGGAGCTAGAACATGGATGAGAAATTTTATGTTGGTTAAAAGTTAAAGAGGATAAGAATTATAAGACAAACGTGTGTTAAACAACTAGACAAATTTATCCTTGATAATGTAATTTAAATATATATGATTCTTAAAAAAATTGGGTGATATAATAACAAATTGTTTTTAAATTTATTTAGCATGCAAGGGTCTACTTAATTAAGGTTTGAACAAATTCGAATGTTTCTATCCCTTTTCAAATAGTATTTTGGTGCTTTATGAAAAGTCAAACAAATAACATACATTGTGTACTTTTAGAAATAAATGCATCATTCTCAATTTAAAAAAAAATCATATCTTAATTTATTTTTCTTATCTCTGAAAAAACCCGAACAAATTATATTTTGATTTGATATAAGTAACTTATCACTTACTTAACATATTTCACATACACAAATATAATTTGACATAAAGTAACATATATATTACATTAATGATTATATGTCCATAATTTCTAAAAGAAAACTTACTTATTTCTAAAACATATAATTATCTATTATTTTCTGATAAAAACTCAAAAAAAAATTACGAAAATCAATTTTCTTTTATTAAGTATCAATTTATCAATTCAACTACTTAAAATTTAAAAAACGCGAAATAAGAAACTTAAAATTATTACCTCAACTTATTTAATCCACGTGGAAAATAAATCAAATTAGGCCGTTAATTTACAAATGTTCAATCTTCTTGCGCACAGTTGCACATACGTATACCGTATGAAAGAGGAAAGAGGAAAAGGGGGCATTTAAACTTTTTGCAATCAGATCTTGAAATCACGACATCGATCTCCACATTTGAGGTATTTGATCATCTTAGCATCGTTTAATTCCTGATTTGAGGTTCAGTTTACACCCAATTTCGAAAAATTCTTATTCGTATAATGAAATTAGGGTTAGGGTTCCAATCTTGCGGCTCCATGAATTCTTAATTTTATTGTTCTTTGTGAAAAAAGGCACGTAATTTTCATTGAATTTGGGTTGATTCACCCACAAGTTGGCCAATCATAATTTCTCCACGGAGAGCTTGAATCATGAATTTGTGGTTTTCTCTTTTGTAAGTCTTTGTTACCAGCAATGCTGTGCTGTATGAATTAATAGGAATCAATAGATTCAAAATTATGCTTCCTAGCTGAATATTATGATAAATTTTTTGGTGTAGTTGATCTCTTCCTAGAATTTGCGTGTATCTGATAATTCATGGGAGCACCTAAGCAGAAGTGGACCCCAGAGGAAGAAGCAGCTCTCAAAGCTGGAGTCCTTAAGCATGGTCCTGGGAAATGGCGTACGATTCTCAAGGACCCACATTTCAGTAGAGTTTTGTATCTGCGATCTAATGTTGATCTAAAGGTAGTTCGGTTGTGCCTTTGTATGGAAATGATACATCCATCTGATCCTGAATTATATTAGTTGTATTGTACGTGTTGTTTAAAGAGTTTCTTGGTTTTGTTGGTTAGGACAAGTGGAGGAACATGAGTGTCATGGCGAATGGATGGGGTTCTCGGGAGAGGGCCAGGCTGGCACTTAAGAGGACTCGTCATGCCCCTAAGTTTGGAGAGAGTTATTCAACTGCAAGTCAAAGTGACGAAGAAATGTTTGATGCAAGGTCTCTTGATGCTTCTGGTAGTTCTTCACCAAATGATGGTCCAAAGAGATCTCTCATGAGGTTAGATATATAAATGTACAAGTTGGAAGCATTCTTTTCTCAAAGTTCCTATACCCGGTCCACTTCGACATATAATAAATTTGAGAAAATAAGTTTTCATTCTAATTCTGTTAGATATCATGTTCCTTTAATTTGTAAGAGTGAACTACCTAGTTTTGTTGGAAGATTTAGATCTCTTTCTGACTTATAGCTGCCGATGAGATATTTTTGTAAAATTCTGATTCTTGGATATTATTGAATTGAAGTTTTGATTACGCATAGCACCAAAGTTTTTTGAAAAATACTGAAATTTTGATATCATTGTTCTGTAGTATTTATACTTTAGATCTACGTTATGATGCTGAATTATCCTCCAGTGGTATTTTATGATGATTACATTCGACCTGTTCTGAAACACAGTCACTAAAGTAGGGAGTTTTTGCTCTTCATTACAGGCTGGACAATCTTATTATGGAGGCTATAAACAACTTGAGGGAGCCTAGTGGTTCTAACAAGACAAACATAGCAGCATACATAGAGGTGCCGTTTCTATTATATTCAAGTCTATCATGGGAACCACATATTCTCCGTTTGTTCATGTAATCTACAATTTACTCTATTTCTATTTATAAAAGCATTCAATTTCATGGAGGATGACTGACGACCCAAAATCTTGCATTATGCTTTATGATTGCTTGATGCTCACATTGCATTGATAAGTACTACAAGAAAGACAGTTTCTGCGCAATGGCTATATTTGCAGGCATCATTTTTGTAAACCATTCTTCCTGTTAAAACTCTTATTTTGGGGAAATATACAATGTTATTGTAAAACGAAACGGGGCGGTTGTAGAAAAGATGAAAAATACAGATAGAGCTAACTCCTTTTGCGTGGCCTTAAATTTTTTTTTTTGTCTTCCCTTTTTTACTTTGATTCTACTGTGAGATTGGGCTTTATTATCTTTGAAGAGTTTTGACATTTTGCTTTGTTTAATTTTTTGAGGCCTCATTTGTCACGGAGACAGTTTGGGGCAGTCTTTGTACAAACATGATTTTATGTGGAGTCTCTACCTTCCCAGAGATTTGAAGAAAAAAAGGATTGGTCTTAGTTTAGTCCAATTTGTATACTTATCTCAAATATTAACTATTCTTATCTTAAAGTTCCTTTTGTCTGCAGGATCAATACTGGGCACCTCCAAACTTTAAGAGAATATTGTCTGGGAAGCTGAAGCGAATGGCTGCAGCTGGGAAACTTATCAAGGTGTTTTGACCTTTTAATTCATGATTTGCTCCCATGAGTTGTTGTATTTGAGAATATGCGTCACTCAGAAGTGTTGAAGCTCTTTACTTTTTCCCAGATGAAACGCAAATATAGAATAGCAACAACATCTGCACTATTTGAGAGAAAACAGAATCCCTCCACTCAAATTCTTGAAGGAAGACAGCGAATTTCCTCGAGAAATGAACACGATGATGTTAATTATCTCACAAAGTCTCAGATTGATTTAGAGTTAGCCAAGATGAGGAGTATGACTCCACAAGAAGCAGCTGCTGCTGCTGCTCAAGCAGTTGCTGAAGCAGAGGCTGCAATGGCTGAAGCTGAAGAGGCTGTACGAGAGGCTGATGCAGCAGAAGCAGATGCTGAAGCAGCACAAGCTTTTGCTGATGCAGCGAGGAAGACGCTGAAAGGAAGAAGCACTCCTTCAACGGTACGATATATAAGCCATAAATCTCAAAATTTCATTTTTCTTAACACCAAAGATGGTTTATTTTGGAGAAACTTTGCTCTAAGTTTATTGAAACAAAAAAGTAGAAGTTTCAAGATATGAGGTATACTTGGAACCATTAATGTAAAACTGTGTATTTTTCCAACTTACAGATAAATTTGCTTCCTTTGCAGAATGTACAGATGGTTCATGCATGATGGAATTTCATATGATGGTTGGTCATTTTAGAGCTCACGACTGATTGAAGTCCAGTTGTTTGTATGCCTCCTAAGTACTTGTTCTACGAATGTAAATATAGTAGAAGAATTATAGCCTGTAAAATAGGGATCGATCTCCTTAGACCTTGGAGCGGTCGTTGCTAGTACCCCTGAAGATGCAGGAAATGATGTCAGTAGATGAGAGTAAGGTCAATTTATTTTTAGATGAAATGTCAGGATAGAAGCTTCAAGCCGAAACTGATACATGTTCAGAACATGGCTTATAAAGAAGTTGTAGCATTATTTATTGTGTCTTTTCTTAAAAATGGATTGATTTACGAGTCTGTGTAGTTGTGTCTCAGTTTATGCATTCTTGTTGTCCAGTTTAATGTATCACACTTAGTTCATTGTTGTTGTTTAGTTCTTGTCCTAATCTTGCCTTTGATCATCCAAATTAAGAAGTCTTGAGAAGAAAATTATTGTATACATAATTTTATGACACCAAAAACTGCAAAATCAATGGAATTGTTATATGACAATTAATTTGTGATATCTTTGACCCATGCTTTATATTAAGAAATATATAATCTAATTCGTCTTTAACCCAAATTACGAGTCATGATGTTTGCAGGGCCTCTGGTATTGAAGAGTATAAGATTATAGGGGCATTTTGTGGAACTAAATCTAATGATACGACTTATTGTACTTGCATATATAATTGTGCAAGTCAAGACCAAAATTAGTATTCCTTGTAATGGATCTATTTATAATAATCGAATTATACTATATTTTGTAATTTTTATTTGAATACAATATAATTCCATAGGAATTTTCATCACTCAATAGAATCAATTACATTATAAGTTGCCATTTTGGTAATGTTCAGTTTTTTAATTTTAAGGAATCCAAAACACGTTAAGTTCATTGTTATTGTTTTGTTCTTGTCTTAATCATGCCAAAATTGTCCTTGTTTGCCAAATTTAGAGGTTCAAAATGTGTCTGAGACTTCAGTTCGACATGGAAAAATGATAAATTTAACCTTACATTTACAAAATATAATGGACAATTCAATTTACATTTGACACTCTTTGATATTATCTACGGGCACTTATACACCCCCTGGGAAAATGCAAAAAATCAAAGGGGGGAGAAAGTGCTTCTTTTACGAGAATATGGTGAATTTTTCTTTTATTTTTCACAGGAATAATAACGCAAACAGGTACTTTCAGATTAAGTCGTAAGTCGTTAAAGTTATGTTGATTATCATATTACTCCCTTTTGAAACATAAAAAAATGACAAACATTTAGACTCAAGAACATATCAAAATAAATTCCACTGCACAAACAAGAAGACATTAAAAAAAAGTATGCTAGAATCCTATCATATATTACCAAAAAAGTAGAAAATGGTGGAGTAGCTAAATTAAGGTAGAATAGATAAGGAAATTAAAAGATTGGATCGAAATCTTCACAAAGCCGCGATTGCTGAGATTTGTTCTTTTTCTAGATCAGTCTCAAGCTGGCTGTAATTGCCCTTGCTTTTGACAAGTTGGATATGGTGGTGCTTGCAGTAAAGTACACCCTCGTGTGCGATGTAATTTGATGGACTAATGGTACAACCTCCATAGCTGCATTTGAAGCAACTCTTGTGGTATGTAGTACCATTCACCGTAACCTTCTCAATTGGATAAACCGTTTTATCACAACCGACACATTTGTCCCTCGTACCTCCAAGGAGGTTTGAAACCTTCACAGCTTTCTGCGTGCGTGTTTTAGAGAAAAATGAGATCAAATCTGATACACTAGTTAATATTATTAATTTGCACTCTAATATTTTTTACCTCATTCTCTGTGGTCCTTTCTGGTTTCAAGATTTTTGGTGTTCCTGAAAGTAATTTTTCAATGTAATAAAATTGAAACTAGAAAAAAGAACAAACAAATTTATAAACTGAATAGAATATATTACCTTCAAAACTTTTCTCTAGGCTGCCAGTTCTTTTGAAGATCTGATCATAGTGAGCTCTGCAGTAAAGAACTCCCTCAAAAGAATTGAAATTGCCAAGCTGAATTAAATCAAATTAAAAAAAATAAAATAATAATAATAACCAATGAGACATATATTGAGACAAAATCATGCAAAAAAGACATAGTATATATATATATATATATATATATATATATATTGTCATATATAACAAGATGAATACATATATATATATATAATGCTTGTAGTATATGTACCTTAAGGGTTCCATTGCAATGGTGGCAACGAAAACAGGCCTTGTGATAAATCCGGTTATCAGCCGCCAGTCGATCGACCAAATACACAGTTCTGAAGCAAGCAGTGCATTTCTGAGTTGTACCTGCAAATGCCATTTATTTCTTTTAATTTTTGCAGATTCTATATATCAAAACTGAGAAAGAGAACAATTAATGGACTTTTTTTTATTGTTCTCTTCCTCTGTTTCTTTGCTTTTACAGCTTCGGCTTTTCTATCTGTTTTTTCTTTTCACTCTTTTATTGAAAAGAAAGTTAATGTTAATGGCAGCCCAACTAAAATTTTGAAAGACTAAGAAAAATTGTGGTGTGAAGTGAATTGCGGGTGGGATATTATTTTTTTATCCATGATATAATTAAGGGATGGACATGGATGTACTGTTTTCCGAAATTAAAGCAATTTCATTCCAAAATTGGAACTAGCATGGGCTAAATTTAGCAAGTGTTTTACTTTTACCTCTTTTTTTTTTTTTTTTGAGAAATTTACTTTTAGTTAAATAGATAGAGATTTAATTTAATATTCTCTGAATTTGAGAAGAAGTTATTGCAACAACTAATTTACTTGGAAAATAATGCTTCAAATAAAAAATAAGATAAAAAAGAAGGTCATGATTCATATTGGATAAAAGAAAATATTTGGGGGCATTCCGAGAATCGAACTCGGGACCTCTCGCACCCGAAGCGAGAATCATACCACTAGACCAAATGCCCACTTGTTACAAATACACCTATTTAAATATATATTCAATCAAGAAAAAGCAGATAACAAAATCACATGTAAAATCAAAAGTTGGGGGCATTCCGAGAATCGAACTCGGGACCTCTCGCACCCAAAGCGAGAATCATACCACTAGACCAAATGCCCTATATTTGAAATCGAATTGCTTTTCCTAATTTCACTAATTTGTAAACAAATATGGGATCTGAGACCGAGTGAACTGCACAAAAAGAGGAATTAACAGACATTAAAATACTGTCACTCCATAAATAGAGATTTACCACTGCAAGAGAGTTATGTATTTTTAACCGGGAGGAAACATAATGGGCCTGTTTGTTTGGTGTTTGGGAAAGTAGTTTGAGAGAGTAGGGGAAGTTTGTGAAATAATATCGATTTGCGTAATGTTGTTTGTTTGAGTTTTGAGAGAGTGGTTTGAGAAATAAAGTAAGTATAAGTTTTTTTTGGAAGAGTTGGGTTGTAGGTGTAAGATGTGTAGGACTTTATGTCAAATCATGTTTGTTGTGAGATAAATTGTGTAAGAGATAGGTTACTTTATGTCAAATCAGAGTAAGTTTGTATAGGTTTTGTTTAGAGATAAGAAAATTGTTGTTTGTTTGGGTTTTAAGAGAGTAGTTTGAGAAAATTAAGAGATGAAAAATTTATTTCAGAAAATAGAAAACATGTTTGTTTGGCATTTCCCAAACACGAAATTTTTTTGGGAAACGCCAAACAAACAGGCCCAATGTATCTTACAAACTTTATCCAAAAAAAAATGAAAAAGGAATCTTATATTTCATACATGCTAATAACATAATTAATCTGAAAATTCATAATTTTTTTTTTTGAACTCCATGATATTTTTTATTAAAAAAAGAAAAAAGAAAACTCCAATTAATGCATTTGGGGCAAAGATGTTTATAGGTCCAAGTATTTATAGTTTCGAGGATTAGAATAATTAAGATTTCAATAATTCAAAGAGAGTTTGCGTAGTTAATTCATCCAGGTAATGTTTAAGCCAAAGTAAAATAAATATGTCCCAAACCCTATAAAATTCAGATTTTTGCTTAAAAAAAACTTGCATTAAACTAAAATGAAAAACAACGGGAAAATGCAAGATACTCCCCTATCTTCCCCGTGTTATGCGAAACAAACACCAAAATACCTTATGAAATTTTTATAGCATAGAGCACCCTTATACTTATAAAAAACCAGCATATTTAAAATAAGACGTTTTAGATCGACTTGTTTTCAAGAAGTATTTTAAAAATAATTTCTTGAGATATGTCAATCCAAAACGACCTATTTATTTACAAATTGGAGGTCTCGTACTGAATTTTTAAATGTACAAGAGAATTCCATATAATAAACATTTTACATGATAGTTTCATGCAAGTTCAGCATAACATTGGAGAGTATTATGCATAACAAATGACAAATAAAAAGAAAAGGTAGTATTTCTCTGCAAAAGTGTTCAAACGCCTCTATTCTACCAAGATCAGGTGAGAGTTTAAATACTTCATGGCATATTTGTTTGGTGTTTGCGATCATAGTTTGGTAGAGTAGTGAAGACTTGTAAAATAATTACAATTTACGTTATCTTATTTGTTTGAATTTTGAGAGAGTGATTTGAGAAATAAAATAGGTGTAGAATTTTTTTTAGAGAGTTAATTAAGTTGTAAGTATAAAATGTGTAGGACTTTACATTAAATCATATTTTTTTAAGTGAAATATATTATGTAATAGATGAGTTACTTTATGACAAATTAAAATTAAAGTAAAGTTTGTACATATTTTGTTTGTAAAATTGAGAGATGATATAATTATTTCAAAAAATAAAGAACATGTTTCTTTCACTTTTCCCAAATATGAAATAATTTAAAAAAAAAGCCAAACAAACATGGCCATAGTCTGTTTAGCCCTTCAAATTTCAATTGCTACTTAATACTTTATGGGGAAATATTTAATATCAAGACTTGACTTCTACAAATAAAAAATACAGGACAAGCATCAACAGAAGGGCATTTGGTCTAGTGGTATGATTCTCGCTTTGGGTGCGAGAGGTCCCGAGTTCGATTCTCGGAATGCCCCAGTCAGTCAAACAAAGTACTAAGTACTATTATTTTGTATCTTTACATTTTATATTAGGGAGCAAGACAGACTTAATAAGAATATCCTAAAGACGCGTCCACAGATCATTATTACGGAAGGTCGCGTACTGCAGGTCAGGTCATGCCATATATTTGAATAGTACAACTGTGTCTGAAGAAAAGTATTAGTATCGATCAGAGCTAAGAACTGGAATAGTTTGTTTTAGATAGAGGATCTCAGATCAGCTTTAAGTTCCAGAGGCAGAGAGAGATTGTGAATGTAGTCCTGGAAACACAGAATGATATATCCAAGGGATTGTAAAGCATATTTACAAACAATTTGAAAAATATAAAAAGGCCTAGAGAATATATATATAACTCATTCTAGATCCAAGAATAATCCATCCTCTCTACAAAAGTTTAGTTTACCTGATTTCAGTTGCAGACTAAGAAGAAGTATCATGTAACTAAAAGGTGAATGAAATTTATAAGTGTTAGCAAATGGACAATCTTAAACATAAAAGTAATGACACAATGAGTACACATAAATTGTGCATCTGTACGTTCTGGTGGTATGAATCCTCATGACTTGTATGTTTGTTCCCATTAAGATTAAGATTAAGAGTACTGTCCCGGCCATTTTAAATAATTTTTTTATTATTATTATTTTGTCAATCATTCCTTTATCTTGGATTAACATATGATTGGCACAAACTCTATTAGGAGCACCAGCAGATGGTCCGTCCTTAGTATTTTCGTTCTTGTTAAAGTTAATAAAATTACGTTGACTTAACTATTTCTAAACTACACTAAAATAAGTAGGTATAAACTGAATATATCGCGCAGTTAACTCTATAATTATAATTGAAAACTATTCCCAACAAACCCGTGTTTCAAATACAATGAAATCATTTATTTTTACAACGGGCAATAATTTTCGTAAGCATATATTAATCACCATTAAATCGCAAAAACAATTATTATTATAATAAACAGTAACAGCAGAAAATAAATGAGTCGACAGTACATATCAGTACTATATATACAAAATAGAATCTCAAAATTTATACCTGAAAGTGAAACTAGCTAGACCGGAGCAACTAATTAATTAGAGCCAAAAAGAACACATATGGTTTTATCATTTCAAATAGTGAAATGATCTTAAGATAAAATTGGAAAATTGAGTTTACGCTGCAATAATAATGTGTGTGTGTATACATGCTAGCTAGTTTGTTTTAGATCCTGAAATATTTTAAAAAATTCAACTAGTTCCATCAAGATTACTAAATTATTGAAACTTTACTTCTCGATTCAAGGGCTCGATCGAACCTCTACATATAATAATACTATTTGATTATTGAAATCTACATTTATATATGTTGTCTTAATTAAAGTAAGTAAGTAGTATTTGATCTATATATGAAACTTGGATTTGAGATTGGCTCATCAAACATAATAAATCATATTCAAACATTATTAATTTATGGTTAAATGTTTCTAATTAAGCTTGGTTTGAGATACATTAAATTATAACAAATTAAAAATATAAAAAATTAGTATTGATCGAGAAACTTGAAATTATTGTAACCACAATATATATATGACATGCATAAACTCATGATCAACACGAAAACAAATATTGGTAGAGAGGATTTAGTTATAACTAATTATAATTAGGAGGGGTATTTTTGGCATGGGCGGGAGCGGGAGGACAGTGGAAGACACAATAACAATAGGAATAGCTAGAGCCGCGACTGGATCCTGCTCTTCTATGGCACTCAGATCTGACCAGGAGATTTCCTCCGACATTACTTGCACATATATTGTCGCATGTACCTGGACTTCCTACAGCACATGCATAAGGTATTTCTCCTGTACATTCACCCCAACTACCAAAACTACCTGCATGCACATATATATTCATATAAATTAATTAATTAAATATCCAACAAAACAAGAATAATTAAATCCAAAACTAGCTACCTAGCTTGTAACTGTATTATTATTATTATTTAATCTAATACCTGAGACAAGCACTGAAAAAACGATTGCAGCCAATAATGATGATGCCAACAGCTTTGCCATTTACGTACTATTAATTTTATTTATCTTTTGATCTTTACAAAAGTACTGTCCAAATATCGATCTCTAATCTCTATTATTTGTTTGTTATGTACAATCATACATAGTATATATATATACAGGCTTTATGTAAATCCTTTTCAAGATACTATTTCCTAAATACTCTTTGAAACATGTGAATTAAAAATAACATATGAAATTATTCACAAATTAATTTGGAGAATATATCATTTGTGTCTACTTAGGGTAAGAAATAATTTGGAGATCGATCAATTAAAATAGGAGAATATCATACAATCCTTTATATTCAAAGTGATATATATATATATATGTATGGTATCGTCGTATTTTTCATTAATTTTAAATATTTATAGAATGATTATAATTACTTTCTTTAATAGAAAAAGAAAATCAATTTGATTTGATATGTTTAGACCTTACTTACTTTTTCTTTTGATATTGGGCCAAATCCGACCCAATCTTAAATAGACCCATGACAATTTGGATCCTCAGCGGAACCCATTAAATGGGCCTCCAGTTTGCGTAATTTGTATTGAAATTCCAATAATCCAATCGCTCATCCCACAAAAAGTTTGTGCTGCAATTTTCTTCTCTTTTGAATTTACCCTAATGTCTCGTCGGGAAGATCGTAACTCCGACTCAAAACGCCACCGTTCTCGGTTCGATCGCGAACCAAGGTGAAAAAAGAAACTCAACTTTTTGTTGTTTTCCAATCTTATATAACGTTATTTCTTACTTTTAATTGGAAATGTTTGTTTTACTTTTCGAATCGCGAAATTTGGAACTCTTAATAACTTGTAGATAATTGGAGCAGATTTTATTTTCATAAGAATTTAGGTTGAGGATAGAATTTTAAGTGAGTGGAATAAAATCTATGGACCTTAATCTGTAAGCTTGATTGGTAGTATTTCGTATCTATTCAAGGAAAAAGTTACTTCCCCGTAACATTTTATCATCCATGGATGTAGGGTTTACGTTGACACCACAGTTTTTATTATTGTCCAAGTTATATGGACAATGGTTATTGCATATTTAAGCTCCGTAGTATCTCTATTAAGTTTGTGCATTGAGGAAATGTATTATCTGTAAACTTTAAATATATAACTAATTACTGAAACTAGTCTAAGCCCCCATTTACTGGATCTTATCCTCCAGAAAATGAACCCATGTAGGCAGGTTAGTCCGAGTGGAGATGGAAAAAATGAACTTTAGTGATAACTGATCCATTCTTTGGTTTATTCTGCTAGCCCAAAGAGATCTAGAAGGGATGGCAAACCAGAAACTGAAAGGTCACATAACAAAACTGAGTTTGATAAGGATGGATTGGACCGCGATCAGAAACAACGTCGTCGACTCCAGGATGCAGTGGCACATGATTTGAAGGTTGAAACTGGAACCACAAGCAAAGAATCTGAAAACAGAAGTGGTGGACGCCATGGAGGTACTGTAGATTCTTCCGAGCCAACGAAAGTACCTCGTTCACAATCATACTTCCAGGTAAGATATTGTACAACCACCAAGAATTTTATGTTGCCCTTTCATGTACTAATGCTTCTTTATAATCTTTTGGATACCAGGTCTTTTGAGAAGCTTTTCTCCTTTGCCATCATGGGTTATTATTTTGCCACATTGAATGATACTTTTAGTCTTTATTTCGATAGCTACCTGTGTCCTGGAGTTCGGGTGGTTTTGTTCTGTTGTATTTATCCCAATTTTATGGTCCAACATGCGTGGTTGCCTTTAGTTTAAATTTCTTAGCTTTTCGAATGTGGTACTTTATACTCAACAAATAACTGGGGCCAATAGGAGTTTGTTCCGTCTTTGGAACATGCAGTTGAATTAGATTAACTTTTACCTCTCCAACTTTTGTTCAAGATATTCTATTTAACGATTCTCACAAATTTTTGTGTAGCTTTTAAGATACCAATCCGTTTTATCTCTTTGTTTGAGGGTTGGGGATTAGAAATTGATTTAAGTATTGTGTGGTTATCATTTGGTTGTTTCTTATTTTAATTGGGAATTGGTTTTCTGTACATCCTGGTGACTTCAAGTAGCCTGTACATGTCTTATAACAGCATGACGACCGTGGTAGTGTTGGGCAAAATGGAAGCTCTGGTCGCAGGACAGACAAAGGTTAGTTTTTAGCTCAAGAGCTTTGCCTTTTTTGTATTTGCTATCGATGTTTAGGGAAGTCCTTTAATTCTTTTGGGAGGTTATAATTAAGCTAAATGTTTACCAGGTTATAGGTCTCAATGTCATATAGGTTGGATATCTGACGAGCTTGTTTCCATGATATATGCTTATGGGCCCACCTAGAAATGCTTGCATGAATAGAGGTTCAGTCTCAATTAAGAATGTACTCACAAAAATGTTGAAACTGTTCCTCGAATAGCTTAATAAATGAACAGGATTTTCTTCCTTCCATGTCTCACGTGTTCAAGATTCCAAGACATCTATAATGTTGAAACTGTTTACTATTTTCCTATTTTTTTATTTAAAAAAATAAAGAAGCTGTTCACTATTTTGTTTCAGATATATCATAGAATTTGTATGTCCTAGTTCTCAAGAGTCAAGCATGACAGTGTCTTGTGAGCTGTCAATTGCTTGTCTCAGCCTCTACAATCTGCGAAATAAATTTGTTATAGTTCATCTTTTATATCATCAATTGATTTTTTAGAATCATTTTATTGTCAAGAACGTGGATGGTGGAGAGATCCAAATGAGCAGAAAAATGACCATGCAGAAAATACAAAGGTAGAAAATCTTACGAAGCAAACAGATGAGAAAGCTAAAGATAATAGAGAAGTCAATCGTGCCTGGAGACATGATGGGTACTTTGAAATGGAAGCAAATCCAGAACCTCCAGCACGGAAAAGGCCTTCTTTCAGAGAGCAGAAGCTTCCTGCTAATTCTGAAGATACTGGCAAAGCTGCATCAGCAGATCCAATGGTGCCAAACCCTCGCGATCGTGCTGTAGAAAGTGGAAGAAGAGATGAGAGGGGGCATACCTCCAGGTATTCTGGCAACAGATATGAGAGGTCATTTTCTGGGCAGAGGGAGTATAATAGGGCTGAAGCATGGAGGGGCAACTCCTCATCATCTTTTAGAGATAGGAATAATGCCAGCGGGAACTATAGAGATAGGTTCACTGTGGCAGGGCAGGACTCTCGTCCAACCGGAGGTCGTGTTGATAAATGGAAGCATGATCTATACGATGAGGCCAATAAAAGTCCAACCCCTAAGAAAGAAGAAGACCAGATTTCAAAAATCGAAGCGTTGTTGGCTTCATAAATTGCAGATGCTTTTTTGTCTCGGAATGGTTCTGAATTAATACACTTCACTTGTTTTGACCAGTTGAGTTAAGAAACAAGTTAAATGGTTATTTGCTCGTATCTTGTGTTATTCATTTGTATGTCCCCCCTTGAAATATGGAAGATATGTTTTCATTTTGTGTTGAATTATTTTGGCTTTTTTTAGTTTGAATCTTTTGACACCATAATACTAATTAGAATTAGTTGCATCTTGCGGTAATGCTGTTTTTGGGTTTCTAAATGTGAGTGAACCAACACAGTGTTTTATATTTGGTTCTTGTAAGATGCAACAGAGCTGGTTTCTGGCTATATGGTTATAAACATGAGCTCAATGACAATTCTAAATGGACAATTTCAATTTATTTGTAGTTCTTAAAATACAAGAAATCTGGTTACAATATAATTGAGTTTCATAGGAATTGAAGTCTCAAACCATATTTGATGCGCATTTATGAAAATTTTACAAAAGAAAACTTTACAGGCCAAAAATGACCCAGTTGTAGATTTGGACGCATTATGAAACAGAAGGTTACTGCCATCTTGTGCTCTTCAACTTAGGATTTAAGCTTGAGGGCAATGGGTGCTTGTTTAATAACTAACCCAGCTATTGCTAGTCCTTCGAGTAAAAGTCCGTTCCAGTTGTCACCTACTGCATTCAAGAAATACACATCATCTCCATTTAGTTGTCCCGCGGTCTGAAATTGAGTGCACAAGAAAAAACTTGAGAAAGGTGAAAACGCTCTCTGACATTGAATGATACGCCATGCACACACCGCTTGAGCGTGTAATCCTTGCTTCTAATCTAAGGGTATGTGTTGGGAAATGATACATGTGTTATACGACTTAAAAAGTAGCCTCGAATTCAAGATTCTGGTTTTTTAGTGTACACTGAAGAAACATAAATAATTTGTGATTCGGTGATGATTCTTGGTGCACAAATAACGAAAAATAACAAATTGTACTTGGTCTGAGTCATCTGACCTGAAACATCAAATAGTAAGATCTTCAATGTCAATTAAGAGAGAGGACTTCTTATTAATTACTAGCTGACCACAAGCACCACTTATATCTTGGCCCATTTGCTTACGGACTGTTGTCCGGATATTGTAAGTGTTTCTAAGTATTTTCTGGAATTTGATGACTTTCTGATCATTGCTGGTTGTATAAGTACTCAAAGCGATCGGATTAAAAGGAATCAAGTTCACAACCTGTTGCACAAAGCAGAAGATTACATTTAAGAGTATTTGTGTGTAGCAATCGAGCTAATAATTCTTCTGCCAAAAACTCACCACTTGAAATGTCTCTAGCAATTTGCCAAGCTGGTGCACATGCTGCTCCTCATCATTCACCCCATCAAGCATTATATACTCTATAAATATTTTTTGCTGACTACAGAAAAGCAAATCAGATATTTGGACAATCTCAGACTAAGAACTTAAGGAAACAGATGACAAAACAAATATGGACAAGTAATGTGAAACCTGCTAGTTTGATATTCTCGTAATGCATTCATTAATTTATCCAAAGGAAAAGCTCTTGCAGCAGGCATTATCTGACAGCGGATTTCTTGTACGGGTGCATGCAGTGACACTGCTAGGTTCAAGCTTGGTAAATCTTTATGCAGCTTGTTAATAGCATGTATAATACCAACCTGTGTAAATTCAGTGGCGTACACTAAGTTAACTATTGCATCATGATTTTGTAGATTAAACATGATTTCATAGACTAATAATGTTTAGAATGGCCAGGACCAGAAGCATAATTTTTTCCTTCCCATACAATTAGCATAAGTAATGGTAGAAATTACGCAACAGTCATATGTATTTAAGCAGTTCCAAAATAATGTGACAGATGTGTAAGATAGCATTTAAAGAAAATCTAGCATGAAAAAGGTAGGACATGCACCGTTGAGATAGTAATTTTTTTTGGTGACAGGTGAAACGGAGAGGCTGTCATGGCTCTCACAGCATCCACCACTGCAGAGTAGTTATTCAGTGGTTCTCCCATTCCCTGTAAAGGAAACATACTCGTAAAAATATGAACACCATATTTCAAGTTGATTTACACACAAAAAATACAAAATATACAAACGAGACAGCCCTTTTTTTATTATTACTTTTGAAGGTCAAACACATAAGTCCAGAATCAACATATTTAATGTCTATCTGGTGACAATTGAGGGCAAATTTGATATGAAACATATAAAGTTCTACCATTTCACTCAATAGTTCATATAAAGTATTATACAATTCAATTGCACACTAAATTGGCAGCCTACGATCTTGAAAGAGGGAGTACGATACCATAAAAACAACATTGCGTATAGCTGATATTCGAGAAGCATGCACTAACTGTTCCAGAATTTCTCCTGAAGAAAGATTGCTTTTAAATCCCATGCTTCCTGTCGCACAAAAATTGCAAGCCATTTTACATCCAACCTGAGGGCAGAAGAAAGTAATAACCATTATTCAAAGAATCGAGATTTCTCAAAATAACTCGTGTGAGATCACAGGAGTATCACCTGAGAGGATACACACAAGGTTGATCTTGGACCACCAGACCGAGGTTTTCCATCATATTGACCCAATCGCGAATCATATCTCATTATCACAGCCTCCACAAACTCCCCATTCTAGCAACAAATGTGTAGTCAAAAAAACATTTAGGATGGAATTTATATGCCACATTATAACTATAATCACCACGAGATCATTAACTCAAACCCTCCCCTCAACCTATCAGCGAGTTGTGATATAAGAATGCTTGTATCTATATCCATACCTAATCATCTCCAGACACGCGCCCTTTTACACTAGCTTTTTGTATATGGAAAGCTACACTAGATCCCTTGTCCCTTTTTGGCTCAATTAACAGTCATCCAATAATTTTGATCAATTACAACAACTGTTTTTCGAAATACATTAATTAAAAGAAGTCACTAAATCTTATCCAATTGCTATTAGCGAAAAATATAACTGTTTCCTTTTCTTTTCCCTAACGTGGGACTGCAAATTAAATGAAATTAGAAAGATGAATCAAACAAGAATGTTATTCTACATATAAAACTGTATACAATTTTAAACATATACAGTATATACCTGTAATTTGATTAGGAGCTTAGTGGTGACCTGGTCAGCAGAATCTACGGCGGAGTGGACATTGGAGGTGGAGGTTTTGAACTTGGAATGGAGAAGAGGGTAAGCTGCGGAGGGTAAAGATGGAATTTCATCCCAAACGCAATTAGGGTTTTGCAAAACGTGCTTCCATATAAGGGGGATGAAATTAGGGTTGAGTCCAGCATTCTCGAACTCGGATTTTATGGCGGAAACATGAAAAACCGATTTATATGCCATCGGAAATACTCCAATGTAAGGGGGATTTGTCGTTTGCAGTTTGGAGGGTTTTATTTCTTGTAATCTAATTCAATTTACTGTTTGTTCTAACTTACCAAAAAAAAAAAAACAAATTCGCATGTTTCACCCTACAAATATCACCTTTCGGTGTCTCTCACCCTCAAAAGAAATATGGTAAAATATATTCTGGATATAGGATTCCCATGTTGCTTTGGCAAATCCTCCACTCTAGTAGGTGTAATTTGCAAACAAATTATTGTATGCACATCTATCTTCAATATATAAAGTATATAAATGAGTGAATAGTATTTTAGTCCTCTTATTGGTCAAATTTTACATTTTTGTCCCTCTTAAATTAGCATGTAGCAGATTGGTCCCATTTATCGATGTAATGTATCACATTCGTCTCTCTTATAACACATTCTTTTCTCCTAAATTTTTTGTAGGAAATTCGTCCCTCTTATCAATATAGTGTAACACATTAGTCTCTCGGACTTTCGCCCACTTTAGAATATATTTTGAATTTAAGTGATGTATTTTGTATTTAAGAGAGATTAATGTGTTACACTACATTAATAAGAGGGACGAACTTGCTACGAAAAATTTAAGAAGGACGAATGTTAGAAGAGGGATGAATGTGATATACTACATCGATAAGAGGGATCAATTTGCTACAAAAATTTTAAGAGGGACGAAAGTGCAAAAGTTAATCCATAAGGAGGACCAAAAGCGCGTATTTACTCTATATGAATATTCGCTAGGAAAATAAACCACATTACAATGAGAAATTATTTAGTGTAACTGTTGCACCACGTCATCAAGTACACGTGGTGTAACCCACCAATACACTTGGGATATGTGGAGTAATAATCTACATCACCCATATTCTGGCAATTTGAACACAATTTTTTAGAATCCTATTTTTTTGGAACATGACCAGAATATGGGGTGACGTGGATTATCACTCCACATGTCCCAAGTGTATTGATGAGCTGCACCACGTGTATTTGATGACATGGTGCAACGATTGCATTAAATAATCTTACAATACACTAGCGCATTTTGCATTTTTAATTTTTTTATAGTATTTTTATATATATAATAAATAAAAAATAAGGTTTGAAGAATAATTATTATTTGATAATTTTAAAATTTAATTTAAATTGAACGCGAGAAATCAAAAATAATAAACAAAGTACCAAATTTGAATCAGTTTCACACTTGACTTGATGAAAACTCTATCAAATTTAATTCATTTACCAAACAAAATTTATGTACAATTTAAAGTTTGATAAGTAGATTAAATTTATAATATATGCTGATGTAACTTTGTTATTATTACCATTGAAAAAAGAAAAGAGAGATTAACCAAAAATACCATTCAGAGTGTATCAAAAGTCTAAAAACAAAATACTAATACTATTTAAAATTTCATTGCTGTAAGTAAATGGATCAAATTAATTTACACTTAAAATTTTAGCATCCCTCCCATCATATAAATATAAATGAAATTATTTTTATTTTTTACAATTGCAACTACCAAACAAAACCAACATGAATCCTATTCCTATCCATATGTGTGAAAACATAATATTAATATATAAGAGAATGACCAATTAACTCCTCAAATCTTGGCAGAAACTTGAAAATTATCGGCAGAAGTGAAACCCCTCTGCTTCAATCCACTATCGGCGGCAGAACCTCTGGCGCCAAAGCTTTTGAGGTTTCTCAAATGCTCCGAAGCAGATAAGTAATCAACAGTGGACGATTTTGGAAAATCGGATCGGTTCCGGCGATGAGAGGAGCCCTCGACGGAGTCACCGCCGATGAGAAGGTGGTAGCTCCGCCCGCTTGAGCTTTCCGAGAGGCAACGGTAAGCGTTCTGCGGCCTTTGCTTCTTCACGACGTTGAGGAGGAACGGAATTAAGCCTTCCATTTTCTTCCGGCGATTGATTTTGATCTTTATCTAATTAATTAATTAATTATAGATAGTTTGTCTATGCAGGTGCAGTTAATTTTATGAGCTGAAATGAAGTTTATATAGCGGTGTCTGGTCAGCGTAGTTGATTAAGATTGATCAAGTTAAATGGATTGATATGAATTTGTGTGGATAATCATCTTAACGGAATTCAGAAAGTCAAAATTGTTGACTTCTCATCTTTTTTTTTTTTTTTTTTTTATAACTCTTTGTAGCTATTTATTGGCATTAATCCCATTCGCAAACAAAAGTCCAACAAATAAATCCGGCGGCTTATGACATCAATTTACACATGCTCATTTTACCAGTATAACAAATTACTTTATATTATAATAAATTAAATAAATAAAAGTACAGCTGGAGTGCACAAATCGAGCACTATGGAAAAATAAAGTTACCTGCTAAATTTGAAAGTTAGGTTTGGAGTTTGAACTGATAATTTAGATGCACCTTCACCAGCATCTTCTTGGATAATGTTAGGATACAGCTGTGGCTCACTCAACATTTCTTAAGTCTTATTATTATTATTATTATTTTTTTTTTTATCCGACTAACTTCAATTCAAATGAGATATGATATGGTCTTAATTGAATATAACCAATCCCACACGCCTTAAAACTGAACTCCCTCAATGCTCCAATTAAGTTTTTATCGACTTGACACATATTCAATTCAATTGTCTAACTACATCTGATCCAATTTTTTTGTGTCAACAAAGCTGGGCCGTCAAATTAACTATGTAATTTGTTGGCCCAACTTATGTATTTAATGGGCTTACAACTTTCTAATTTGTTAATGAAATCTTTATTTTGTATTTATTTATTGCAAGAAGATCCAATATATACATAATAATTATTTAGTCACATAGATCAAATAATTGAAATCTCTCATTTATGTTACGAAATAGACAATTTTATATATTTGATCTACGAATTAAGGGTAAACATCACTTTTAATCCCTCTTATCATTATTTTTTTATAGAGTCACCCCTCTATATTTTTTTTCTCACTTTAGTCCCTACTATGAATTATTTATTTCACTTTAGTCATTTTCAGGTGGTCTAATGCAGTTCCATTAACATGTGATATGCATATGATGGCAATTTTGTCATTTCAAGTAAACTAACAGGAATATTTTTGTCTTTTTAAATTAAAAAAATTAATATATCTAATTTCTTTCAAACTAGACTTTCATTCCAATCCAACTTAATCGTCAATTCCATTCTAAACTAAATTTTCTCCCAAAATCGTATTCAAACTCCAAGATTGCTCAACAATTAAACAATATCTCGCATAGTCTCAATAGCGAATGGACAAAAATGCCCTAAAAATGTTCATGTGCATGTCACGTGTTATTGAAACCACTTTGACACATAATTCATACTAGGGACTTAAATGAAGCACATAACTCATAGTAGGGACTAAAGTGAAATAAATAATTCATAGTAGGGATTAAAACGAGAAGAAAACACAAGAGAGATCACTCAGTAAAAAATTAATAATAAGAGGAATCACAATAATATGCACATCTACAAAAGTTCTTTCCGTTAGCTTCTATTTTGCATTATGTGTTGAAAAAAGTAAATCGTTTGAAAGCGAATCGACATATTACATCGCAGACATTTGGATGATTCATCGAGCAATATAGTCTATACACATTACGCTAGACATACTTTTTCTGTCTCAAAACCTGAAAATTAATAGAGATTGTTTATCGTATGATTGAAAACATTTGGTATATTTGATAATAATAAATCAAAGGAAATAAGTGATGCATATCATGAAAATCAGATATGAGTCCAGAGCATAATTTAAATTGCAATTGGTTTTGGTAGAATATAACTGCAATAAAAATTATCTCCAACTGGTCGACCAATAATCCATAAGGCTTGCTCCAGCGGCAAGGGTGGGGGTTCGAATCCCATCTGGAACTTGGATGGAAGCATTTCTATGGGTCTATCTAAGGGTCATTTGTGGTGAAGACTCCTTTGTGCGCAGAGTGTACAACAGTATGGTGGGAACCCGGGGCTTGCTGGAGGCACATCCTGCGATTTACATCCTTCAGGATTATAGGGCAAGGGTTCTGAGGGTCCAGGATTAGTCGAGTGTAAGCTTGTACACCTGGGTTATAAAAAAATAAATAAATAAATAAATAAATATAACATGTCTAGGTAATTAAATGCTATATTATTAATTCATTTATAATGTATACTATTATATATGTTTCCCAAGTAAGAAAAATAAAAAACTACTTCAAATTTGTCACCGGGATTTTCAATCTCTTCTTCCAACTCCCAAGAACCGAAAATTCACACGCGCCAAAAGACACTCGCACACATACTGTGTGTACACTTATTACAAGACTCCAGAAGACTAAAGAAAAACCCAAACCCCCAAGAATCTGATTACAATATACATAAACCAACCAAATCTCCAAAATTTTCTCGCGTTTTCTTGAAATTGGAGCATATGGGTTACCCTAAAAGATCAGAAGTTGCAATTTTGCTGGGGTTTTTGCAGTTGATTTTGTTAGAACCGGTGGTGGGTCGGTTTGTGGTGGAGAAGAACAGTTTGAGGGTGACGTCACCTGACAGTATAAAGGGAAATTACGACAGTGCCATTGGCAACTTTGGGATACCACAATATGGAGGAAGTATGGCTGGAACTGTGGTTTATCCAAAGGAAAATAAGAAAGGGTGCAAAAGTTTTGATGATTTTGGGATTTCTTATAAGGCTAAAGCTGGAGCTTTGCCTAACTTTGTTCTTATTGATCGTGGAGGTAACAGGCTCTTTTGAATTTGTCAAGTTTGTGAGTTTTTATTTTGGTTAAGCTGGTACTGAAAATGCCCTTGTTGTTTCTTAATTTGGGGATGTCCTTTTGGGTAACTTATTAATTTAGAAGGAGCATGCCCTTTTTTTTATTATTGTTTTTTCTTTTGTTTGAGACTCCTTTTTTTTTTTTTTTTTTTTTTTTTTTTTTTTTTTTATTACTGGTGAATTTATTCTTCTGTTGGATTCGTATAATTTGCTTGATTGATAGTATATTGGATCTGAAGTTTATTCTTATTTGAATCTATCTGTTTGTTTGCGGTGATTGAATACTTGCTTCGTACTCTGGCAAATTTGTGTATATGGTTTATTTTCTTAGTTTTTTTTTTTTGGAAAAAAAATTTCCTTGTTTAGCTGATGCTTTATTATAAAGGAATGCAGTTTTTGGAGTTTTAAGTTATATCATCTCTTTGCAGAACAGTTTGGATATCTGAATCCTCATTGATAGCTAATTTAATTGAAGGAGTTGATGGATTTTTGTAATGATTATATACCATGACGTCCTAAAATGCTGCCATGATGTTATCTATGTTTCTTGTAAGTTAAAACTCATAATGATAAATATAATATTATTTACATTTCTTGCTCTTCACTGCAGATTGCTTTTTTGCTCTAAAGGTTTGGAATGCGCAAAATGCTGGTGCAGCTGCAGTTCTAGTAGCTGATAACATTGATGAAGCATTAATAACCATGGACTCTCCTGAAGAAGATGGCTCCTCTGCAAAATACATTGTGAATATAACAATACCCTCAGCACTAATCAGTAAGAGTTTCGGTGAGAAACTAAAGACCGCAATCAGTGGGGGCAATATGGTAAATGTGAATCTCGACTGGAGAGAAGCCGTTCCCCACCCAGACGATCGAGTAGAATACGAACTATGGACTAATAGTAATGATGAATGTGGAGTTAAGTGTGATATGTTAATGGAGTTTGTGAAGGATTTTAAGGGAGCTGCTCAAATTCTCGAGCAAGGTGGTTATACTCAATTTACGCCTCATTATATAACTTGGTATTGCCCTCATGCATTCACTATAAGCAAACAATGTAAGTCTCAGTGCATCAACCATGGAAGATATTGTGCTCCTGACCCTGAACAAGATTTTAGCACTGGTTATGAAGGAAAAGATGTGGTTCTTGAAAATTTGAGACAGTTATGTGTGTTTAAAGTCTCAAATGAGTCAAAAAAGCCATGGGTTTGGTGGGATTATGTTACCGATTTTCAAATTAGGTGTCCCATGAAGGAGAAGAAATACAACAAGGAATGTGCAGATGTTGTTATTAAATCTTTAGGTAACTTTTTATGTTATTAGTCATAATCTTGTTTGTCTTCTTTTCCGAATATTTACATACCAACATATTTTTTTTCTTATCAGGGATTGATTTGAGAAAAGTTGAAGAGTGCATGGGTGATCCTGAAACAGATTCGGACAATCCTGTTTTGAAGGAAGAGCAGGCTGCTCAAGTGAGTATTACAATAATTTTTTCTATGTGATAGTAATTGCATAAAATTTCTGAGTAAAAGTTCTATAGATTGGAAAAGGATCACGCGGAGATGTGACAATATTGCCTACCCTTGTCGTGAATAATCGACAATATAGAGGTATATTTGTTGAATAATATTTTGTATTGAATGGTCTAAAGATTATTTTTTAATGCGTCTATTTTGTAGGGAAGTTGGAGAAAGGTGCTGTTTTGAAGGCTTTATGTGCAGGTTTTGAGGAAACTACAGAGCCATCTGTTTGTTTGAGTGGCGGTAAGTTATTTTCATTTTAAATACTGTCATTGAATTAATTATATTAATAAATTGTGCATATAATAAACATGGAACTGCTTTTTTTCATCCCTTTTTAATTTCAGAGGTAGAAACAAATGAGTGTTTGAATAATAATGCTGGCTGCTGGAAAGACGATAAAGCCAATATTACTGCTTGCAAGGTACCTAGCTATAATCTAATTATTTTTGTTTTAAGTTTCTGACAAATTATTGTGCAAATTCAGGACACATTTAGAGGAAGAGTGTGCGAATGCCCTGTAGTTAATGGCGTACGGTTTCACGGAGATGGGTATAGCTTTTGCGTTGGTATGTAAATAATATTCTTTGGGTTTTTCATATATTTTTCTATTGCTAGTAAATCTTGTCAAATTATCAGAACATGCCTACTTAGGTAGCTGTCTGTTGAAATAGTTTACGAGCCCTTTTTAACTCTTACTTGAACAAAAATATCTTAAAGATACTTTAATTGGAATTTTATTGATAAAAAATTCCCTCCATCTGCAGCTACTGGTCCTGGACGATGCAAAGTCAGTAATGGAGGCTGTTGGCATGAAAACAGAAATGGAATCACTTTCTCTGCTTGTTTGGTTGGTTAACCTTTTACAATTTTCTCTCCGAGCCAAAATTTATATCAGATGGATTTTTTTTTTTTTTTTATATAATTCGTCAACAGGATAACGAGGAGGGAAAATGCACATGTCCTCCAGGATTTAAAGGCGACGGCGTTAAAAGTTGTGAAGGTAAGTTAAGTTTTAGAAAAAAGAAACATTCATATTTTGTAATGCTTTAGAAGGGTAACTTTGTACTTCTAACATTGATTTGCACAATTTTTCTTTGAACATGCAGATATCGATGAATGTAAGGAAAAGAAAGCATGTCAATGTCCTGAGTGTAGCTGTAAGAATACGTGGGGCAGTTACGAGTGCACTTGTAATGAGGACTTGTTGTATATAAGGGACCATGATACATGCATAAGTTAGTTCACTTCCAACCCTCTTTTTCGATGTCTCTGTAAATATTGTGCCCCCAATTTTTTTTTTTGTATTTTTTTTTCCCGTTTCTTGTGCAGGTAAGAGGAGTAGTGAAGTAAAATCTGCATGGACTGCTGTTTGGGTTATTTTGATTGGATTGGGGATGGCTGGTGGTGGGTCCTACCTCGTATACAAATATAGGTGGAGGGTAAGTTTTCTTCACCCATGAAATTTGTCTTATTTTTGCAATTTAATCAGCAAGTCAATTAATTTGTCATAAAATCTTACATTCTGGTTGCATTCTTAATTTGGTCAATAGATTCGAGATAGGGGACGATTTATGTATAGAGAAATTGGAAAAAATAAGTCAACAATAAACTTTTACTACTTGTCCAAAAATTATTAATGATAAATGTTTGTGGAAATATTTGTACTTATTTCAACCTTTCACTTGGTCGCATTTTCAGTCGTACATGGATTCAGAGATAAGGGCTATAATGTCACAATACATGCCTCTAGACAGTCAGAATGAGGTACCAGATCACGTACATGAGGATCGTGCTTAGTAATAATGTTCAATCTTTGTGTTCTACTGCAAGGGTGAGATGAGGAGGCTCGTACGACTGACCTTCTATCTCCAACAAAAGGCTTTATATATTTATGTATGTATATATTGGTAAATTTTGTTGGAGATATAAGAATTGCCCTGATGTTTTTTAATACGCAACATGTCTGAGTCAGTACCTTCATTTGGGGTACTTTACTAATGGATTAGGTCGAATTATATACAATTTAACATGTGACAGCTTGTGCCCCTAATTTAATTGCAAGCTTTCTTTATGATTTATCTTCATCGTGATCGCATGTTTGTTCGTGTAAGAAGAGTCAACATTTTTAAGTTACAGGAAGCAGAAATATACTTTTATTTGGTTAGAATTCTTTCTCAATTGATTGGAATGATGGTGGTTAGAGTTTTTTGTCTATGTAGATAATTAATGCTGAGGTTATTGAATGCATATAGATAAATAGATAAATAGATAGATAGATCTCAACTCAAGAATTACTGACATACTTGTATTGTTTGTGCCTTTCAATCAGTTGAAAATATATATATATATATATATATATATATATGGATCTGATTTGTTTGTATATGAAACAGAAAAGTTATGTTTAATATAATGTTGATGGTGTCAGGTCAGTGTGTTGGATCTTGACATGGATTCATTTCAATCTGATTTTTCCAAATTTGACCGTAAAATCTATGTAAACTTCTTCTTATTTATAAATAAACTTGTTATAAAATCAAATACGAATCTGAATTTGGTTATAAGGATCCGTTTGCTTTTCTAAATCGGATTCTACCATTGACGAATTTTATTTGAAACTACTTGTATTCTTGTGAAGGTACGAGCACGAAACCATGTGATTGAATTGACCTTAATATGATTTTGGCGTGCCTACGTGTTTCTCCATTAAGATTTATTATGATCAGATTATATAGAAGAAAAGCTAAAAATCATGCTGCAGTCATGCAAAATGCAAGAACAAAACAGAACAGAACACATGATTTTTAATTTATTGGTCGTGCACTTTGATGAGATATAGATATCTCTTCCTTCATTGGAGATAGTTTTTCAGATCCTCTATATCTCTATTAGTGTGTATCGCTAATAAATAATTGTTACATGTACATAATAATAAGACTATATTTTGTTGTTTCAGACGTTAATATACTCAAAATTATTTCAATATATTACAAGTATGCATAACACTCCATTTATAGCAAAAAATTTAAAAAAATGAAGATTCATGTTAAACTATTTTTTTGTAGCAATTAAGTTTAGGTAATGAAATTCTAATAAAAATAAACTTTAAAGTTTTTAAATATGAATTGTTGATCTACAACCATCTAAGATTTTATCATATTCATATGCCGAATGATACATAGCATATGTAAGTAGAAGAGTTTATTATTAATGTAATGATATAATTATCATTTAAAAATAAGAAAAGCATAATCAGTTAATCTTTTCATTAAACGTTGATTCAACCGAGAATTTTTTATACAATTTGAGCGACTTTATCCTGTTAAATTGCAAAATAAAATAAAAAAACAACAATGTTCATAATGACATCCACATAGCAGCTTATTAAATTTAATTAATTAATCAACAAGAATAATTAGTCCTCATCAAAGAGCATTATAGCCGTTGTTTTAGTTAAATTTTCTTTAGAAGGAAAAAATAAGAATGAAGAATAAGGCCATTACAAATGGCAACAATGTATGTATAATTTGGTTTTATTCACAGAAAATCCGACACAACCGAGCCACTATCTTGATCAGGATTGCGGTTTTGGCTCCGGCATAGGAATCTTCAAATCAAGCCCCAAATCCATTCCATTATAGGCAATAGGAGAATACATCCATAGATCATCAGAGCTCAAAAGCTGCATATAAAGTATATGGAAAACCAATATTTAGGTATCATTTTCATCCACAAGCAATTCAAGCTCCAATACAAAACGCATGAAACGTAAAATTTTGATCACTGAAACAAGAAAGCACGACAAATTTGATTACTAAAACGAGAATGTTTCTTACCTTAATCTGAAGTTGCAAGAATTTTACGTACTGGACAGCTTCTTCGAGCATTGTGCTAATGTCAACCTATCATGAAAAAGGACTTATTTCAGATTCAACCCAAAATACATGAGAATAGTATAAATGCAATTATTTTTAACCATGCTTACCTTGGTTCCATTAGGGACAAGATTTTGCAAGATTTTCAATCTCTCGTTTATTCTTTCTCTTCTTTTCTGCAAGAAATTGTAAAAGAAAAAGGGTTATCTTTACCGACACATGCATGGGTTAGCAATATATATACTGCAGTTTGAAGATAATTACCCTAGCATAGAGGCTCTGTGGATCAGTCGCCGAACCCCTACTGGCTCGTGTTTTTCCATTTATGTTAAGAGCCCCACTTGAACTTGAAGTTAATCCATTAAGATCATGAGAAGCATTGGACTCATCTTCTGAGCAGCAGCTGCTTGAGCTCTGCCTATGAAGCACTTTCTTGTTATTACCATCTTCATCATTGTCATCAATCTTTGGATATTTCTTGATTTTCGTGTTTCTCTTGCTCCTTTGGACCTTCATTACATTAAAAATCATAAGAAATTGAAGTCGAATTTCACCTCATTAAATGTGTAAAATGCTAACAATGAAAAGTAAAAAGATTAAGAATAAGAATAATAAGCCTTCTTTTACTTACTTCTCCTGTAGGGATTCGAGGTCTTTTCTTAGATATCTCAGAAGGGATGCTGACTTTTTCTTCTTTCAGTACTTCAGGCATTGACATTTCGAGCGCCCTTCCTAGCTGCAAATTCTGACCTTGAAGAACATCTTCGTGTTGACTCTCATTTGATTCTGTGCTATTATTGCTGATATCCTGGTTTAGGAAGTCATCCCCTTCCATTAGATTGTTAGTATATATATGAATTCGGGAGCTATTGTTCTTACTCTCCATTGCATAGTAATCCATTGTCATCAAATTATTATTAGTCACAAAAGTTTGAGGGTAATAGCTTTCATGACTTGAAGTGGGAAAAAGAATGCTCGTTTCTCCACTATAACTACTACTCCCTTGTGAAAAGGAATACATTGAACTTTCATCGACACAGGCAATGTTCACATTTGACTCATGTGTAGGCCAATGGTGAGAACCACTTGGTACCTCATTGGGAACAGAACAGTTACCAAGCAATTGTGCCATGAAATCAGCCTCTTCAGAGCACATTCCAAAGGAGTTCCATTCTCCTTCAGAGATTGTTCCTATTGGTTCCATTTTCTTCTTGTGGGGAGTAGAAGCTTACAGAGAAAGGTTTTATTGCTTTAACTATCAAACAGAAGCTCGACTTGCTCGATACTTGGAAATGTTGGGTGATGGAGAAGACATATATATACTGTTAGCTGTTAATTAAATAACTGGTCGTCATTTATTGACATACAATGTATAAAAATCTTTTAAATCTCACTTCCAATAATTTATATATACAAGGGGTCCCAGTTCTCTACATCAAGTAAAAAAAATACAAGCTGGGACCTAATACAACCCACATAAGAACCAGTCACGCAATAATGAGCAAATTATGCTGCCTTTCGGACCCTTAAAAAAACACGTTAGGCCAAAACATAAATGATTATCAATATTATAAGAGTACATAATACAATCTCAATCATATTATCAAGCCACAAATGATTAACTGCCATCAGTTACTGTTTAATATCATGCAATATAATCCAAAAACAGATTTGGGGAAAGGAGTTTGGAATTACACCTGGCAATCTGCAGAACGTGGGGGTCCTTTTCAAAATATTAAACATTGTTTTAAATTAATCAGAAGAAAATGACATCACCTAGTTGAAAGAGCGGTCGTGGAGCTGAGTCTGATTTTGTTATAACTAATTGGAACAGCCCACCTGACATAATATCTTCTACATGGTTCCTGTCTCAATGCTTCAATCTTAAAAATGACTAGAACATGTGTTACAAGGTATTTGGTCAGTATTCAACTCATCAACATTGTTCCAAACTCCAAACTCAGATATTTAAGTGAGAACAAAGCTACATGAATAACTAAATGAATCTAGTCATATTGCCAGAAAATATTCCCGTACAACTGGTGAATCACAAAGACATCGATTGACTAAAACGTTTAGCTGTGAGAAATTTGCTCAATCGTAATCTTTGGCATAATCATCATTCATCAATCTCATAGTCGAGGAAGCAATAACCTTGGAGAACAGCTATATTGGCAAAATTAATTTTCTTTATCAGCTAAAGTTTTAAGAGCTTCGTCATAATAAAGGAAATATTTCGGTCCATGGAGTCTTTGAACAATGATTCTTCCTTCTGTACAGCCTTGCTGGAATCAAAATTCATACAGATTACAAAAAATGTCATGGGAAACAGATAGTGGTTTTATTTTAAACTTCATACATAGTTCGATACTATGATGGTAATAAAAATATTAACTGGAGAAGCACATGATGAAAGCTACATGGGTCACTTCGAAAGTAGGAAACAAGATGAAATATAGATCACCAGTTACTTGAGAAAAAGTTTTACAAATGACATAAAAAAATCTTCAGAATCTATAGCCAATTGAGCAGCAGCCGAAAGTACGATTTTATCACCACAGTACATAGAAACTATCATAAACTTAAAATGACAGGCATACCAGATATGCTATTATTGGCGAATGATTAATTTAAACATAATCCAACAGCTAGGCTTCTTTATATATAAATAAATAAATACTCCTTAAATTCTTTGGATAATATAATTCAAGCTTATTCTCCAACCTAGACTATGGATGTCATAAATTAAATATAAATGTTTTTTTTTTTTTTTGGTTAAATATAGAAGACCTTTCTCTTTAGAACGTTAAGATTAACTAACCACTGAATATTTTCAGCATCTTTTTCCTATTCTTTAATTTACCAAAGCTTCCACTACTGACAGTTCCTTTAAAATGAACATATTCCACAATAGCCTATCAGCTGGAAGGGTTTAGTTGGAAAAATAATAGATCTTGTACTTAAATACAAAATTGTAACATTGTGCAAGAAAAAAGTCAGGAAATTTTAAGTGAAACGACATTGTTTACAGGAGATCCCTATTAGTTGGCACATACAACCTAAAGACGAAAATAATAAAATGTACTACTCCATATCTTTAGTTATATTCAGAAGAGGAGACATTTTCTCGATTTTTCCGAAACTATCTTTTGTTCCGCCTGACTATTCTGTGTAAAAGATTAACTTAATCTAGAGTGCCAGGAAAAAACTGATTTTGACAACAAAAGAAGGCTAAGATCCTAGAAAAGGTAAAACATTATTATCTAATGCTTCTTGCCATTAAAGTGTCAATAATATCTCATATAAAATATTGAAGTAATATCCTAGTTAATTTTGCAAAAAAAATTAAAGTAGAGACAGACTGGAATTTGCTGTGAAATATGATAACATAAAAGAATATCTGGAATAAAATAAAAGAGGTTTATATTTTCAACCATTTAAAAGCATTTCCGTAAAAATATAGCTAAAAGTGTATTTAACTATTTATACATTTTCTCACTGGACGTTGGTCTTCTCCTCTAAAATAATGGCATAATGTATTCTAGCAAACAATGACGTAAATCCAAATTATTCACCTCTAAGGATACATTTTTGAGGTGCAAAACCAGATACGACAGACAATAAATTGATGAGATTACATTGCTTTAACATCCAACATAATGGGGACATATGTACATTCTTACAATTATTATCGAAAAGAAAGAAAAAAGTACATTCTTACAATCACAAAGTCATATAAGTGATTCTGCATCTACATTTGATTATATTTTACCTCCACGAACTCCATATCGTTTTTACACAAAGAACATAAATTCATAAAAGATTGTTAGATAGATTGTCATAAAATATGTTAATTCGCCTATGAACTACGTATCCACATCATCAACTACCCAAAGTGTCAGAATAGTAGTGCTGTTTCTATATCTTTTCTCTGAGCCATACTTTTCTATTGCCTGTGGAATATAAGGAGTAATAAATGAGCAGCATATTATTAACTTGTAAATTAACAAATAACAACTACTGCTTATTATACTTTAACCCAAGTTGTCAATAACGTAATGACTAGCAAAGTAGGAGGTACGCAATTGATATTCTTATTAACTATTCAGACATGTAAACCAATTCGGATTCTAAGCTAATTCAACTATGTTAGAATCTTGATTGATTCCATATAATTAAGGATCTGCTACTGATTACAATTAAATTCACTAAATCATTAAAAAAATTATAAATCACGAAAGTAGTTAAATTACACATTTAAACAGACGAACTAGGGTAAAACGCTCATCAAAATGATTGGAAAAAAAAAAGCTAATTTAATAAAGATGACCTTTGATTACCCTCAACAGGGGATGGGGGAAAAGGAAAATCGCCGAATAAAAGAATGAAAATGTTTCCCGCCAAAATTGACGATGCCCTTTTCCATGGATATACTAACTATATTGAAGAGTGTGTAGGGGCGGTCAAACCCTAGCCCCCAAGATTCCGGCGATGTTCGCGCTTCAAGCACGCGTCGAATCGAATCATCACACACGGATTGTAATCGCATTTTTTTTTTTTTTTAACTTCAAATTCTATCAATTTCTTTTTGTACCCATCGACGTGGCAATTGGCAATTCTGAATGGGACAATGACAATTTACATTTTGCCACCAATTATTTTCAAACGTTGCACTTTTTATTATAATCTAACAAGTAAGATGGAAATGAACAATAAATGAAAATCAATATGCATCATTAGATGCTATAAAAAATACTTTCCACTAGATAAAAACATTTTTTTTTTATGTTTTACTCACTAAAATCCAATAATCAAACTAAAGAAGCTAATCAATTAGTATATGTTTATGATGTAAATATATAGTTTGCAATGGGGTATAATTTATATGAACAAGTTTAGCAGTGGGAGCTCTTAAAAATACTAGACATTCATTGTGATTTTTGAAGTGTTTTGCCCCAATTATAGAAATTGCTTTTAGTCCATTATCATTTTAATGGTATTTGCCTATTTGGCCCTCACTATTATAATCACTTTTGGAATCTTAAGAAGCTAAAAATCAACTTATTTTAGAAGTAACTAAGGTGTTACTTTTGCAAAAGTTATTATCCAAAATTTATTATTTTATAATTAAATTTTATCATAATCAATTTTTGCCAAAATCTATTTTAGTAAAATTAATTCTCCTATAATTGATTTTCGAATCTCTAGACCAAACTCACACACCTACAACACAAATGACGGTTAGACTAAGTATGAAGGTGATTTTGTCGATATTTCTTCTACACTTAAGACGAATGGTTTGTAATTAGAGCATAAAGCGAGATAATTTTTAAAATTTTGGAAAAATATAAATTTATTGGTTATGTTTGAGTTAAGTATCTGCATTAATTTGATCTTCGTATTAGATGGATTTTATATTTATAAATTGATTTTTACGATCGTGAGGCAACTCTCTGGACATGTACCATGCAAAATCCGTTCCAAAAGGCTAAAGTCTCATATTCTCATGATAGACCGATCTATAATTTGATCTTATTCAAAGAATACATGTTTCAAGCTGATGAAATACGTACGAATTGTTGGCCTAGGTTGTGTTTCATCTCATTCACTAAAATGAATTTTAGCAATTCGAAAATCAATTATATGAGAATTAATTTTAGCAATAATTGATTATGATACAATTCAATTATAAAATAAAATTTTTTGGATAATAGATTTTGCAAAAGTAACATTTTAGTAACTTCTGAAATATGGTGTTTTTTAGCTTCTGGAGATCCTCAAAGTAATTATGATATTGGGAGTGAAGCACCATTAAAATCACAATTGAAGCAATTTCTATAATTGTGGTCAAACACTTCAAAAATCACAGTGAAGGTCTAAAAGTATTTTTAGGAACTTCCACCGTTACCAACAGGTGATTGGTCTAGTGGAAGGACTAGTCACTACGAAGTAGCGGACTCAAGTTCGAATCCCTGTTGGGGGAGATTCTCACTTTATGTGCCCGACGCGATTAAACCCTTGAAAAACCAAAAATAAAAAATGAACTCCCACCGCGGGGCCAAACTCACTCTTATTATTCGAGCCTCATACTCTTTATAATTCTTGTTTATATTCCTGTCGATGAAGATGATATTGAAAAATTTCATGAAAAGGGATTAAAATTTATTTTTTCCCGTCACTAATTACTAGAGAATAGAGGGGTACGGGTACCCACTACCTACAGCTCATCCACGTATTAAAATTACATTTGGTTGTTGAAACTTCGTATTCGTGCCGGCCAATGCACGATCTTGATTAAATTATTAAACGTTGAGATATTTAAGACATGCACAATGCATGAAAATTTTACATGACACACTTAATTAATTAACAATTTTTTAATAGACATGAAAGAAATCTTAGATTCGGGGGAACAAATAAATTATAGTAAAATAAGTTCTATGAAAATCCAATATCAATAATGTTTCTGGGCGTGGAGAATATTCTTAGACCGGTCTGCACGTTTCGATTTTTCTTCTTTAGAATACATTCATTTTTAATCATACATAAATTATTTATTGAGGTTTTGGGTTCATCTCCCACTAATATGAATATTTATTCTAGTTTATTACTTGTTTTGACATTTATTAAAATAAATTTATGTTGTTATCTAATAATTGATAATGAAGGTATTCTTGAAAGTAAAAAAACAAATTAAAGAAGTTTATCTCTGTATCATAATTCATAACGACTAATTAATCGATTGGACAACCGTACCAAAAGTAATTAATAGGTATATTTTCTATAAATATTGTGCGTCTGAAAGAGTAACTAAGCTTAATTTAGTAATTAATTGTGAGAGGATGGGTAGGGATCGAGTACATTCTTACATTTTCAATAATATATATGTTCGTTCAACCCTGGCCAGATTCATAACAAAATTAATCTTCTAGAAAGAAGGCATGCAACTTAAATTTTGCAAAGTGAGAATATCTTCCTTGGAAGAGAAAGCAGGAAACAAAAAAAAGTAAGCTTGACTAAAATACTCTGATATTTTATTGTATGTAAATGATTGAAAGACAATTTTTACTAATGCACCAATGGTGATTGATTTAGTGGACGATACTAGTCTGTACAAGGTGATCGATGAACCCATATTCGAATTTTCGTCGGGAGAGATTCCCATATAACATGTGACACCGATGCACTTCGAAAAAAATTAAGTTAGGTGTAAATAAAACAGAAAATAATAGTAATAATAATAATAATAATTATTATTATTATTATTATAAAGGCAACTTCTCAGAAACTAATGAGCCAAATAATGCCAGCTCTCGATGATTTTGTTCTTAATTATATGCTTTTGGTCTTGCTTCGTAGAATAATCATGATCATTAAGCCGTTGAACAAGTTATTTAGATTTGATGCTCACATAATTATTTGTTTAACTAATAAATCTGAAGAGGGATTTAATTTGCAGCAAATTATCCATGACTGAATCTGATAAATCTCTTTGTAGAAATTTAGGATAATATATATCCAAATTCCAAAATATTTTGCTAAATTTCGAAATGATATTTAATTATTTTTGCTAACTGAAATGATTTATGAGACTCCTTCACATTTATCAAGGGACAAATAATAATTTCTCACAAAATTCTTTAATTAAATCATTTTAAAAAAGCAGACTATTGCTTGACTTATGTCTGCTATTGATAGTGATTACCGCGTATTTAAGATGATACACGCTAGCTAGTGGCTTCCTTAGTATAATTAATTAGAAGAATATAAATTGAATTACTCCACATTTTTTTTTAAAAATATTAGGAGATCATAGAAAAGTGCATCTACATTAGGAAATCAATGACTATAAATGATCGACCAATCATATATGAAAACGACTAATTAATAATACTGGACTAAGAGTTCTAGGGTCTGTTTGTTTGGCGTTTCCAAATTTTTTTTCGTGTTTGGGAAATGCTAAACAAACATGTTTTTTATTTTCTGAAATAAATTTTTCATCTCTCAATTTTCTCAAACTACTCTCTCAAAACCCAAACAAACAACAATTTTCTTATCTCTAAACAAAACATATACAAACTCTACTCCGATTTGATATAAAGTAACATATCTCTTACACAATTTATCTCACAATAAACATGATTTGACATAAAGTCTTACACATCTTACACCTACAACCCAACTCTTCCAAAAAAAATCTACACCTTATTTATTTCTCAAACCACTCTCTCAAAACCCAAAGAAACAACATTACGCAAATCGAAATTATTTCACAAACATCCACTACTTTCCCAAACACCAAACAAACACGCCCCTAGCTTTTAACGAATCTTTGTAATTATATAAAGTATATAGTTATATATGATTTGATGTATAATTGCTACTATAAAAAAAGAAATAAAACTATATATAGCATACTATGTTGCTGCTAAATCTATAAACGATCAATAGTAGCTTTTTATTCCAAGACCTCGAAATATAAAGAAATCTCAGTGTTGTATGTGTGTGTGTGTGTTTGACACAATATTTATTTTCATAACACTTGGACACCTATTAGTTGGAAATATATCATTTTACTTTTATATCATAAATATATATGGAAGCTTTGAAAATTGTTTTGTACATTATCATAAATAAAATCGAACAAGACCTAGACATTTAGCTATTAACTTATCATTATTTTTTTTCAAAAAATAAATGTTATCTGAGGAGAGTTTTATTTGTTGACTTTGCTTATAATTAATAAAGTGAATTCATGTTCTTCCGACTATATATAACTAGGTAGGTAGTTATTAAATGACGTGCAAATTATATTGTACAATGAAAGCATATTCTGAGATCCCTTTCACCTTAATTAAGATAAAATATTGCTATGGTATATAAATACTTAACAGAATGGAGTTCCATTTAAGGGCATAATTAATTACTTCTTGGATTAATTAAGTTTAATTGTACATGTCTAACTTTAATTGAAGTTGTAGACTGTTAAATGGTCCAATTTTTCAGACAAAAGAAAACACCCAACATTGGAACAGTCTTTATAAATATACTATTTTTTTCCTTTGTCAAAACACAGAATGAGTCTCAATAACATGAAAACCATTGATACTGGTTTTCCTGATATTCAATTTATTGCCTTATTAATTGGGCTGATTAAGAAAGAAAATCATAATTTACTTTACTAGCTTCCAATTAACATATACACTTTATTTTGCACTTTCTATCCTATTTCCTTCTAGAAACTGGAGTATAAAGTATAAATGTTGGAGGAGTACGTACTAAAGTACTCTAATGTAAATTGAAACTCACTCAACAATTAACCTTCTTTTTTTTTTAAAACAATGTATACATTTGTAGGTAGAAAAAGAGGGGTATTAATTAATGTTAAAATACCCATGATGTTGATTTCCATCTGAATTTGGAATGCAACTTACGTGATGAGATCTTTATGAAATTGATACTCCATCATCGATGAATAAATTAATTTGCTAAAAAAAAAAGGGTTAAGGTGAAGTTAATATCTACTTCTAAAAGTATAAGGAATAAAGGAAAATAGGCGTAGGTTGAGATAAATCGAGATTTTCCAATATAATTAGATAAATTACACATCAAAGAAAAATTATTATAGAAAGTAGTTGGTTTTTGTAGCCATTTTCTCCATTATATTTTGATATTCATTTCACGATTATAATTTGACATAGGTTAAAAAATAGCGATACACATTTTGGAACAATTTATGAACTGATCGAGTAATTCATCAACGTCGGTATATATAACTTACTTAAATTCAACTTATCAATAACAAACTAGCTTATGTTTAGTAGTAAGTAAAATTAGCCTTTTTTTTTTTTTCTTTTAAGTTTCCAAACACTGCATAATATTTAATGTATTAGAGCAAAAGAGCCTATAATATACGGCAACCACAAGCTTCTTAGTCTAGTCGCGTCTAATTCAAATAAACTATGCCTAATTGCAAATAATGTAAAACAAATTAATTAACTATTGCAGCAAATTAAAACCGACACACATGATCATGATTAGTACTATCCAATAAGAGGACTTGCTTTTTTCTTAATTTAATTAATTAATAGTGTTTGTCTGTCTCGAGGCACATCCTACGATTTACATCCTTCAGGGTTCTAGGGCAAAGGTTCTGAGGGTCCAGGATTATTCTAGTGTAAGTTTGTACACCTGGGTTATCAAAAAAAAAAAAATTAACTTACTTGATCCTACGATACAATAATTATACACATTAACTTGTGTGATTAGTTGGTTAATAATTGGGAGAGGTATTGCTAATTAGTCGATCAATACTGAATAATACTAATATTTTGAATAATGGATAAATTACAGAATTTGAAGATAAGATTAAGTACCAAATAATTAATGTGTTTTCTCTTTAGCCGAAAAAAAGAAAAAAAATTGTATTTTCTCGACCACTACTTTTTATCATTTTCATAGCATTTTAATGGAAACATATAGAGCATAATGATTAGTGGGAACTGCATTATTTGGTAATTAATCAATCCAAACTAAATATACATTCACAGTGAGTATATATATAAGGGTAGTTTTATATTCGAAAAAAAAAGACACCCACTTCCGACGTTTGTTTTCAAACAAAAGAAAAGAAATTTACCTTACAATTGGTGCACGGGAATACCATATAGCATTTGTAGAATTTCTTCTTCACCTAACTAATTAATCAGAGATCAAATTAACTAAGCTATTCAAGACTTGTAACAAATTAAATTGATAAAAGTCATATAATCAATTCTCAATGAGTTCGTAGTTCAATAGTAAAATTGAGGTCCCATTGACCAAGGGTTTATAGATTCGATTTCCACTAATGCGAGATTTGCTTCTAGCTAGTTTGATCAAATGTTTGATAGTATATTTTCTTATTTCGTAATATTGATGTAATAATGTAATTATCGTTTCACTAAAAAGAAAAGTCATTTAACCAACTAATGACCATACATAACTTATGAAGCTTGAATCGAATTGTGCTTAAAAAAATGACAAAAGACGTATAAAATTACAAATATGTGCTTAAAAAAATGACAAAAGACGTATAAAATTACAAATATGAAGTCACTTGCATATAAATCAATTGAACACCTAGATTTGTTTCTCAATCAAGAAAACTCAGATACAAGCTTAAATTCGATAAGAAGAACAAATAATGTGAATTAATGTACTATATCCAATTCCTTTAGACTCATTGACCAAAAAAAAAAATCAATTAGGCTTGATTTTACTTAAATACAATAGAAAACCTTTTGTTGGCGGCTTTATTCAGCATATTCCGTTTTTTACCTAAAAATTAGGCAGATTTAGTGCAAATATTCACAAACAGGGGAGCCCAGATTAGAATTAAAAATCACTTTCAATCCTTTAATATCCGCATGACTTTCCCTTATAGTATTGTTGGTTGTTGAGAATTTATATATATATATAAATGGGGCATTTTCTAGAATTGTGATCACGACAACATAATTAAGCTATCATTAATTTTATCATGTTTTTGGAATATCTAACTCTTGTTGCCGCGTTACACAAGAATATATGACTTTGCTGTCGACTACCATTTCCAACTTATTCAAAATAAACATTGCTTTGATTATATATACATCTAATCTAAAAACAAGAAGCTACGTTATACACTGCATATATATGGATAAGGGTTGGTGATTGGTCCGGTCTCAATTGTTCAAGTGGTTCTGGTTTAGTAAAATAGGTTTAACTATTTCGTACCTTGACCCTTTTTTTTAACATGATTTTATTTTTATTTGTATTTTGAATTTTGAAATATGATTCGATATTGGAGTTTTCGATGAGGAAGGGAGGTAAATAGTAGTTGTCAGATTAATGACTTCTATAAGGAATAACAAATGTCAAATTATTTTTTTAATAGGTTTAATATTTTGTTAAGTTTGAGGTCGAAAATGAGTTTTGACATGTCTCGATTAAAGTAAACATGAATCATGTATGATCCTGAACGGTCTTGTATGCCCTAATTAGTGATACATGGGATGCTATAAATGAACGATTATAAATTCAAGTTGTTCACATGTCCAATAGAGAAGTGGGTTTGTATGTCTGAGTTTTGTGAGAGTAGTTCCAGAAGTAATTTGAGATTTTTAAAATAATCTCTATTTTTCTTAATGTTGTTTATTTGGATTTGTGAAAGTCATTCTAGAAAGGAAAAAAAAAATTCTAGTTTTTTAAAGAGATGGAATGAAGAGAAATATTGTAAGAGATATGTAATTTTATGTCAAATCATTTTTATTATGCAAGATAAATTGTGTAAGAGATAAATTACTTTATATCAAATAAAAACAATAGAGTTTGTGTAGTTTTTTTAGTGATAAAAAGAATGTCGTTTGTTTGGCTTTTTAAAAATTTGTTTGTGAATATTAAGAGATGATAAGTTTATTTGAAAAAGTAAAAAATGTTATTTAATTGACTTTTTAGAGAGAAGTGAAATGCTTTCAGAAAATCCATATGAAAAAGATTAATGCTCTTGTTTACGCGTAGTCGTGTACATCAATTTAATTAACTATGTATGATGCAGTGTAATTAAGACGTACAACAATCGATTGATACGAAGTTCCAATTTAATACTAGTGAAATCATAATTACGTCCAAATTAAATATCAATTAATTGCACAAACAAATTACAATAATTAAATAACTAATAAGATTATAAACTAGAAAAATGTTCACACTTTTGTTTTGATGGAAAATTCAAAATCTTAAAATTTGGAGACCTCAACTTTTATTATTAGGTTACGAACCCATCAACAAGTTTTAATTAATTGAAATTGTCACTTTCTCTCTATTAAATTCGATCGACATATGTGAGCTAGCATGGATGGAATTATTTTATATAGTCTACAAATAATGAAAATGATAGAATAATTTAATTTCATCATTCTATTTAATTAATATTTGACATTCAGAATGTCAAATACTAAATTAATGGTGGAAAAACCAAATCGACCACGCAATTTGTAATTGTAAAATGGGGAAAGTTTCACTTTCACATGCCAGTATCACTACAAAGTTCAAATATTTGATGGATATAAAATTCATTAATATTCGACTTTCAGAGTTCGTTCAATATTTTAATAAAAATAAAAATTAAAACTAACATATGCATTAAAATTTAAATGGGAGTGCTAGACTCGTCAAATTTTATTTTCTTTTGTTTTTCCACTTACAATAGTCCGCTTATTTATCACAGTTAAAATTTTTTGAATATAAATTTATGAATAAATCGTAGGAATGCAGAAGATAAATACGAGACATTCCATATAAAGTATGCACGGAACGATTTATTTTATATGATTTTTCATATCAAAATTTTAATCATACAAAAGAATTCGATGCAATAACTTTTACATTATAGTGTCTTGCATTTTTTTTATATATATATTATTAAAAATGGGAGGCTCATAAATTTATAGAGGCCCAACTATGGTATGAACAGTATCTATGTTTGATACATACGAAGACAAAGACGACCCGCTTGATCATAGTTTTGCTAATTCCCTCCCATTCAGAAACCCTGGCAACATGGGCCACTATTAGGCTAAGCAATAATTTTGTCTCTGTTTCCCTTTGTAAAAGTTTATAAATTGTAATAATATGGAGTATTATATTACATAACCCGTAATCAACAAAATAATACTGTATAGAGAAAAATAACAAAAGTACACACCATAATTTATTTTGACTACAAGGTCACCGTTTGAGATTAAAATCAGGAAAAATACACTAACAAGTTGGTAAAAAACAGAAATGCCTTCAAAACAATTGGAAATCCAGAAAGAGGCAAGCTAAAAAATAAATATAGAGAAAAATTTATAAACAACAAACTACGTAACCACATTGCTATTATTATCTTCTACAACAAAAAGCTTTATGAAGATCTTGAGTATCAACCGATGAGGAAAACCTTGATATAAATCAGCAAACTATGAAGCCAGTCGCAGCTGAGCAATAGATTCATTCATTCTGATGAGATCTGTTAAAACGACTTTTTAATAATCACTGCGGCTCAACATCAGGCAACTCTTCACCTAGACCACGTTGTGCAATTCTGTAGTAGAGAATTCCCATTGTTGTCAAGCAAGCCCTGCACCAAAAGTAAAAAGCTTGTTCAATCCAATTAGTGCAGACAAAGATATACAAGTTTGCAGAAGATTGAATATACCATCACAAAACAGGTGTGATAAAGGTAATAGACTCTAAGAGGAGGAATTTAATTCTGTCTCCATCTTGGAGCTTAATGTGAAGGTAAAAAAGAGCTAAACTTACATGATAGCGATGATTAAGAGGAGTTTCCTGGGATCTGTTCTTGAAGACCTGTGATGTCTAACACGACCTTCCGAGGCATCATCTGCACGTGACACATCTTTCCGTGGAGGTGCAGTCACTGGTAAAATTGGCAATGAACTTGACCAAAAAGGCAGCAATGACCTAAAGAACTTATGGCGAAGTGTACCTACAATTCAGAAAGTCATGGTTCAACTATTTCAATAACAATACTTCATCAAAAATGTCATTCTAACAAAAAATTGATTTATCATGTAATATATACAGATTTCAGAACCATTAGCTGGCCTGATGGAGCCGTGCAGTAATCTGTAAATAAAGGCTATATGTGTCGATGTATTTAGTAAAATTTCAATGAAAGCGAAAATCCTATGCTTAACAATTGGCTCTGCATTTGGCAGTGTTGGACCCAGGTGCAAACTAAATGCTCTGGCATGGGCCATGCAGTAGAATAACATAACCAATTCTAATGTAGCACTCTCGTCACATTCAAGCAAACAATATAGTAACCACAAAGTGCTGATGATCTCACAACTCACAGAAAAGCTACTGAAAGCCAACAGAAGCCAAAAGATAAAATAGGACAGACTTTCACTAACCTCTTTTTGAGTACTTATTCCTGTTTCCATCTTCGTCATCAGCATAATATGAGGCCTCGGAGTTCTGCCTTTCAAATTGCAATGCACTCTTTCGCGTGGCTGCACCAGGCTGGGAAACACAAAAAATGTGAGAAACCACTAATCCAATACACAAAATACAAAAGACTATCTTACAGCATCAGGACTTGTGGTTTTCATGAAATTGGTTTCATGATTGGGTAAGGATGACATTGCTGAGCTAGGTCCTTCAATCTCCACAACATCCAAACTTGCAGATCCTGTTGCAGAGGCCACACTGTTTCCAGCAGATTGATGCATTATCGGTCCTGAGGCAAATGCAGGTGGAGGACTTTGGGACTCTGTTCCATGAAAAGAAACTGGATGGTTCCCAAACAAATTCTTCTCCAAACCACTCTGTAAATACAGTTGGCATTACCCAAGATAAGATGCAACAATAAAAGTCATGAGAAAATGTAACTTGTTAAATACACCTTTAGGCACAATACAGCAACACCACCACTCACTCCCAATCCCACGGCTTGAATAACGAAAGAAAGACAGAAAGGAGAATTGAAAGGCAGTAGATCACAACATGATGGCAAAAGATTCATCAATAGTTTCGGAATTGTTAGTACACAATAAATTCCTGGGACTTTGAGTGAAAGGACATTGTGCAGCCTGTTGCTAAGTTAGATAACAATAAAATCCATTTTTGTCTCTGCAATAGATGAGATAGTCTTGACAACATGAATGAATTCAGATGGGTAACCATGATAAAACCACAGTTATAAACTTTCAAACAAATTAGCGATTTGTGGTTGCTAGCAGTTCATACAGACTAACATTAAGCCAAAACTAGCGGTCCTCATTGTTATGCTTGTACTCACCTGACTAATTGCCTCTTTCAACTTTGAATGAAGGTGTGATCCTGAATCTTTGACACTTTTTGGCGGCCATATCTGCAAACCATGCAAGCACTTCTCATGAGTTTCAACACACATCAACATAAAAATTTACATTGTCTATGTAATTGAGGTTCATGATAGTGGACAAATACATATAAACATTAAGGATTTTAAGAGTTGGTTTAAATTATGTAAAATCAAAATACATATAAATTAACTGGATTGCCACAAATATTTTCAACTACTGGACTTAGTTATTTTGACCTTCATCTGATTTAATATGTTATAGAACTCTTAAGACATAGTGCCTCACTCAAAGGTCTCAAATTTTTTTTTGCAGGCGAAGCATATTGAGTGGGAAAAATAGGCAAAATGCTCAAAATTAGTTACAAGCAGGTATTGTTTCAGAAGCTTTAAGCAAAGTGGCTCATACATAACAAGGCTTTCTCTCTTGTTTTCTTCATGACTTTCCTAGAGCGGAGAAAAGGGTGACTGCACAGGTGGCCCCCTCACAGAGGAATTAAAGGCACATTTACTTGATAATAATAATAAGAGATTCCAAAACTGGTCGACTTAATTGCCCTCAACACTTAACTCCTATGAATTGTTTTACAACAACAGTAACGCTTGAAATTTCTTTATAACGGGAAAATATAATAACAAAATAATGGATCACTGCTAAAACACACATGAATATATATTATTAAGGGAAGATATCAATCACTCTTGAACAAACAATTATTACTACATTCCAACTATTCACAATCTCCTTCATTAATATTAGGTGCTAACAAAAACATAAGATTTTGGTTGTTAAGAACTCACAAATTCCACAATTTAGTATTTAATTATGAAAACCTCCATCTAAACCTCAGCCTTTATTACCAAAATTCCAGAACGAAAATAAAATTGAGTATTTGAGTGTATCCCATTGTCCATTTTTTATTAGGTTAAGCAAGAAAAAAGAAACTCATATTTCAGACTAAACCCTCGAGCAACATTGTCTCCGAGTACTCCCTTGAATGTCATGTAAGAGTTGCAAGCCTCATAATAACAATTCTCAGATATCAAGGGCATAAAAGTAAGTCAGTATTACAATTATCTTTATATCCGTGAACAACCTGATTCGAGTAAAATTCAAGCTGAATAGTTTTGTTATAGGAGGAGGTTCATATTAACCGCAAAAAAGTGATCAATCTTAGGAAATGGCACAAAATAGAACATACAGATGTTGAACAAGCTGGACAGACATAACCAGCAGGAGCAGTGTGTGGAGGAAAACTTTTAATGTGCGATACAAAGCAACTTGTATGTATAACATCTGCAAAACACAATCATGACGCGTAGAGTGAGACAAACAATTTTGACATCTATAAATTGAAGAAAGAAAGAAAAAAATTAATGAGACGTACGTAGACAACCCAATCGTGTAGTTTGAGGGTCTGTTCCCTCTTCAAGCACAGCTTGACACTGGCAGCACTTAGGAGGCCAATCATACTCTCCATCGATTACCCATTCCGAGTATGTCCGCACCTAAAATAGAACAAAATTTCTTTTTGATAAGATTGGGCCACACTTGTCTGAGAATGGAAATGTGAATTATAATGACCATACCACACAGATTTGGTGTTCCGGGAAACATATACATTCTCCGCAAACAGGCACCTTGTGAACGAAGCAATACAACTTAGTCGCCTAAAAACCCAAAATTAAACACATACCATTAGCCAACATAATAATTCAAATTACATAAGTATTAAAACACTGACTTCCTCTGCACGCAAAGAGTAGTGAGGCAGTTCCCTTCCCCGCACTAATTTAATAATGAAAATGAACCCTAATTCTAATGAATAAAATTCGATCACCAACAATCTATAGCTGATAAGGAACTGAAATGAAATCACAAGATCTCTAGGTAAGATGAATTGAAAGCTCGATCAGATCCAAAATTAGCAAAATGCAGATAGAAATGCAAATTAAATCAATTTCATAATACCTTGCGGCATTTACAGACAACCATCGCATTAGCTGGGCCGGGGTAACTATGAAAAGGCGAAATTCGAGATCAAGATTTCCAATGAGAAATTCCAAGAGGTTTAAATTCAGGTAAACTGAATTTATAGGGTTTAAGCTGAGTTACAGAAATTATTTCTTCAATTCAATGATGAAAAGGTGCTCTGATAGTAATAACTTGCAGATGTAATTTAGACTATAATTATGATGATGAATAATAATAATAATAATAATAATAATAATAATAATAATAATAGTATTTGCTTGTCATCGGTTTCAATTTTGTGGGAGCTTCTAATTGCATAGAGGAGGCCCAATCCTATGTTGTTTAGGTTTGAGGAATAAAGAGGTTTAATGGGCTTAAATCCGGGTGGCACATTTTTAGCTCAAAATGACTAGCCCAAGTTGAGGCCCAGTCAAATCCCAAGTAGAATAGTAGATACCTTTGCTAATCTAAGTTTGGTTTTACTTTTCACCAGACCAGTTTAGAATTGGATTTGCCTAGCTATCAATCTTTTTTATTTCTAGTCCCGAAGAGTGATTTACCCAGCCAACCACCAATGTACTGAAAACACGTCAAATAGCCGACCAATATTACAAATGATTTTCTTGCTTTCTTATTCCATATTACAAATGTTCTTCTTATCAATCAATCAATGTAGAAACAATTTTTAAACTTTTAAAGAAAAATGACCAGAACTTTAAACCCTATCTTTATAATAAACCAATCTATTATTAGAATCCATCATCTCAGTCTCAATCATTATATTATACATGATAATAATGTTAATCAACAAACTTTTAATACAAGATGAATTGAACCAAACCAAACCAAACCACCTACACTTCGCCCTTTTTATGTCTTGATGATGATTCATTACAGGATAAAGCTTAGTGGTAAAACAGTATTTCCATCTGGGTATCTGAGATTTTTTAGGTTAGCGGACCAACTCCTCTTCTCATAGCAATTCTTCATAGTTCTGGTGACCGAGGGAGCAACACAAAGTTAGACTAAACCAACCAAATGAGAAATCATTATTATTACTATAAAAAAAAAAAAAAGAATAAGAATGCATCATCTTGGGAGTCGATGATTTTGTAATAGTCGATGGCTTCCTGTGCTTGGAAATACTTTGGACGTTCCATGTCTTCCTCAATTTCTTCCTTTGGCTTTCCAATCCCTTTGGCCAAAACCTCGATATAGGATTCTTTGCTTGCTCGTAAGTGAAAATACAAGGCATACTCATGAGTTGCTTACCGCCATGGTGTCAGCTATTGCATAAGCCTCTGTTTCAGATCCAACAATCTCCATCTTCTCATTCTCATTCTAACAGAACATCAACAAAGATATGACAAATAAAATGTAGTAGTGGCCTGGCAAACACATTACGACAGATAGTAGGAAGACTATATATGAAATAATTAAGAGTTTACCGAAAACTAGATGAATTGATGTATGAATATATTATTGGCTTTGTTGGGCTGTCATAATCTAGCCACATGAATTGAGCTGTTATAAGCTCGGTCACTGCAGGTACAATCTGTAACAAAGGAGGAATAAATACAAAAAAGAATCGGAAAGATCCTCCTCCACGGTACATGCTATACTTTGACCGCACTCTTCTATCACCCATTCCGGATAAACTCCACATTCCACCATTATTCAAGAAATTGCAAGATGATGAACTACAGAAAGAAAAAAAACACTAATCATAGACTTATCAGGAAAAAGAGAATTAAGTTCTACGATTTCAAATATACTGCCAAGAAACGATGTTGCTAGAGCATCCAAACAAAAGGGCAGATGCCCTTCATCCGTTTTCTATAGAGAAACTTAAGCAAATTGGACATAAGAGGCAGACCTCTGTTACTTTTTCCGAATGTCGGCGATTAGGGTTATCTTCTGTCATGAACATATCCATCTGTGAAGGTGTAAGGCCAGAAATATTGAGGTGTGTTTTTGTAATTGTCCATCACTGCAAAAGAGATGGTAAACATCTTTTACAAGCTCAATAATCCACAAAGATTCAATGCAAAAAAAAAAATCTAAACCACATACAAATTTTCAAGATAATGTCTTATAATTTTCCACTCCAAACAATTAATTAGTTGAGCATTACCCAAATATTAAAACCAACCACTAATTCTCATGAACAAAGATTACTGTGAATAATAACTTAAAAAAAAAAATCTACACATAGCAAAAACTTAAAAGTAATTAGGGCAGAGGAAAGAATTATCAATTACATCCATCTTTGAGATTTTCTTCTCGGTACTGTTTGGGGATGTGGTCGAGAGATTTCCGAGCTACTGGAGACTTGAATCCGCAAACGCGCCTTTTCTGGGCTTGGTCTTGAAGATTCAAGAAAATTGATTTTCTTATGGCAATTGCCAAAAAGAAATTCAAAAACTTGCCAAAGATTTTTCACTCCTCACCTCACTGGTTTACTTGACTTTGATTTTCTTTCTCTAATAATATATTGGGCTCAAGTAATACTCTTCTGCCTGCAGTCCAAACCCAAAATTAGGCCTATAGAACTTTAATCACAAATCCAATACTTTTACCTTTTAATTAGTCGGCGGAATCGATCCAATTAAAGATTTTCTCCATTTATGCTTGAATAATTAGCTTTACATGCAAAATGTCAAGCAGACTTCAATCCCCGTTTTGATTGATAATATAATATAATATTTTCCCCCGGCCCATTGAAATTTCAATATTTAACATGAAAAATAAAACAGTTAACCACTAAAAGACGTGTCCTATTATATATATGTAGAAGAAAATCACTTGCAGAAGGAAGTTTCCAAACCTAAGTAGGAGTAAAACACTAGTTTTGCTTTTGAATCCAAGAAACCGTTTGAAGATAGATATAGTTCACAATAAAAGTTCTACTACCATAATCATAATAGGAGTACTATGAAAACATACCAAAATTGAATAACACAAATCCTTGTTTGAACAAACAAGGAGATATATTTACTCACGTACACTCACTCCTTCCAAAATCTATAAACACTTGAGATTAATTATTCCTCTTCACCTTCGAAAACACTTTATGAATATGTCTACAGAAATTTTGAATACTCAAGTTACAATGAACAAGCGATTAAAGTTAGCATTTAATGAAGAAGACTTGGAAGCCGCCGAGTGTCTCCTCGTGCTCTCTCAAAGTGGCGGCGGCTACTACTTTGCTAATCCCGACTTGAATGGTCCTTCCAACAACACGTTTGAGTATTATGAGTGTACTGTTTGCGGTAAATTATTCTCATCATACCAAGCACTCGGTGGTCACAAAACCTACCACCGCGTAAAGTTGCCAACTGACACCAACACCGTCACCTCAACCGCGGTGAATCACATCTCCGGTTTCAACAGTCGTGAAAGGCTTCATGAGTGTCACATTTGCCATAAGACTTTTCTTAGCGGCCAAGCATTGGGCGGTCACATGGGCAAGCACAAACAAGATCACAGTGGCGGATCAAGTGGTGTATCATCCTCCGTAGATTGCAGCTCCACCGGATATTTCCGTGATGGTTACACGACTCTTGTTCCGCGGAACTTCGACTTGAACTTGCCTTCGTACTTTTGAAACTCGCTTTGACTCTCAATTCCTATGGAAAACCTAGTAACTCACAATCCAATTCATTAAGACATTAACTAAAGTCCCTAACCCTAACTAGTTAATTCAGTTATTTAGGGTTTTTATAGGATGTGATCACTTTATTGCAACAGTGTAACCAAGCCTGCATATAAGAAGGCTTGTTCTATTGTTTTATTATTCATTCACTTGTAGTCTTCTTCCAGGAATTACACTCCAATGTTCATTTATAAGAACAGTTGTTTAATTTTTACATTTATTCTGCAGAAAAAATATTAATTAAATATGTTATTGGCATGCCATTCAATTGATTGACCTAGATTCATTCGCTCTACATATTTCGAATTACAAATCTTCTTAAAAATAACAAATCAATTGAATCTCTAACCGGATAAGAGTCCTAATAAATTGGACGTCATGCCCCCGGAGTCGGGTTAAAATGTGTCCCATTCACAGGCCTAGTTGGGTTATCAAATATATTAATATGACCCCCTTCTTATTCATATTTATTTATTATGCAATATTTCACATAAAAGTTTATCAACTTCAAATTCATTTTTAATTAGGGGCAGGGGCAGGGGCAGGGGCAGGGTCACTTTCAATTAGAAATATAGTTGCAGAGGGTCCATATACAAGGTAAAACTTAAAGTAGAAGAGGCGTTTGGTAGTTGTTGAAATCTCAAAAATTAACACCTCACCCAGCTTCGGGAAGTAGTTATCCGATCCCTCCTTTTTTTAAAGATGACTCTGAAATATTTGAGCTTGAATTCCTAATACAAACACAAACACCAGCCAAAGTGCATAAAACCAGATAGGTAATTAAGGGATCATCTCATACCATGATTTCCCGAAACATCCCTCATTCTTTTATCAGCCGATGATAAGCTAAAATGAAGTAATTAATTGGTCAAGTCAGTAGAACTTCACATGTTTAGACACAAGACATACTTACGATGAGATGCTTACCGCCATGGTCATGTTGTCAGCTTAGCTGCAGCATTTTCTGATCCAACGGTCCCCATCTTCTCATTCTACGCGAACATCCAAATGCAACAAAGAACTGCAATTTGTTTATCAATTCTACCAAAAATATTAATTAATATGCTAAACGTGTAAGCTAAATTTAATGAAATTCAAGAATGTTCTGTCTACATTTGATCACAATTCAAAGATTTTTCTGGAAAAATTATAAAAGTTCTATGAATTATAATGCAACAAGAAATAACGAATTTATTGTTTTCTTAATCTGTTATCATCAACATCAATTGATGTTAGCTGGTGTGCGTTTTTGTAATTTTTCATCACTACAATACAAAAGAGATGGTACACAACTAACTACACATCATTAATTACGAGCTAAATAATCCATGTAAAATAAATGGAAATCAAAAGTTATAAGCTACGACCCAATAAAAACAATGGGCAAATACCATACCATAATAGTATTCAAACTTCAAAACCAGTCATAGATTCTGAATGAGCAAAGAGTATAAATAATTTAAAAAAAACAAAGCACAGATGACGGACCGAGTAAACGAATGTATGAAAAAGGGATTAGGGCAGAGGTAAAAAATATCAATTACCTCCATCTTTTAAATTTAAATTTTCTTCTACTCGGAATGGGAATGTGGTTATAATCTCTGAAGCTAATTTCATGAATTTCTTTCAAGATTCAAGAAAATGATGATGATTTTTTGCTCATCACTAATTACTGGACTTCGATGTGTTTTATTCTATTGGGCTCGAGCATCACTCGCTACGCCTTCAGCCCAAAAGCTTTTTACGATGGGCCGTAGAGGTCACAGGGACTTTTACGTAGTTCTTTTCGTAGAAAATAGAGTGAAGGAAAATATAGTACATCGTAACATAAACCACGATCAAAATTTCTTTATTTTCCTTTGAAAATATCAAAAAAATTCTGTTTTTGAATCAATCGAAACGAAAAGAAGGTTTATTTTCGAAACTCTATATTTGCCTTGAAACTTTCTCTTTTTCGTAACTTTCTTCATAATTTTTTTCCTAATTTTTTCGAAACGTTTTCGAAAATTTGTCAAAAAATTTCCTATATTGAGCTCACCGAAACATACATCGATAATGAAAGTTTAATCCATGATATAAACATCTATATTGCTCTCAAAAAATAATAGTATTACAATATATATATATAGGGGTGTAAGGCAGGTGTGAACAGTGCCCTTGTATTTCATTCTGATTGTTTTTATATATATATAAACATCTATATCCATCCATCTAAAAAAAAAAAACAATATATATATAGCTAGATAGACTTGTTTTCTGAAATGAACCATTCCAATGTGATTGTGGCTTTTTAATAATGAAATTGAGAAAAAAGTGTGAGTGGGTATAAATGATCTAATTAAATAAAAGAACTACTATATGAAAAAAAAAAAAAAAAAAAAAAAAAAAAAAGAGTAGGTAGCCAAAAGTGTAGTATCTATTGCAAATTCAAGTGCATCTGTTGGCCAAAATTTGAAGTGCATATAATTAATTAGTTTTGTAGGTATATTTAATTAATTCTGAAGATAGTTTATACAGTATACGTAGTACAAATTAACCAAATGTATTGTTGTCTTTTGTACTCGCGCGATGAATGAGTATAATTTATTTGATTATGACCAAATAATACTAATAATAATAATCCTTGCCTAAAAATGAAATGAAGTGGAGTGCTACACAAGATAGCATAGCATACCACCATAAATGCATATATTTTCCTTTGTGCTGCTACAATTAATGTCTAGCTCGACGGCTGTCAAAAGAAGTAATATTATTATGTTCATGGTCAATAGTTAACCAAATAACCACCTCTTTATTGTGCCTAACTAGGTATTCGTGAACAAAATAACAGTAATATATGTGGCAAGAATTTAATTAATTAGCACGAGCCACTCTAATTCAGGATGAAGTCAAAATTATTTCTAGAACCTATATTGCATATTTGATCCTCAATGTAAGAAAAGCTGATAAATAACTAACTAGCTAGTTAAATTTAATTACAACAATTTTTATGTTTAGTAATTTTTTATTTCTTAATTTTGACATTGAACCGGACAATTTTGACTGCAATAACCACCTGCTGGCCTGTTTCACACTTGCTTGGTTTCATCAGTACAAGTGTACAACCGGTGGCGTCGGAAAAAGATACCAAGTGACATATACTAAAATAAAATATAAACATTTGGATAGATTATTAATTATTATCCTTTTTTTGGATTAAATAAAATATGATTCATAATTAAAGATTGAAGATATATAGTATAGATAGATAGATAGATAGTATGTAATTGTAAAGTCAGTCTGTACATGTGTACGTGTTATTAGAGGGACGTTTGCTTTCTCTTTAAATTTGTTTTTACTTGTCCCCAACAATAAGAAAAGCGGCCAAATTAAACTACCTCAGCTTCAATCACCACGTCACGTGTCATGATGATGAGAGTGCCGCGTTTGCGTAGCAACTCAAAGTTAATATATGACACATTCCCAATTTATCCCATACCATACCATACCATACATGCATACCCTCTTACTCACGTGTGTCAGATACTATACTATACTAGATACTATATAGTTGTACAATAACAAGCCCATAAGCAAGCGACACATACATACGAATATTTTACACATTATTAATTAATTTCTTTTTTCTAAGAACGAATTTCTTCTTCTATTCTCTTCTCTTATCAAATCTTCTAATCTACGTACTGCTTTTAATCTACGTACAAAACAGTGTTTTCAATCAGGATCGATAGTTGAGATTTTAAAACTTAATTAATTGTCGACTATACCGACCTATAAATAATCTGACTTCCTCTATTCTATTTTTTGTGTTCGAAAGTAGTAAGTATTTGATCTGATTGGAGAAACAAACGTACGTGTCCTAACAAATAAAATAACAAATATCGGTATGCTATGGTATGGTATCGTGGGGGGGTATTTAAGGGAAATTGAGTGTGAGAGTAGCTACGCTTGCTTTGATCCAAGAAAAGTCCATATATAATAAAGTTGTAGATAAAAACTAAGGTTTTATGAATTAATAATTGTTTGATGGCTAACTATTGCACACGTTGCAAATATGGGATGCTACTACACGAAACTTAATTTAGGTGTCTATCTATCTTTTTTCTTAAAAAAAAGTGTGTACTATATATTACCAAACCGAAAAGGAAATTCCAAAGCAAATCAAAGTCTTATAATATATATATATATATATATATATATATATATATATATACCTCTGCTCAGTCACACATAGCTAGGACTAGGACCATTTCCTGATAAGTATGTTTGAATATGGGGATGGTCAATTCTGTTCACATGGTTAAATGAGATTAAATTAACAATGATTAGCTGCAAAATTGGACAAGTTAAGAATAATCATATAAGTGAAATTTCGTACGTTTTATATTTTTATTGGAAACTAACCTAATTTTCAATAGTGTCCTTATTAAATAGGACGAATTTGGTAAATTGATTTCTCAAACTTACTGGAAGATGCATGAATCTAAGTAGAAATGCTATTGATCTAGCTTTTATTTATTTCAATTTCACTTCTGGATTTTCAGTAAAATTCTCATCACTATTTTTGAGGAACAACTCCACCGGAGAACCTAAAATACTACATTAATACTTGACAAAAACATAAAACGTTTCAAACTAATCAGTAATTTTGGGTTTTCATCCCAAATTTTATCACATCACCGAATTTTATCCCGTAATTTAATATTTTTTGGAATATTGTCACACCGTTAATTATGAGACAGAAATTGCGCATGTCTCCGTTAAATTGCCACATGGCTACTTACGTGTCACGACGTGACAAATTTTATCATGAACAGTTATATAATATTGGAGAATTCACCCCAAAATAATTACAAGATTGAACCATTATTTACATTAAATTAGAAATTTAATACTGAAACTAAATTTATGAAAAATGGTAAATTAAGGGACGAAATTTTGTGAGTTGATGAAAAATCAAAATTAGTAATTAGTTTTGGACAATATATATTCCAAAAACATATTAAATTACAGGATGAAATTCCGTGAGATGATATAGTTCAAGACAAAAACTCAAAATCACTAATTAGTTTGGGACATTTTATGCAATTTTACCTTAACATTTATTATATATCTATTTATTTATTTTTAAATTATCAAGATTTCTTTTCAGCTACTTTAATTAAAATAAAATTTGCAAAATCATATAGATAACAATGGTTAAAAAAAACATATCCTAAATCTTAAGAATTTTTCTTGAGTCGACATGTGAAGAAGATAAAAGTACTGATAACATAAAATATGAATCACAACTTGAAAAATTAATGAAAATAATAATGACGACACAATCAATTTTATAATTGTTTACAGTTGATAATTATCATAAAATTCACAAGTATTTAAAATTTTATTATTTTTAACTTAGTCTAGATTTACTTTTTATTGCATTTTTTAATGTAATTTAAATTGATTTTAAAAATTGGCTCCAATTTTTTTATACCTATTGATGAAGTTAATAACGTATTTTGTAAATGGGTGATTTAAATCCAACTGTTGGGCTCTCCATTGATATTGCTCTTTAAAATAACTTTAATATAATTTTGACAATGTATTGTTTAATTTTTTTTTATTTTTTTTATGTTAGGCTTGACGTAGAACATACATGGGTACGTATTTGGTATTTTTGAGACATATGTTAAAATTTCTTATGTATTCATAAAAAATGCAAACTTTTTTATTTTTTAATTAATTTAAACAAAAACACAACGATATTTTTACTTTAATTTTTTTTATTATATAATATTTTCAAATGTTAATTGTTAATATATTAGTGACCCTAACATATCCATAGATAAAATTATGATCCATGTTTAGAGGATTTAAGATGATAATTAACGATTTTTTGTTTACATTGGTAATATATATATATAATAATTAAATAAATCGAAATTACCTGAAAGCATATTCATTTCCGATTGAGCTCTAATTAAAAGGAAATTGTTTTGGTAACTATTGTTTTCAATTAAGCTGAGTGTAAAGTAAAGTCAGCCCGATTGGTTCGAGTTCATTAATTATGTTATGCACCATTTGGTATATAAATTTTAAATATAATTAACTATTAAACTAGTTTTGGAAAGGCATGAGTTAGCTGGAACATTTTTGGCCTAAATTCATCCATTAATTATTAACATGCATATTTATACAAAATTAGTAGGCAAGCTTGTCTCCATGTATGATACGGTGATTAATGTTGAGGTCACGCAACCAAGATGTTCAAGATTCAATTTCAATTCGTGTGAGTTTTATTTTCTAGTTAATAGTAGTAGTTGTAATTAACTTTCTATTTAAATTTTTGTAATTATCGTTCAATGTAATATTTGTATTGAAAGATTTATGACTAGTGATATTGATGTAATTTGTGTCATTAAAAAAATGTAAAGTTATTCTATTAAAAAAAAGTTCAAATATAATTATTTTGGCAGAGAATATAAAATAACCTCCAAGTATAACTAATAAATATTTTTTTACGGAAACAGTCAATCACTCAACTAGAAAAGAAAATCTAGAAATTTTGTTCCATTTACTATAAAAGTACAAAGAAAAACTATCTATCAACGCTAGTATTAATTTATAAAATCATTTACACTAGTACGATCGAAACTCAAAATCTAATAATTTTGAATTTTTTTTCATTAAGCCACGTTCTCATTGACACAAATAAAATAATTAATATTCTACAATTACAATCAAATACAGCTAAGCCTTTGCTAAATAAAAACAAAATAAAATCAGATATTACTTAAATTTATTTAATTCCTCCTTTCGGGCACGTGTGATCAAGATCAATATAATTAGTAATTACTGTCACAATTGAATCAAAATCTTTATCTCAAACTAGTACATTCCAATAAATACTAATAAATAGCTTTAAGTTTATCTCTGAAAACCTTTTTTTATTTTCGAGGATCATCTGAAAAGTATTTACTACTCTACTACGTTTTATGCGATTTGATTTCTTTAATAGGTAATCAGATTTCAATATTAAATTACTATTAAGTATGACTTTGAAAGAGATAGTTTCTGCTGCCAATGCGCCATTGCTTATGTCAAGTCGGTCTTCAGTCATCATTGGCTCACCTACACGCACAGACTAACACGTACACACGGTAGTACACACGGTAGAACAGGTTTCCATTCTATATTTCTATTATATTGTGGTGTTTCACCTTTTCTTTTCTTCTGGAGTATTTTCTTTAAGGAAGTGGCGCATGTTACACTTACATCTGAAATGATTAAATAAATATGCGCTTTTATATATTTCATAAAATTCTTAATAGTAGATTAAATTCCACTAATCTAACCAACAAAACAATCTTAAACTACCTAATATTTGTGAATGTGAGTATTCATAACATGATAACAAGATATTAAGTAGTACTACATTAACAGTGTCACTTTTTACATGTATTTTGTGATTAAAATATAACTTTTCCCACCATAATTTTTTAAAATAACAACAAAAGGTAATAATAAGTAATTATTTATCAGCAAGCGACACATTTCAAGTGGTAAACCAGTGATAATAAAAACCATTACAACAATTTACTGATATAATTTTAGAGTAAATTGCACTTTTGTGTTACACTATATTAATTAGAGGGATGCATCTGTTACGAAAAAATTGAAAGGGATAAAAATAATAAAGTCATGTACTAAGAGAGACCAAAAATGCGATTCACTTTAATTTATATTGCCACTTAATATATTTCACGAGAACTTTATTAAGACTAAAATATTTATTGTGCTGAAAAATAGATTATATTATTTCATTTAATAATTTATATACAAAAATATTATAGATAACAAAGAGCTAGGCTAGTTGTTGAAAAACATTTTTTTCTTTAGGATAAGAGCAAACTAATTAATATCAGTTTCTAGTTTCTTCCCACAAAAATACACTAAAATTATGTCTCTCACACACACTCACACTTTCTCTCTCTCAAACACACACACACACACACAAACCGAACCCACCGGCCACCACAGGTTAATGTCATAAGCATAGCAAAATGTTGTCCTACTCCTACTCCCACTCCACACTCAAATGTTGACCACGAAACAATCCCCATTCCTTTTCTTTTCTTCTCACCAACTCAACTTTATACGTGTATACCCCTTGTACATTTCCATTTCCTCTCCTGGAAAATTCTTCCCCAAATAAACTACTATTTCATTATCTCCTTTTTTCCCAATCATAATCCTTGTAGGATAGGAGTGCTTTTATTATTATTATTACTATTATTTAATAATTAGTTATTATTACAATTAAAAGAGATCACATAATAATCCTATTACCCATACAACTCATTCACCGCCATTCCCCACGCAACTTCCAACCCCATCCCACCCTTAAAATTATATATAACCCCCACACCCTTCCCTTTATAGTTCGATCACTCTTTCTTCTTTTCTTTCTTTCTTTCTTTTTCCTTCACTTTACATCTTCATCATTTTTTCACTCTCCTAATTCCCAAAATTAACCCTAGTTCAGTTCACTCTACCCGTAAATCGAAATATGGCTCTTGACCTAGCTCCAAAACGCAATACTTCCCGTCGTTTCGACGAAGAAATTGAGCCACAGTGTATTGATTCATGGAGTAAATCAAAGCGCTCAAAGCGAGTTTATGAGGGAACAGAGGAAGAACAATTAGCCACCTGCCTCGTCCTACTCGCTCGAGGCGGAGGCCCCCGCCCCTCTCCACCGTCATCCACCACTGCCGCTGACCCCGACGGAAAAACGGACTTCTCTGTTGTTACGCCTCCACAGAACAATATTCACAGGTGTAGCGTGTGCAATAAGGTTTTCCAGTCATACCACGCGCTCGGCGGACACAAAGCAAGCCACCGCGTAAAACCCCCAATCACCACCACCGCCGTTTTAAAGCCGCCTACCTCCGCCGTCTCTTCTCTGAATCCGAGTGGAAGGCTTCATGAGTGTTCCATTTGTCACAAGAGTTTCCCTTCCGGTCAGGCTTTGGGCGGTCACAAGCGGAAGCACTACGACGGCGTCATCAGCGCCGCCGCTTCTAAAAGTCGCACCACTTCATCTGAAGGCGCTCGCGGGGCTAAAAGTGGAATTACTTCTGAAGTCGGCGGGGTGAGTCATATGACCGTGGCGGTACCGCATAATTTTGACTTGAATCTGCCGCCTTCTCCAGAAATCAGTTGCGATGAAGAAGTGGAAAGTGCCCTGCCGCCTTTATTTGAATAATTTAATATTTTTAGTGGAGAAGGAATTAGTCTTTGATTAATTTTTTTCTTTAGGAGATACTATTATTATTTCATTTTTTTTATGGTTGTCTGATGGTACATAAAAATTACTACTCTATATACAGTATATGAATTCTTTTGTTAATGACTACAATTACCCCATAGTTAAAGATTATTTTTTTCTTTTCTGAATAAACTTTTATATCTGAAATTTATAGATCATTAGTAGAGTATGTAGAATACACAATTAAGGATTATGAAAGATATTCGAGTAATCAAAGATAATATTAATTTCAGAAAATACACGCATACGATCGATGAACATTGTGGATATGTCAGTGATCACAATTTCATTTTCTTGGACACTGAAGTTGATTAAATGAAATAAACTGTTTGAAAAATTTCTCTCAGAAAAACATTTAAGATAATTGCGAACTAATGGGAACATACTGAAATATTTTTACTTTTTTGCTTCTATATTGCAAGAAAAGTTACACCCTATATCTTCGTCTCAATTAATTTATCGATCTAAAAATAAAACCTTTTTGAGTAATTTTTCTTAGTCATAATGAATGAATTTTTTTAATCTTTTTTATTTCATATTCATAAGAAGTACTCCGTAGTATATTATTATTCTATTCGTTCATCCATTTATTTTCCGTGGTGGCAAATTAAGGATGTGTTTTAGTGTAGAGGGAGAGGTTATTATGTGTAGAACATGCATAAGTTGCTGTTCACACGACCAAATTCCATGTGTTATGTTCCTAAAACTGCACATGCATGTTGTGGCCATTGCAGTGTTGGTTAGGAAAATTTCCTTAATTTAATTTGTTGATGTTTAATCTTTTTAACGAGTATGGGATATTTTAGTTAACTTTGATGTGGTTCAAATTTAATGTTCACAAATACTATTAGAATTTATCTATCTTGGAGTCATTTACTTCCTTTGTCCTATTTATTTTGTTCCCTTTGTTATAGTACTCGGTCAAACTTTTTAATTTTTTAAGTGACTTATCATATTAAATCATTCACATTTTTGATGTATTAAACCCTTTAAATATTACTCCCTCCGTTTCATAATATCTGTCGCTTTGGAAAGATTTTCTTATGCCATATTATCTGTCACTTTGGATTTTCAATAAAGCATTAATTGCTCTTTTTCCATTTTTGCCCTTTATGTTCATAAATTTTCTCAAACATTAGTGGAGGATAATTAATTAAAAGGGTATTTTAGTCTTTTTCAAATTTTTTTCAATAGAATTCAGCCATATTCAATGATTTTCTTAATTTGTGTGCATACATGTGAAAAGACAGATATTTTGAAACGGAGGGAGTAATATATATGATGTCATGAGATATTATCAATTTATTACTGAAATATATGAACTAAATTATTTATTATAATTTTTACAAATTTAGTTGGGTGAGCAAAATAAATGAAACGACAGGAGTAATTTAATTGTTTAAGAGTTTTCAGGAAATTATGGCAGAATAATATTCCTGCTTTTCTGTTCTCACCTTGTAATTACTTGTGCATTAATTAACTGATTTTGCGTGTGCAGAAATTTTGGCAAAAGTCTTCACGCGGTCTTCAAGTTTGTAAAGATGATTTGTTTAATTAATACGTTTTGCAATTATTAGAAGGAATAAATTATTATTAATTTTTTTTTTAAAAAGTTTAGCTATAGGTATCCTCATTAATCTATAAAAGTTTGAAAGGTTCCAATTAATGTGTGTGATTATCTGTCAATAACACATACAAATTAATAAAACAGGAGTTTTCCAGGTAAGAATGACGAAGCTTAGCAGGTTGTACTTTGTGAAATCGATCGAGAAGCAAGGGATTTATTCATGATCACCATCCCCTTGATCGATCTTTGCGTGGATAAAGACAATCTTTCATGCATGCTTTCTAGCAATTAATAATATTCATGTCATGTGATTATCCCGGCCCTTAATTTTTGGATTCTGATCGATAATATTTTGAGTTAATTATATGATATTAATGGTAATGGATTATAATTATTAATGATGATCATTGACCATAAATTTAAAGTCTATCAAGTAGTAGTATCATGCAAATTATTGAATACTAGTCCTTAGAAAAAATAATTTAATTTAACTCTCCTTAAAGAAAAAAAAAAAAAAGGATATTACAACATAAACCAAACTTAGTCAACTAAAATTACAGACTACTATTTTGACATTATTATTGATTGAATTAGTCTTTTTGCGGATAAAAGAAATTGTGTTTTAATTCACTTGAATCGAAATCCCAATTGAAAGTGTGGTTTAAGGATCTATAACCAATTCAAGTACTAGTTCTGTGATTCTAGGTGAAAGTCAACTAGTGCTCGATACAATTTGATTCCACCAAACTGAATGCCGTGACTAAATAAGAAATAAAGTCATTACATATATAAGTACGTTAGGGCAAGTATATATAATAATTAAATTTTGCTAATTTAATTTATATTTTTGTTTGATGGTGACCAAACATATAGGAAAATGGCATTTTTTGTACAAACAAGCACATGAGAAATTGAAAACCTCCCTAACAAAGCGAACCTAGCTAATTCAGGATTGAATTTAGACTCGACCAAAAACGGGGTTCATGTTAATTAGCCCTTAAGATATGAATCACAGCCCAAAAGTATACATAGCATTGGGCCCAAATAAGATAAGTAGACTTACTTTGTGCTATACCTCTATGAGTCCATAATCTCAATTAAACAAACTAAAAAAAGTCCAAGCCCAAGCCCAACCCAACTCACTACCTCAATTAAATTTGGGAAGCCGAAGATCGAGCCCCATTCTCGTACCAAAGATATCTAAGACCCCAAGAAGTTAGTTCAAGCTTATCATTTAGTTAATTTAATATTGGTCATGTTAATTGAAAATTATATATGTTTTTGATAGTTTGGACAATTTTGTGTTTCGCATGTGGATTTAATGATGTATACATATATCGTTTAACATAAATAAGAATAATAAGTCTTAATAAGTTAAATAATTATATATAGTACGTATATAGTTAGGGGCATGGAGACAAAAAAAAAAATAAAAAAATAAGCAATTCAATATAGCCGCCACGGCGCTAACACTCTAGATTAATTTCTGTCGTTCTTAAGATTTAATTTTATTGCATGTTTGTTTGTTTGTTTGTTTTATAACTCCATCAATCGTAGATTCCAGGGAGTGAAATCACAATTAATTAAGTAGCAAGACAATTGTACTATAAGAAAGTCTAATTAAGAGACGACATAATTAATTATAATTAATTAAGCACTCGCATGGCACCTCAGATAAAACTAGAAAAAGAAATATGTAATTTCTTCTATTGAATGCATGTGATGAGGACAAGAGATTAGTTGGATCTCAACATATTAATTAATTGTTAATACATAACGCATCGGAAGACTGTATTATATATACTCAAGTCTCAAGTATTTAAATCCTTCCTAGTTGTTGCATTTGTTTACTAATTTGGTAACTTACCTAACATTGAAAATGATACTTAATTCAGTATCATATTGTTGAATTACAATGTTATATATAATATATACAAAGTTGTGGATGCTTACATGCAGTACCTTCTAATTAATTAGTGGCAATCATTTTTAATTTCTTCATTAGTTTAGTGAAAGCTAGCTTTTCATGTGGTCGCCATACATACATGCATGTCATTTTCATGTTTGGGAAATGTCAAACAAACATGTTTTCTACCTTTTCAAATAAATTTTGCATCTCTTAATTTTCTCAAACTACTCTCTCAACAGCCAAACAAACAACAATTTTCAGAAAAAATCTATACAAACTCTACTCCGATTTGACATAAAGTAACATATCTCTTACACCATTTATCTCACATAACAAACATGATTTAACATAATTAAAGTCTTACACATCTTACACCACAACCTCACTCTTTCAAAAAAAATCTACACCTACTTTATTTCTCAAACCACTCTGTCAAAATCCAAACAAACAACATTACGCAAATCGAGATTATTTCACAAACATCGACTACTCTCCCAACTACTTTCCGAAACACCAAACAAACATGCCCATTATCGATGGATCGTTTCATGTGTGCACGTGATTAAACAATTAATCACTATTTTAAACTTTTATTACTAAATTGAAAAGGGCGGAACTTTCACCATATAATCATTAATTAGTCACAAATAGATATTGACTACGTGAATATTCTTCATCAAGAGTATAAATTCATATAAATTAGAAGAATATTATAATAAAGAGTAGATATGAACACATGCATATTAGAAATAGTACGTGTTTGCATATAATTTTGACTCGATTATGCCCTGATGTCAAGGGATTACTTGAGTATAAATTTCATATCGAAGAACACCTCGACGACGTCGAGTGGCAACTGGGCGTGCCAAACTATTATTTGCGATAAATTTTACATCGATGGGTCGACGTCGAGGGATTGGCATCGAGCGACCTCTGGCGTCAAGGGTACGTGCCAAAGTTCAATTACGATACCATGGTCGTCGAGGTATGCTTGACATCGAGGGATTAACATCGAGGTTGGCTTGGCATCAAGGTGTGCCAAAATGCTGTCTGTTGCAGACCTGTCAGTAAACCCCTCGACGAGCCAGCAGCTCGACGAGAAATGCCTCGATATGATATGGAAAAAGTGCGGGCGTGCCAATGTTTGTGCGTGCAAACATAACGATTCAGAGTTAGACATGTTGATATCTGTACATTAATAATGTGAGTGTCTTGATAAAGACATATTGATATCACAATGGGTTGTCCTGATAAGGCTGACTTCTGACCGATTGCGACGGAGTAGGCAAACACTACCCCTAGTTCTTTTCTATGCCTGCCTAGCCGCAGGACTTAAACAATTTATGAAAATCTCTCTTGAAATGCCATGTTTTATAGCCAATCGATGGCCTGTTTATCATATCAGTGTATTTATAAACCAGTAAATAGGTCGACGGTCAATCAGTTTTATACAATCATCTTGACAGAAAACAACGGCTTGACAGAAACAGCGTATCAGTGGAAATTAGTCGACGTAAAGCATATTTAAGTAAAAGAAACAAGATATACGAACTAAATCACTTCCATTAATAATAAAAGAAAATTAGCACGTTTCCCGATGTACAAACATTACAAAAATATGCAAAACGGTAAAGTTCTCCTTTCTTGGCAAGGTCTGCCAAACGAGTTGGTAAGTCGATTAAGTTTTGAAAAATGACTCCTTGATCGGCAGGGAATCCGCCGATGAGCTGATGAAACATGACAATGCATTAAGTTGACAGAAAGTAACATTGACGACGGAGGACCACCGTCAATGGTTCGCCCAACCTTGATGGATAACCACCAATCGGGCTCCTGATCAGCGGGTGGCCACTGACCAAGGCATCGACGAAGCAGATGGCTACTTAGCCGATAGCCGTCAAGCAGATGACTACTTGACGACGAGCTCATCAAGCAGATGGCTACTCGATGAGTTTGTCATATAAATACGTGGGCACTTACATGACAGTTAACAGCGAGCTACTTGCTGATATGAGTGGTTTCGCTCGAGGCAGTGTCAGCTGACGGCGGAAGACGGCGGCGGCGGCTTACTGTGAGCGGCGGCGGCGGCGGCGGCAAGACTTCAGGCTGTCAGGGATCACTGGTGGCTGAGGAGGGACAGACTGATATCGAGGAGTTGGCGGGCTGATAACTTGACAGAAAACAGCTGTTAACTGCCTGCTATCAAGGGGTTTCGCTCGAGACAGCGTCTGGACAGCGGAAGCAGCGGCGGCGGCGGCTTAATGTCGGCGGCGGCGGCAGACTATTTTTAGTGGCGGCGGCGGCGGACCTTGGGCGGCGGCGGCGGCAAGACTTCAGGCTGTCGAGGGTGGCTGGTGGCTGAGGAGTGACGGTTGATATCAGGGGTTCTACAGGGTGTTTGCTGAAAAAGAAGCAGCGGAGCGCTGGACTTCCGGAGAGGCGTTGAGCCGATCAGTGTTAGACTGAAAAGTTGTTGATTGAGTTGTGTGTGTCCTGCGCGAATGGCAGCTGCTGTATATTTATAGTTGCTGGATTGGAGAGCTGATGGCCAGAAATTGATTCCCTGGTGGCCGAAAATTGAGGGGCTGATGGCCACTATCCTACTTCTCCCACTACTTATGATATTTCCCACTACCTCCACTATTCCAATGGTGGTTTTCTCTTTATTTTCTGCTGAAAATTGATGTTAATGGAGGTTGGAGAAAGAAGAACGTGTGTTTTTGCTTGATTTGAATTTCAGTTTGAATTGGTAACTAATTATGAGAAAATTAAGGAGTTTGTTTATGTAGCCAACTTGGTTAGCCTTTAACCTTATCTCATAATTAAATTCCCAACCAATAATTAAATAAAACAAGAAGTGGGTCGACCCATCTTGGTCATGGCCGATTTGGGCTTGATCGTGGGCGGTTCGGGCTCGGTCGGGCCATGGTTGGTCTTGTGGTTTGCCCATTTAATTAATTACCCAATTAATTTAGTTAATGGCCTTACTTATCAAGTGGGCCACTTAATTAGATTTGGCCTTTAATTATTTAATCAATTAAACTTGGCCCATAAATTAATTAATTCTACTAATTAATCAATCTATGTTTGGCCCAAAATTAATTAATTACAAAAACTGGGTCAAGTTCCAAATTGGGTTCAAGGCTTAATTATAACCTTGGTCGGATCACCTTTTGGGTCACATTAGGTCCGATCTTATTCGACCCATTTGCATTGATTGGGTTCGGTTCTCTTGCCATTTTTAGCTTGTCATCGAGCCGTCATACCTCGATTTGTCGAAGGTGATTTTTTGGGTACAAACAGTACGTTATCATGGAGAAATAAAATAAAATTTATTAAATCTCATGATCAAGGTACAAATTATTAGAAAAATAGAAAATTATGCAAAATGGAATTAATTAATGAGTAGGGTGGGGTCCACTGATGGGTGCATGTCCTGAACCTGAGGGTTCAGGTTCACATTCTGCTTCTGCTGCTGCTGCTGGAATCAAAATAGCCTTTTTCTTCTTCTTAGCTAAGCAAAAGAAGCCGACCGCAATGAATGCAAGGAAGAATAATCCACCTAACGAAACGCACACGGCTATGACCGTGGTGCGATCAGTACCGCTACCACGGCCCGGAGGTGGTGGGACAAATGAGTTTGAGGGTGGCGAAAATGGGGTGAGGCCGCCGCCACTAGGGGCTGGTGGAGAAAATGGAGCTATAGGTACTGGGTAGTAAGGAGGCTGTGTTTTTGGTGGATAAGCTGGTGTTTTTGTCGGAGAATTAGTTGGTGTTTTTGTCGAAGAGTTAGTTGGTGCCATTGGCGGTGAATTCGTTGGTGGAGAAGCTGGTGCTTTCGGTGGAGAATAAGTTGGTATTTTTGACAGTGGCGGAGGTGGAGGAGTGGTGGATGGAGGCGGAGGAGAATTGTATAGATAGTTTGAAACCAGCTTTATGCTCTTGACATAAGGCATTTTTCTTTATTTAATTTGCTGGAATAATTGATTGAAAATATATAATTAAGCTCTAGCTAGCTAATTAATCACTTTTATGGCTGGCCTATATATACACACACGATTAATATCAATTAATTAAGTACTAGCTAGACTGTCATAAGTTTGACTAATTATAAGTTCAAGTGGGACAATATTTTTCAATTTGTACAATTAATGCATGCGATTTCATTGGATGCGTTCGTTGTATTCATGTTCAGTGGGTTATATTAATTTTGTAGTTTTAAAGTTGATGATCAATCATTTAGTCAAATAATTTTTGAATAAATATACAGAACTTCGTCCACGTCCTCTCAACTACGTACTATATAATCCGGGGATCAAGGTTAATTTATTTCATAATTTAATCGGAAGATCATACATTGAACAAAAATGAGAGGACAAGTCTATAGACTCGTATCTCTGTAACCTTGAGTTTTAAGGGGACATTAAATCAAGTCTGGTGAATGAACCATGTATATATATTGATAAGAGCTTGATTAACAAACCCTTGGCTAGAGTCCTCGAGCCATTGGTTCATTAAAGGATTGTTCTCGAATTGTTTGTGGATTGGGGTGGTCTGACATACCAGCCAACATAGGGATATCAAAAAATAATGTAGCTCAAAAACCATGGAATATCGAATTATTTTATATTCTTAGTACATTAATAAAGGAAAATGTATTTCTTGCAACAACCTATATATAGAACATTGGGTAATCTATTCGTTGTTTACTGTGTTTCCCTTATTATTATTTGCCATTTTTATATACACGGAAATTCTAGACTCAAGTCTCAAACACAGGCCGATTGAGTTTCATTTAGAAATGGAAGAAAGCTTTGAAATACACAAATTATTTTGTTGAATCATTTTATAAGATTGTTTAATTCATAAAATAGAAAAGACGTAATAATCATGTTATTTTATACCAGTATTTATATATATATATATTATATATGCAGGCTAGCTATAGAGTAAGTAATTCACAAGTCGCTTGAGTCTTTTTTCAAATATGTTGACTATTGAATTTCCACGAATACTTATTTATTGTCAACATGTTCAATATGTGCATGCATTTCATTTCCATTTGTGAATAATTTCAGTCATTTATGCGATAAAGCATCAATCATGTATTTGACTTTGTTTTTTAATATAAAAATTGGATTTCTAGCAAACAAGAATTAATTGCATAATGATTCTGGAATACAGATATTAATATCATTTCTTTTCATATATATATGCATAGCAGCCTAGGAGAATTAATTATTATATGTAAAACTAAAAAGAAAAGATATAGCAGCCCATGGCCCATGCATGACATAATATAGTTGACAAAATATGCAATCAACTACTAATGGTTTTAGACATTAGTCTTATAATAAATTGGAAAGTTTGGCTGGATCATATATATAAATTTTTTATCAATAATTGATGTTTATTTATTTACTGTTTTATTAAAAAAAAAACCTTCCTAGTAATTTTTTGGACAAATTTCAGAAGTGTTGACTGACTACTGATAAAAAAAATTGACTAACTATGTCAAAATGATTGCTCTAGATTTTGTTTATAAATAAGGGCCAGCACATATAATATAATCTTTTGATTGATCATAACTTTCTTGTAAATTCGTCTTAATGTATTGAGTGAATTATGTTCAGCAGATTATATCATTTCATATTTGCAAAATAATATTGTCTACATAATTAAATCACATTAAATAACATAAATCCATTCTTCTATTACGTACACTCATTTATAAAATTTATTTTTTATTTTTTATTTCGATCAAACCCTAAGAAAAAACCTTATATTTTATGCTTAACAAATTTATTCTCGTATACCAAGGAAGACTAATTAATCTATACGGTAACTCATTTCCAAAGTCCAAACTTAGAAATTATAAATTATCTAAAAGAAGCTTCGCAATATTTGTATGATGCTTGAACAAATGCAACAAATGCACCAATGTTAGTCTTTAATGATGTACACGTATAACTATCTAATTGAAATAAATTAAAAATATTTCAAATTATAGGAACGAGTTTTTTCATAAATCACAATACAAAGGTTAGTAATTGACTTCTTAGATAAATTAAACCCTCATTTGTTATAAGGAATTTCAAATATTATATAAATTTCACAAACATTCCCAAAAACCTAATTACTGATCTGTCCATACTATATATATTAAAAATGTTATAATTATTCACTCTTAGGTAACTTGATATTTGTAGATAAAACAAGCTGTAAATGTAAAAAAAAAAAAAGGTAACTTGATATTTTGAAAATCTTAGAATCCTATCATGATGTTACTAATATATTATGTAATTTTAAAATTTTGAAACTATCGCATTCAGAATTTTATTTTTGGCATTATAATTTTTATGACTATTGAAAAAAAAGGGTCCAGACAATCCCAATGAAATCCCATATATTAGTAGAAATACTAAAAGGGTAAGATCGTCTTTCCGAATTGCCATCTGCGGTCCAGTACTAGACTATATAATCTCCACAAGTACAAATTCCTAGGGTATAAAAGCCCCAATTTTTCTCCCACTCTTTCTCTCCACGCGATTCTTCGCTCGCACAGAACCCTCTTAAATTCCCAAATCTGATAGAGAGATGGCAACTTTCGAGCTGTACAGGAGATCGACCATTGGTATGTGCTTGACAGAAACCCTGGATCAGATGGTTGCTGGTGGAATTCTCAGCCCCGAACTCGCCATTCAAGTTCTCATTCAATTCGACAAGGTTTTCTTTTCTTTTCTGTTTACAACTTTATAGTACAAATACGATTTGTTGGAACTAGGTTCACTGCGTGTTACTATCAATTATGATTGTTTATGAATTTAGTCAGTTGAAATTGAAGAATTACCAATTGTTGGTATAAAGCAAGTATTGAAAGTATGTCATGGTTATTGGAGATTTATTTTATTGGTCGAGGTTGTTCCAAGTTGGATATGTAGTCAGAGGTTTGAATAACTAATTATTAATTAAGGTTGTATTTTGTTGAAGGAAAACGAAGACGAGGAATACTGTTATGCTCTCTTAATCAGTGTTAGATGGCTTTGTATTTTGTGCTGGATATATCCTGCAATATGTCCTGCATTCTTGCAGTTCACTTAAATTTAGTTGTAATGTTTTGATTCTGTGGTTTACAGTCAATGACGGAAGCTCTGGAAACTGAGGTCAAGAGCAAGGTTTCCATTAAGGTAAATAGAGAAGATAAATTCGTGAAAACTTGCCCATGTCCGTGCCTACATGTTTGTTGCAAATGATGTGTAAATTGAAGTTGACTTGAGGAGTAGAGGAAATGATTTTGTGATATCTGTTGTTTTTACTTGTGCATGTGCCTCGTCAATATGGCACTGTTAGAGTATCTTTTCATCTGCTAATTGTTTGAAGCTGAAAATCAGTTTGTTACATTTCTTATGGATTATGTTTCATTCCTTTTTTTTTTTTAGTAATTATACAAGTATCTGATTGAAAGTAGTTATGTTGGAAATATTGTGGGCACAAGTTTTGAGGATGAGTTTTCAAGATAATTGGTCATATAAAGATCTGGATTTAGCAGCATGCTCTTAAAAATTAAAATACGTAATGTTTACCATACATCAGTAATTTTGGGTCAAGTAGGCTGATTTCTGTATTCGCCTTTCGTATTGGACACCGAGAACTTGTTAGTTAGGAAGTTAAATTCAGCTTCAAAATCTAGGTACCATTGCTTGGTTTTCTGGATCTTATTGGTTTATAATTAGATGCCATAAAAAAGAGGCTTGTGAATGGGAATAGTACTGCACAATCTCCCTTTAGATGATAGGTATATTGGTATTATGATCCATTAGCAAGCAAAATATTAATACAAATGATAATTTAATCTAATATAATGTTGTAGTACTTTGACAACTAAGTTTATGTGTACAATTACGTAAATTGTATCGATATATGGCTTGGCGCAAGGGCTCTCTGTAAATTGACCTTATGATGCAACAGACGTGCAAATCATTGGAAAATTTCTTCATAACAAATAATAGTTTACCATAGTTTGGCCAAGCCATGAGATTTAGAACAAAGAAGAGAAATATCACTATTTTGTTTGCCATTAATATGTAGCTGTTAATAGATGTATAATTCCTATTTATTATTAATTAGTTGGTGGTTTGCATGGATTCACATTTTTCTGTCTTTGGATTTCAGAAAAGTTCTGGAATTTGGGTCAAGTGGTCAACCATTAAATGAAGAATGTTAACTCATAACTAACTTCTGTTTTTCTTTTTCCTTCTTTGTTAATAAGACAGCGAGACTTTTCTATTAGATAAGCTTTGGGAAAGTATTTAAAAATTTGTGAAAATTTAAACATTCAATCTTCTTTTGTTTTAGTAGAAGTTCATAATCCGGACTAATGCTTTTGTTACATCATTTTTTAATTTTGTGATACATTTGGCTAATTTATGCTCTTAGTTTAACCCAATTACCATAATTACTGTTAAATTAGACCTGCAAAATTCTCCTCGTCAATAATTTTTTTGTTGATTGTAATAGTTTCAAATTTGATTCTGTGTTCTGGTGGCCCACTGCTTCTTCAGTTATGGTTGATCTGTTGATATTACAGCTATGTGTTTCTTCTTTTCATTGTTACCTTGATTGCTACAGGGGCATCTTCACACTTACAGATTCTGTGACAATGTTTGGACGTTCATCTTGCAAAACGCTCAGCTCAAGAGCGAAGAAGGCCAGGAAACTGTTGATTCTGTCAAGATTGTTGCATGCGACTCAAAGTTACTAACTCAGTGAAAAGATGATTAGTTGAAATCTTAATTATAGTAGTCTTTTATGTGTATCTATTACTCAATAAGAAAATTTGGTAGTTTTGTATCTGTTGCCAGTCAAATTTATACTACTGTAATGGCTCTGTACCCTCTGTTTTCGCGGAACATATATTTCAACTTCATCCCTTTATGCTTCAAATTGCTCCAAGTTTCTTCAATTTATTACTCTGTATAAATTTTAACAATTTCAGACAGCATTTTCTTTTTCCCTTAGTGTCACTTGGAGATTCGAAAAGTAACATTGTCACTTAGACGAGCCTGGCGGATCAAAGACATGTCTGATCTAAGAAAGGGTGACTTAATTCCGGGAACTGCGTTCGGGATAGACAAGGGTTGGGTTGGGACTAGGTGGTTTCAAATAAGGGTCGAGTCAGGCTGAACCCTGAGGCCAACACTTTGCATGATTGGTTGCCTTTTTTTACTAAATGTGATGTGAATATCTTCTTCAGAATCGTTTTGGCCAGATTTAAGCCTTGTGGACAGTTCGTTGCTTCTAGATCTTGGGTGTTTATTCTATAAAAATGTTCTGCATTTTTTAAAGAAAAAAAGTGTATTGTTTATTTTAAATTTGTGCGGATTCATATATTCACATACATACAGTTGGGATAGGTAATTTTTTAGCATGAGAAAGGAATACCTAATAAATAGTTGGAATTTTTTTTCCAATATAGCCTTTTAGATAAAAGTATTTCTCAAAATGACTCAAAATGAAAAGTATTTTCTTAAATGTGCCTTTTTTTTTTTTTTTTTTTTTAATTTTATAAAATGGCTTGAGTTTTATAAGTATTTGATATTTATATTAGTAATAGTAATTTAAATGAAATGTTTGTCTTTCATTTCAGTATAAGTATGACATTATGTTATCTCTTATATTTATAAATAATAAATCAAGTGTCTACTGCATTCTTATCAAGCATGTATATATATAATCAGGTAAAATTTGTGCTCAAGGCATTCCTGTATTGTTCAAGTATTGATATTGGAGTATAATTATATTGCTAGAGTGTGACCAATTTTTTTTGTGTTAATTATATTTTTGTATTTTTTTTCTTTTCATAATTTCGTAAAAATGAAGAATCGCAATTGTCAATTGCAATTTTTTGAAGAATCTCCATTGACAATTGCGATTTTTTACAAAAGGTACATTTAGAAAATTATTTTTCAGTTTGAGTAATTTTGGGAAATACTTTTATCTAAAAGGCTATATTGAAAAAAAAATTCAAATAATTGCAGAGAAATTGGGTTGGAAGGTTAGTTTAATTGATCGGTTTTATCAAAAAAAAAAAAAAAAAAAGTAGTGACAAGAATGAATTTTCTAATTCTTTTTTTTTTTCTCTTTACATCGTTTTTCATGTCATTGATGCCTGCCTGCAACTAGATTTCAGAAGGTAGGCAACTCAAGAAGATAACTAGAGTAGCCTTTTTCATTAAATGGGTCTGGGATTCAGGGGGCTAAATTTATTAAACTTTAATGTGCCAGCCCAAAAGAAACGTTTCTTTCTAGGTCACCGGCCTGTTTTAATTATGTCATGTCGTCACCTAAGCTTACAATAAAAAATAACTAGAGTTCTTTTATGAGTTTACGAAATAAATACTAGAAACAATTATAGAAAAAAGCATTAGACGGTTATGTGATCGACCCACCAATTCCATGCAATCTTTTACAAGTGATTATTAAGACATCTTCAAATTCTAATCTACGTGGTTAAATGAAAATGTTCTTAACTAGTGAAGCTAGCACATATATCATCACTCAAGATGATCTAATTACACACGTGTGCTATATATGTGTGGGCTAGTAAATTACTAAGTACTAACATCTTAGAGTCTTTAATCTGCCTATATGTATTTAGACTTTTTCAAGATTTTACATTAAATTACTAAGAGAATAAACTATTTTATTTTTCTTAGTAGTAACATAGTACTTCAATTCTTACATAATAAGATGATATGCAAATCTATAAATCAATCTTCATCGAATAAAATAAAAGGAAAATGAATGAGATGCATTATGAACCAACTAGTGAAACAATTAATTGTAAATGAACCAACTCTTGTTGGCTTTGCCGAATCTATCTATTATATTAGATGCATGAAAAGCCTTTTAGCTAGGTAGATGGAAGTCCTCTCTTTGCTCTTTTTGTTTCCTATAATTGTTTTATGAATGTTTGTTAAAGCATACTTGATATGTAGTGTGAATACAAGTCATAAATCTCCTCATTTTTTAATTTACAAAAAGTCCAAAATTAATTAAGACCGATAGACTATATTTTTAGATTGATTTTTTTTTTTAGAGAGACGACTATATTTTTAGATTAACTATTTGACAAATCATGTGTGCACTGCACGTACCAAAAGTAGTAGCAATGAACCGAATCCTATAAATATTGGGGCTTCCATACAAGAAAAAGAGAAGATAGAAGTTCGCAATTTCCACTAAGATAAGATGACATAAATATGGGGAACTCGTATGCATACCAATATCAATACCAACATGTGGTGGGTCAGAGTCACCTAGGCACTTTAGGGGACCTGTTTTCAACATCTACTATACATATATTCTCATCTAATTTATCTTATAGTCGCTAGTTTTTATTTTCATTTTAGTCATTCAATCTTCAAATTAATTTATTTTGAAATACCATACAAAAATGTAGCATGTGCTAAATAAGAATCCTTTATTTTTGTGTAGTTCGAGAATATGTAAGCATGTGAATTGAGTTTGGTCAGCCCATAATGACTCGTTGAAATTTGAGACCGTAATTTAATTTGTTAATGAACAATCTCTCAAGATGATCTTACTTCAAATTTTTTAACTATAAGTATGAGATTTTGAAAGCTCAAGTTCAGAAATATTTGAAATGCTTTGTTAGAAAATTTACATGTGTTATTGAATAATGGAGATGGTATTTATTGAAAAATAATAAAATAATATATTTGTAGTAAAAGTAAAATATTCTAATAACATTCGAAACTTTAAAGATTATCCATAACAAGTATTTCCTCCGTTTCATTTTAGTTGTCATATTTGGTATTTTCACACAAATTAAAAAATTATTTAAGTAGTCATTCCATTTTTAAGATGAAATATAAAAAAAACACTTTTAATAATTTATTTTATTAATGGCTTTAATATTTATGTACTCTAATTTATTGTATAAGCCTAGAAATAAGAGATATTATAAATTTAAAAAAAAAAAATGCATTGAAAATCAAATGTAAAACTAATTTGAATTTTTTTTTTTGTAAATGTGACAATTAAAATGCAACTGAGGGACGAACATTTATACTATTATTTTTTATAAACAAATAACATTACTCGTTTAACAAATTGATAATTTTACTCCAAAAAAGCTCCAAACAACGAAGGGGAAAAAGAAAAGAAAAGGTTGAATGGATTGATAAGTCATTATACTACTATGATTTCTTTGGGCTAAAAGTAAAAAGTAATTCAAATTGCAAATGAGTTGTCTCTCTTTTTTCAATATTTTTTTTGAATTCCCACAGTTTATCAAGACGCAGAGAAATGGGCCAATTCACCGCTTCAATGTTAAAGAGAAATTCAGGGTGTCAGTAAAGAGCATGCTTCACGTAGCAATTTTTGCTCGTCTTAATCTCTATCAACTTTCTCAATAAATTCTCATGGTGAAAAAACTATTGTAATTGGAGAAGGTGAGGCAAACAAATTAGAATGATAAACGAATAAACAAAATTTCACCTTTACTTTTGTGTTTACAAAGAAAAAGAAAAAGAAGGGGAATTCTGAGAAGAAAAAGTTAAATTACCCATAATAGCAAAACAAGCAAGAACATAGCATCAAAACTCTTGGCTATTGAGTGGGTATTTTGGTCTGAATCTACAAGTATTTTACTTTTCTTACTTCCTCTGTTCTTGGTGTCTGTGCTAAGTGATTTTCTTTTTTTGCTTTGAGTTATTTAACAGAGGTATGCCGTGTAAAAAAATAAAAGAAAAAGAAGAGTTCTTGTAAAACCTAATTCTTCACATTATCTGGGTCCAAGTATAGTCTTTAATTTAAGGTAAATAAAAATATTGGGTTTTGTTGGGGTTTACGCGGAGAGTGGCATTTGGGTACTGTCTGGTGATTATAATCTTGAATATTTCACTTCAATTCTTTTTTACATTACCTTTTTCAGTTTTGCATCATTTTTACGAACATGTAGCTAGTCATGTGTTTCCTGATTTCCATGTTATTTCTTAGATGATTCTTTTCTGTTCCTCAGATTTTGTTTGTCTCTAATTCTTAAATTGTTTTCATGAATGGAGATAGTAGTATTATTGATTCTAGTAGAGATGCTTCTTGTCTACCGTTGTGGTGATTGATTCAACTGATACCGAGATGCTGTTTTTCGTTGCAGATCTTTCAACTCAAACTGCAAAGATTAATTAAAATGCACATGTTTGATATGTACTTTTGATTTGTTTATAAGATTTTTGGAACTTGAAGCTTTTATGAGCACTAGGGTCCCCTTCTTTTTTGGTAGAACTGAATCTTTATGTTAAAGAATAGAAAAGAAAAAAATAAACCAGATTAAAGAAAGATAAAAAAATTAGAAGGGAGGTGGCTAATTGCAGCTTCCTCTGGCTTTGGGGAATAATTTAGTGTGGTAATGTCTCCTGGACTTACTATGTTAACGCGGAGTCCGTGGGCTTTGCCGCCGAATAAGGAAACCACTTCTTCGTTAGCTCTCTTCACATTCAAGTGAACCATTTATATAGAAACTTACAATCTACACAAAACCCCTTTCTCTATTATAATCTATTCTTTTTTCTCTCTTGGTTTTTGTCAAGATTCGGTCATACTAAGCATATTTCCTTCTCTTCTTTGAGATCCCATTTTTATCCTCTTCAAGTTCAAGAAATTGACTATATTCAGAAATTTGGTCCCCACTTGAAGAGCCCTTTTTATATTTTTCCATTTTTGGGACTCATTTCCTCGATTCCTATTATGTCGGATCATTGGGGATGTGTAAAAGTCAATCCAGAGTAGTGCATTTTGGTTACTTAAGTTGAGTAGTGTGGAAGCATTGTTTTGAAGTACGAAGAAGGAGAAACGAGAAACAGATCTTTGAGTTGGGAAAGGATGAAGTTTATGAAACTTGGATCCAAACCAGATACCTTTCAGACTGATGGGAACAACACAAGGTTAGATCTTAATTAACAATTTTTTGGAAGGATTTTCTTTGCTTTTTTTTACATGAATTAGCTACATTTGCTATTCTTTTGTTGTTTAATGCCTATCCCTTTGTTTACTCCCAAATATAATTACTGAAATTTTCTTAATCTTCAACTATTTTTAGTTAAAACTTGCATTTTTACACTAGTTACTGTTGTATTGGGAAACCAGTTTTTCGTTTTCGACAAGAATTATATAAACATCAATCTCGGGTGCACGGTATTTATCCTCTAGATAATTTCTATGAATATAGTTTCTCACAAATTTGCAATGTCATTTACTCAAGTTCATTCCAGTTGATACAAAGTATAGTACATTCAGTGAAAATAGAGTCATAAAGTGAGTGAGATAGTAAAGTTATTTGTCTTGCTTCTAACCCCAAGTTATTCATGAGATTTGTATGTTATTTAAGGTCAATCTGTATAGGTTTTTGTATATGACTTGGTCTATGGATTTTCCTTTGAAGTTCAACAAGAAAATTGTTATGTTACTTGCATTTACTACTCAAGAATGTTAAAATTAAAGGCCACATTTTCATCTGCAGATATGTGACATCTGAGTTGGAGACAGATGTAGTCGTTCATGTCAGCGATGTGAAGTTTTATCTACACAAGGTAAAAATATATTTAATGATGAATATATACACTCTTACATAAATATACAACTCGAGATACTGATTTGCTCCTTAAAATAAATTACACAGTTCCCCCTTCTTTCCAAAAGTGCACATTTACAGAAGTTGGTTTCGTCAATTAACGAAGGAAACAGTGATGAGATCCCGATTCATGATATTCCTGGAGGTTCTAGTGCCTTCGAAATATGTGCCAAGTTCTGTTACGGAATGACTGTTACCTTAAACGCTTACAACGTAATCGCAGTACGTTGTGCAGCTGAGTATTTGGAAATGAACGAGATAATCGAGAAAGGTAACCTCATCTACAAAGTTGATGTTTTCCTAAACTCCAGCATTTTCCGAAGCTGGAAAGACTCTATTATAGTTCTTCAAACAACAAAATCCTTATTACCATTATCCGAGGAACTGAAATTAATCAGCCACTGCATCGACGCTATTGCCTCTAGAGCCTCGATTGACGTTTCCAAAGTCGATTGGTCCTATACATATAATCGAAAAAAGATCCCCGAGGATAACGAGAACGGGAACCTCATCATGAACCGAATGGTACCAACCGATTGGTGGGTCGAGGACTTATGTGAGCTTGAAATAGATTTCTATAAACGTGTGATAGTCGCGATAAAAAACAAAGGAATTGTATCCAGTGAAGTGATTGGAGAAGCTTTAAAAGCTTATGCTTATAAAAAGTTACCAGGCTCTGGCAAAACTGTAATCCAACATAATGAATTCTTAAAGTTTCGTTCCATATTGGATACGGTTGTATGGCTTTTACCCGTGGAAAAAGGAACCGTTTCTTGCAGTTTTTTACTGAAGTTGTTAAAAGCAGCCATTTCTGCTGACTCAGGAGAGACGGTAAAAATGGAACTCGTGAAAAGAATAGGGCAGCAATTGGAGGAGGCTTCAGTTGATGATTTGTTGATTCGAGCCCGTGATGCGGATGTGATGGTTTATGATGTTGATATAGTTCGGAAAATACTTGAAAGGTTCACTACTAAAGATTTGGATGGTGAAATTGAAATGGAAAATGGTAGTGAAATTCAGGAGATTAGTAGAAAGCCTGGGATCTTATCTGAAGCTTCAAAACTAATGGTGGCAAAGCTCGTTGATGGCTACCTTGGCGAGATTGCAAAGGATACTAAACTACCTTTGTCATTGTTCATTGCCATTGCTGAAATGGTGTCTGGTTCTTCACGACCATCACACGATGGCCTATATCGAGCCATTGATACTTATCTGAAGGTATGCTATTTAGTTTCTCCAAAAAAAAAAAAAAAAAAATTTGGGAGTTGCCCACTTCATTTCTTTAGCACAATAAAACTTTATCATTACATAGATTTTCATGGTAGTTAGATCAATTGAGTCGAACTCGTGACCTTAGCTCTGATACCAATATCTATTTAGGCTGTGTTTGTTTGCACACTCTTGCAAATAAGCTCAGGTTGGAGATTGTGAATTAAGCTCAATATAATCAGAAGCATCACAAGATAAGTTTATACCTTATGAGCTTAAAACAGCTTATTTTGAGAGAATCGAAAGCTGAAGCTAATTTCTCAAATACTAAATTACTTCGTTCGAGGTAAGAAAAGCTCATGAGCTGTTAGCAAAAGAGTTTGCAAACACAACCTTAGCATCATTTTAGAAGAAAGAACATGTCTTTTTCTTTCTTATCGAGCTCGTCTCTACTGGGACACAATTTTATGGATTATAAAGATTATAAAGACGTCAACGAGCATTGAAGATTCATGGCATTGGCAAAATCAATCACCTATTAAACTAACTTCTCGTTTTGATGTACGTAGGAGCATCCCGGAATCAACAAAAGCGAGAGGAAGAAAATTTGTAAGCTAATGGACACCAAGAAACTCTCAGCCGAGGCATGCATGCATGCCGTGCAAAACGAGAGACTTCCTTTACGTGTCGTTGTACAAGTGCTCTTCTTCGAACAAGTACGAGCTGCAGCTTCGTCCGGTAGCAGCACTCCCGATCTACCCAGAGCTATAAAAGACCTAAACTCCAATTCCTATGGAAGCTCGAGATCAGTCACGACTAACAACGAAGAAGATTGGGATGCTGTAGCTTCATCAGAAGAACTCAGAGCCCTTAGAGGCGAGCTAGCCGCTTTAAGACTCGGAAATGGTGGAGAAAGTAGGACCCACAACGCCGATAAGGCTGCCATTGGTAAGATGAAAGGTTTAATCATGTCTAGGAAGATATTTTCGAAAATTTGGTCGAGTAAGGCGGAGAATAGTGGGTCTGATTCATCGGAGAGTCTTGGCTCGACTAACCATGATGAAGCAAAGGGGACGCCTACGAGGAGAGGGAGGCATTCGGTGTCTTAGTATTGGGAACTTTATATATGGGGAAGATTTGATTTTTCCAAGATTATTTGTTTTTTTACTTATGATGAAGAAGAATACTATAGTTTATAGTTTAGTGATGTTTTATATGCAGGTACTTTTCTTCTATTAATGATGATATTAGAAGTTGGAAGTCTTGTCTTGACCAGTTGACATTTTCCTCGTTTTAGTTTTTACTGTTTATTAGGATGCATTCATCTGCCTCTTTTAAGAAAAATACTTTCTTCGACTATTTTCTTTCTTTTTGCTTTTATTTTTTGGCGCGAAATAGGTTATTATTAATTAAATAGTAAGACATTATGTTCAGAATAAATATAAAATATTATCTAATACTTCAAATTTTTTAATGCCTTTTAAAATTCAGCCAAACAAAAAGGAAGCTAAAATTGAGACATAGTTAAAAGTTAAAACTCAGAGAAATACATCAAAAGCATGGAGAAATTATTTAGTACAACCGCTGTACCACGTCATCAAGTACATGTGGTGCAATATATCAATACACTTGGGACATGTGGATCACATCACCCCATATTCTAGCCATGTTCCAAAAAAATAGGAATTCAGAAAATTGTGTTCACATTGCCAGAACATGGGCGATGTGATCCACATGTCCCAAGTGTATTGGTGGGCTGCACCACGTGTACTTGATGACGTGGTGCAGCGGTTGTACTAAATAATCTCTCCAAAAGCATGGGCTGATCTACACTGCCCATTGGGAGGGGGGGGGGGGGGCTTCACATGCATTGGTATTTAAATTTTAATAATAACGGATATTTATTTCATGTTTGGTAAATCAGGGAACTGTAAATGACGTCAAAAACCCTTTGGGCATGGTTGTTTGGCATTTTCAGAAAAAAATTTGTGTTTGGGAAATGCCAAACAAACTTGCTTTCTATTTTCTGAAATAAATTTTTCATCGCTCAACTACTCTCTCAAAACTCAAACAAATAACAATTTTTTTATTTCTAAAACAAATCCTATATAAATTCTACTATGATTTGACATAAAATAACCTATCTCTTACATAATTTATCTCACAACAAATATGATTTAACAGTTTTTACATATCTTACACCTACAATCTAACTCTTCCCCAAAAACCTATACCTATTTTATTTCTCAAACCACTTTTTTAAAACCCAAACAAATAATATTACGCAAATCGATCCACTATTCTCTCAAACACCAAACAAATATGCCGTTATCCTTTGGTTACGGTTGTTGATTTGTTTACCAGATCAGAAATATTACAAGAAAAAAATTAAGAATTTCCTGAAAGAAATTGCCAAATAGGAATATTCTTTTTATATTTCATTTTATGTAATTCAATAGGTATTATTTTCTCTATATGCACCGATGCACGCACATTTACAGTCAGTAACTTTGTGCACACCATATACTACCAAGTTCTTCCCTTGTTCTCTCTCGCCGTCTCTGACCAACTGGTAATCTTCTTCTTCTTCTTGCTCTTAATGCGAAGCTCCGCCTTTTCGACACTGCCGTGATTGAGTCTTCGTATCTTCAAAGGTATGTTTCCTCAATCATTCCCGATTTCGGAAGGATTTATGGTTTGTATTTGCTTTTGATCGGAGATTTTCTGTTGCGTTGGGAAAACTAGGTTCCTAATTTGATGAAGGGGATAGTGTGTTGGATTAATCGTTGTCTTGTGCTTTTTTATTAGTAATTTGTGATCGACTGAGTGTTCGTTTCTGGTTTTTTTATTAGTTTGTTTTGTGTCATAATTCTGTTTTAACAAAGCTATTTTTGTATGCCGTTGTACAATTTGCAATTACGACGTCATGATTTTATTTATGTCAGACATTGTGAGTAAGGAAAGAAAGGCAGGTAATTTTCTGGAGGCTAATTATAAAACTATGCAATTAATGTGGCAGGATTGTACCCTAGAGTTTATACTAGAATGACAAGTGTGTTTACAATTTTTTTTTCATTTTTTTGTTTGCTCCAACTTGCTCGGGTACAATATTTTTTCTCTTTTTAAGTTGCAGTTAATGTGAATGGCTATGGTAGATAACTAGATATATGTGTATATTATCAGGTTGCAGGTTAAGCTATTTGTCTGGACATTTATAAAGTTGTAATACACGAGATCAACAAAACTGATCTTCTCTTTCTCTCTCATGTGTGTGTGTATGCGTGTGTGAACTGCATGTCTCTCTGTCAATATTGTATCTTCTTGTTTTTCTACTTCTATCCTTCCTTTTGGTAGGGGAAGAAGGAGAAATTTCTTCAGAATTGGGACCACGATTGAGTTCTTTCGATGACAATCTATTAATATTTGGATTTGTCTCCTTTTTTAAAAAAAAATTCTAAAAATTTTGATTGGATCTAGTTATCTTAGTGGATTGTACTGAGATGAGCACCAGAAAATTTGCCTGTAGCACATCATAATAATAAGCTGCAGCAGGACTGCAATTTTAAATGAGTTGATTGTTTAACCAGTAAGTTGTTTTAGACCCCGTCTCATATTTGTGTAGTGATTTGATTCTCCTTGCCTCATCTTGGTTTATAGTGAACATACATACACTGAAGTTCATAATCTGCTTAATCCTTAATTTTCCTAAAACTATGAACAGAACTTACTGCTTAGTTCAATTTGTCTACGTCTTCTCATTTTGAGCCATTCTGTTGAATTTTGAAATTTCTAGATGGAGATACATGTGTTCTCGTATTTGTGGTCCACCAGAACTCTTTATCCATTACTACTATATTTTGAGTTTAATTTGATTCCTGATGCTGCATGATTTCTTATTTGTTGATCTTAACTTAGATGAAAGAGAGTAAAGATGGGGTGAGGACTGGTAGATTTTCTAAATCTTCATCAACCGACTCTTATCCGCTTGTTCTAGACATTGATGACTTTAAGGTGATGCCTCAATAACATGCGTCTTTGAGTGTGTGTGTGTGTCCCTCTAACTGACTTTTCTCCATGTGGCTAATTATTGCTGCGTTTTTATCTGTATCATGTAGGGTGAATTCTCATTTGATGCTTTGTTTGGAAACTTAGTTAATGAGCTGCTGCCTTCTTATTTAGAAGAAGAAACAGATACGTCTGAAGGACATGGTTCAAATGATACAATGCTGAATGGCCATTTTCGAACTCCATCTGATGCAGCACAAGGCACGTCAAGCCCATTGTTTCCTGAAGTAGATGCTCTCTTATCTTTGTTTAAGAATTCATGTGTGCAGTTGGTTGATCTCAGGAAACAGGTAAGAAGATTTCAGCATTTTGCTAATGTTTTTGGTTCTGTCGTTGCCCACTTAATCATCTTTTTAGTTTTGATGCCTGCTCAAAGGTTGATGGAAAACTCTACAATCTCAAAAAAGAAGTTGCTTCCCAAGATTCTAAGCACCGCAAGACACTTTCTGAGGTTAGTTAGCTCAGGATATGTAGATATTCAGTTGAATTTGCAGCAGTGGTCGCATTTATAATCAATTATTATTGCTTCACTTATTATGATTGCAAATACAACCTTGCTGACTGGTCTTGTTTGTTATTCCCTTATATGCAGCTTGAAAAAGGTGTTGATGGCTTGTTTGACAGTTTTGCAAGGTTGGACTCGCGTATATCAAGTGTTGGCCAAACTGCTGCTAAGATAGGAGACCATTTGCAGGTAAACCTTCTGTAATATTTACATTAGGAGTTTGTTTATTATTTTTATGGGGTTTCTATTGGGTTCTTGAATGTGCAAAAACAGTTTATTTGTGTGTAGCTAATCTAGTACTTTTCATTGTTCTTTTGTCCATATCACATTTCTTGCATTTCTTGGTTGATTAAAACTTTTGCTTAAATTTGTCGGTCTCTTTCTGTCAGAGTGCAGATTCCCAGCGTGAAACTGCCAGTCAAACCATAGATCTCATTAAGGTAAACTTTTAGTAAATATGATTAAAAAAAGTGATTACTAGCTATATTTATGCCAATTGAATAGCACTGACGAGAAAATTGACCTGCAGTACTTGATGGAGTTCAATAGTAGCCCAGGGGACCTAATGGAGCTTTCACCTCTGTTTTCTGATGATAGTCGTGTAGCTGAGGCAGCTACAATTGCTCAAAAATTGAGTAAGATTGCTATTTCAGAGTTTTATTGCTTATTCATAGATATATGTATAACCTTAAACACTGGGTACACATATGTTTGTTTACTTTTAGTTAAGACAATATTGGAAGTATTATGTTTTAAAATACACTTCCCTTTCTTTCCTAAATTTATGAAGTTTTTTGGGAAAGTGATTGTAGCTCTGACCTAGATGACTAATAAGTTTAGGAGTTGTTTTAGAAATTAATGATGGATCAATGCCATAGCTAGAGATTTATTGTGCTTAATGCATACAGTAATTGCCTTTTTAAAATTCAGTCGATGCTTATGACACCATAAATTATTAGCTAGAAAGTGTATATTTGATTTGAATTAATTTTTTTTTCTTTTTATTTGGTATGTGAAAGATATTGCCATTCATGGTTGCTTTATTAGAAACAGAAAATACTATTGAGGGGTCATTAACTCCCACAGGGAGCCAATGTGGCTCCGCCATTATGATTGGTGCATGTAAAATATTATTGTTGGGGAACCTAAAGGTTTATAATTCTACAGTGACACATCAATTTGCTTGCTCGATTTGCCTCTTTAATATGATTTCTTGTGAGTTAAAACTTTAATTACTTTTTGTATTTTCAAATACTTTGGCATTGTGATAAGCAATGCTCGAACGTTTCTTTATTATGGTTATTGCATAGGGATGTTTGTTCCTTTGGAAAAAAGAAAAGGGATAGCTTGTACTAGCACTGGAATTTAACCTCTTTTCGAAGAGGAGTTAGAACCTTCATAGCGGATTTGACGATTCGCGATTAAATTCGCGAATTTTCAAATCATGGAGCGTGAATTCAGTGAGACAAATTCGCGAACTAAGTTTTTTCTTTGTTATCAGCCAATATTATACAACAACTGTCCACTAACCATCCACATGTATGTATTTAATACTCCTTTGAAAATGTCTTTTCAGTGGTGGGCCCATGAGTTGTGCAGTACTGTACAACTTTAACAGCGATGGTCATGTCAAATTATTCATCATTTTCCACTTTTACGGCCACTTTGTGCGTTAAATAAATAAGCTTAATTTTTTCATTTGCATTTTTGTTTCTGATTAAACTAAATGTTAAACTATATTATTAAAAGTAGTATAAAAAAATATAACCCTCAAGTTTTATTGAATAAATTCAAGATTCTTAATCACTTGAATTACAATAAACATTAAAAAAAGAGCAGTATAAATAAATATTTTTTTTCTCTAAATTATTGTATATTCAGTATATTAAGATAACTCTTTGTAACCCAAAACATCTAGGACAACTCTAAATTCTTCATTTTTGGTAGAATTCCAAAGCAATTTTGGAATGATATAGGAATATGTATCATTTTGGTATAAGAAAACTCTCACTACATTATTTTATATATAAAATACGAAAAAAAAAGTGACGCTCTATGGACGCTCTCAAACTCAGTTTTTAAAAATATGACGATGTGCGCTCTCGTTCGCGCTCCACGCACCCGCACCCACTCCGCGAATTAGTTACCTAGGTTCTTCCTCTGATAACAGAAATATCAAAACATTATTAACAAGCCTTTATCAGGATCGTTTGCCGAGGAAGATCTTGGAAGACAAGGCTTGGCTGTTTCGTCAGTTGTTGGGAGTGCAACAGCAAGCCGAGGATTGGAAGTCGCAGTTGCTAACCTCCAAGAATATTGCAATGGTATGAATCTTTGATAAAATTTCTAAAGACTTTAATCAGGGTCAAGTCTCTTCTTTCTATCTGAAACATGATTCGAGTTTGTGTTTTTATCTTTACAATTTCTTAAATTTCAAATTCGTTTGCAGAACTGGAAAACAGACTTTTGACCAGATTTGATGCAGCATCACAAAAAAGGGATTTGTCTACAATGGCAGAATGTGCAAAAATTTTGTCACAGGTAATTTGCATGATCTTTATCTGGCACATGTCTGGCTCTAAAAATACCTAAGGATAAATGGGGCGGACTTTTTTTGAAATTGTATTTTGTAAATAAGCTGTCATTGGACCAATTTCACGTCCTTTTTCTCTCATTGGTAAATTTTTTCTTTCTTTTTTGGGGTGGGGATGGTGGTATAATTGATAGTGTGTACTATATTTACCTTGTCTTATGTCTATGATTTTGTGTTTCTTGGAACATTCCTCTCAACATATTAGTTAATCCATGCAAATTAGTGTGCGCGGTGACATAAAAATCACAAAAAACACAAAATATCGTATCTGTAATTATTGGCTTTGCAATTCAGTTCAACAGAGGTACCAGTGCTATGCAACATTATGTGGGATTACGTCCAATGTTTGATGTAGAGGTCATGAATGAAGATGCCAGGTTAGTTCTTGGTGAGCCTGGTTCTCAAACCAGTCCTAGCCATGTTGCGCGCGGGCTCTCTTCATTATACAAAGAAATCACAGGTTTGAGCTACTCCTTTTGATCTTATGGTGTTGGCTTTTGGAATTTTCCTTTCATTTAGCATGAATGACTTGCAGATACTGTGCGGAAAGAAGCAGCGACAATAACAGCAGTATTTCCTTCCCCTAGTGATGTTAAGTCAATTTTGGTTCAGGTATTCCATTTTGAATTTTGAATTTGTGTATTTTATAGGTACTTCCATATGATTGTGTTAGTGTCTGATGGGGGTTTAGAGAGGAGATTGTTCTCAGAATGGTTTCCTGTGGAGAAACAATTTTTTTTTAATTAACCTGTGGAGAAACATTCGTTCTTTAGAAAAACCCAATTAGCTGCAAGGCAAGATACTAAATGAATGTTAAAGAATCAAATAAGGTCTGACAAGAAAATCAACCCTAGATTTAATTTAGTGTACAGAAAAACCTGAGAATCTAATTGAAGCCATCTGGGAATTCTTGTAGAGATGAACAGTGATTGACTGAGATTGCGAGTTTGGATGGGTATCCATTTATATTCCAGAGATGTTGAAAAATAACGAAATATAGTGGCTTTGAAACTTTTTACCGTTTTACGAATTCATTTATTGATGGTCTTTGAAACAGAGAATTTTATTTCTCTTGAAAGCAACAGGATGCTCACTAATTTACACCTTCTGTAGAAACCAGTATGGGAGTTTCACTTCTGGTTTCTATTTAACTATTATTCATTACATCTAGACCATTCTCTTGTATCAAGTATAGTCTCTGGATTATCTTTTATCAGTTAAATCAATGTACTTTTTTAATGCATTTACTTCTCAAATTTCAACCTCCACGTGTCTCAAGTTTTTCTATTGTTTTTTGGATCACTATGCTCTCACCTATGGTTTATATATTGGTGGGAATATTGCAGTAGTAATTTTGAGATCTTACTTTGACAAATGTAGCGTGTGTTAGAAGACCGAGTTCCTATGCTTCTTGAGAAGTTATTGGTGAAACCATCTCTGGTCAATCCACCTGCCATGGAAGAAGGCGGACTTATATTAGTGAGTTCGTTTAATTGCTTGCAAATGCTATCATGAATGCAATGGTAATGGTATTAACCTTCTTCCATGTATTATCCTCAGTATCTTAGAATGCTAGCAGTAGCATATGAGAAGACGCACGACCTTGCTAGAGAATTACGCAGCGTGGGTTGCGGTGACTTGGATGTTGAAGGTAAATGTATGTAATTCGTGTATAGTTCTAGCCTCATCCGCTGACTTGGGAACATATCATAACTGTGACAGGACAGCTACTTCAGTATATATTACACGAGAATATATGTTTTCCTAGACTGTACATTTTGGAGATAACATGTGTCTGCATGAATATTGTCTAAATTTAAAATTATCTCTGGAACTTGCCTATGCAATCCTATGTTTTGATTAGTCAAAGCTTCATTCTTTACAATGTTAAGGGAGAGAGCCAATATTCAGAAGTCTATATTGAAAACCTTGACCTTCCATCATTCTCTACATCAATAGTCTCTCCAGGAATAACTTGGATAAAAAGACAAAAGGCTGAATGAACATACCTTTGAAAAGATGAAGCTGAAAGAACACAGTTTCATCCTTTCCCAATGGAAGCTAACCAAACAAGACATAAACTCATGAAGGAAACCTCTTAGCTAAAACTGTCAACATCTGGTTGGTATCTTCATGGTCCTGTGATTTCAGAATAACCAACTCTTCTATGAATGGCTGATTGTTTTTATGATGGAGAGTATGCACGTTTTGCGGTATAGTGGAAGCTAACCATACAAGTGATAAACCCGTAAAGGAAACCTCTTAGCAAAAACTGTTAACATCTGGTTTGTATCTTCATTGTCCTATGATTTCAGAATGACCAACACTTTTATGAATGGCTGATTGTTTTTATGATGGAGAGTATGCACGTTTTGCAGTATATTGGCATATATGTAAACAATGATTTGTCTTTTGTACAGGATTAACAGAGTCCCTATTTCTTCCCCACAAGGATATATACATAGAGTACGAACAGGCTTCTCTTAGGCAACTTTATAGAACAAAGGTGTGCCTGAAACTGTTGATCTCCATTTTCCCCTCCCACTTATGCTTTTCACCAAAATAGCCGCCTCTAACCAGCAGATGTTGCTTAATTTTTTTTTCTTTTCTTTTTTTTTGTTTCCCATATATATATAAAAATGCTGATTTGCATGTATTCTTTCTGAAAATTTTCAAACCAAATGTTTGTGCATGATGTAGATGGAGGAACTACGTGCTGAAAACCAGCAATCATCTGAATCAACAGGGACAATTGGGCGTTCGAAAGGGGCTTCCATAGCATCTTCTCAGCAGCAAATATCCGTGACTGTGGTGACTGAGTTTGTACGCTGGAATGAAGAAGCTGTATCCAGATGTGCTTTGTTTTCATCACAGGTATTTGATTTGCACGTCAGGCACTGTGATTTTAATGATTTTACATGAAAGACCCTGGTTGACAATCAACGATATTGCCTCTCAGTTGATTAAGTAGTTATTTTCCATAGATTCAGAACCCCTGGCTCATTTTCTCGTTCTGTTAGCTTCAGTATTATTTAGCAACAAGAACTGAAAGAAAACACATGATAAAAGACTCAAAATTGTACACAATGCATGGGTAATTAGAAGATTGAGTTTCTGTTACCTTATAAATTATTTTCTTGTCATCATTCAGCCTGCAACTCTTGCAGCAAATGTACGGGCCGCTTTGACGTGCCTCTTGGACCAGGTGAGTTATTAATCTTCTTTCATATTTTTCTTCTTGCAAGTATCCATATTAACCTTTTATGTACCCATGCCTTTACCTTCATCAGGTCGGTCAATATATAACCGAAGGTCTTGAAAGAGCTCGAGACAGCTTGACTGAAGCTGCAGCATTGAGGGAACGGTTTGTTCTGGCTAGCGTCAGTCGAAGAGTTGCTGCCCAAGCCGCATCTTCAGTAATCACTTTATCACAACACGAATTTATTTGTTCGAAAATTAATAAAAATATAATATTTTTTAGATCTTGCAAGTTCTTGCTCTTAATGTGTTCAGTATGAGATCTTTATTGGTGATATGTAGGCAGAAGCTGCTGCCGCAGCCGGTGAAAGCAGTTTTAGATCTTTTATGGTTGCTGTACAGCGGTGTGGAAGTAGTGTGGCTATTGTTCAGCAAGTAAGTCATTTCTATTAGCTACATACCATGGCTTTAGACCTATCTTCGATTTCATTAGGAATAAACCTTTTTTTGTCTGCAGTACTTTGCAAACTCTATTTCTCGTCTTTTACTTCCAGTGGATGGTGCTCATGCTGCTGCTTGCGAAGAAATGGCATCAGCAATGTCCAATGCAGAAGGTGCTGCTTACAAGGGGCTTCAGCAATGCATTGAAACCGTGATGGCTGAGGTTTGTAACTATAAATCTTTTGTGGTTTGTTTGTTACAGAATAGATATGTTCACCCTAGGTTTTATGTTGGTGGCTGATGTATCATTCTGGAGGAAATTTGACGTCTTTCACTTGCCTGTTTTCATTTGCTTGGATTTTTAAGTAATTGATCTTTGAAATTGTTTAAGGTTGAGAGATTACTATCAGCTGAACAAAAAGCAACAGATTATCGGTCACCTGATGATGGCATTGGTCCTGATCACCGAGCAACAAATGCTTGCGCTAGGTGTGATATTTCAGTCATGTCAATTCTCTGCAATTTTATTTGAAGATCGTTAAACATAAGTAATCAGGCACAATTTTGCCCTTCTTTGAAATACTTTTATAATTTCTACCTTTTTTTGGTGAGTAAATATGCTTTATGAATCTATCTTGCAATACATTGCCCAGATATCAGTACTGGAATTTTTTTTTGTTTATCTTCCTATTCATCATCCTTTGCCCAAATCGACTATCTTGTACATAAATTTTACAGTCCATGCTTCTCTTTCTTATGCCAGAGTTGTTGCTTATCTTTCTCGGGTGCTTGAGGCTGCTTTCACAGCTCTTGAAGGTCTTAACAAACAAGCATTCTTGACTGAACTGGTACGATTTTAAGCATTATCGTTTTCTGGTAGATGCCATGGCTTTATTGTTGCAAATTATCAATCCAGTGATATATAATGTTGAGAAAGTTCCATTGCTTCATTTGAAAATAGGTGTACTTGCCCTTGAGATTTTTCAGTGAACATGCTAACATGGATACATGTAAATGCCACCAAGTTGTTTGTCTGTATATTTTTCTATAAAGACATAACTGCATGCAGAGGAGAAGATGGGAAGTGACTGCTGATGTTTTGAGGAAATAGTTTTTACTTTATAAAATCAAAAAAGTTAAATAATGACAAATTGACATACTATATATGATTTTTGCACAATGGGATAAGTATGTAAGTAACATGATTAGGACTAACAATAGAAATAATATCTCCTTCTATTTGTATTTGAATTGACATTTGTTTTCTTACGTGCATGTTCATAGTGTATGTAGGATTCAAAAATAAGTGTGTTCGATGTCTGCCTGGGCGTTTCTTCCTTAAAATGTATTCATATATGAATTCAAAGAGTTATATTATGTTGGTTTTGTTTCAGCCTTTTTTCTTTCTTTCTTTTGTAATACTGTTATATTTTAAAACAGGCAATAAGCTATTTGATTGAACTTATAACATTTAGATTGTCACTTTACCATGCATGGATCAAAGCTATATGATTGCTTTTGCAATTGACCAGCATATCTAATTTGCCTATATTTGAAGCTTTATAGTCAAATTTGACAGTTAAGCTTAATATCATTGATTGAATGGCAAATTCCCTATGTAGTGGTGACATAATGAATTGATTTTAACAGGGAAATCGCTTACATAAGGGGCTAGTGAGTCATTGGCAGAAGTTCACTTTTAATCCAAGGTAATTCTTTATGACTTGATCTGTGGTTTGATTGTTATACAGAGGTGCACCTATATTGGCGATTCTCTTTCTTATGCTTTGGACGGCTTGTTGACATATGCTCCCAAAAGAATATGAAGGGAAAACTAGATTTCCCTTTGTTTCTCTTTCTCACTTTTCCCTCTCTCACTGTACCCCCCTCATGCTTATTTAAGTCAAAAAGTCTCATATTTATCTTTGATTGACATTTCTGCAGTGGAGGGTTACGCCTTAAGCGTGATATAACGGAATATGGGGAATTTGTTCGCAGTTTCAATGCTCCCACAATAGATGAGAAGTTTGAACTTCTTGGCATGTAAGTAATTTTTTTGTTAAAATTTTTTAAAAAAAAAGTAGAAATGTAGAATTTGACAGTTTTATCTTTGAGTAACTGTGCAGCATGGCCAATGTATTTATTGTTGCTCCTGAAAGTCTGTCAACTCTGTTTGAGGGAACACCAAGCATCCGAAAAGATGCACAAAGGTTTGACTATTTTCAATCTAATCAGCACAAAAATCTTTAGAATTCTCAGTAATTTTGCGCCTTTACATCAAATTTGTGAAAGCTTTTACTGATAAACATTGGTTTTCAATTTATATAATTTTTTTATTGTGAGATGAAAATTTAAATTGGCAAACTCAGGTTTATTCAACTCAGAGATGACTACAAGAGTGCTAAGCTGGCAGCAAAACTCAGCTCTTTGTTTACATAGATAAATATACAAATGGCCATAGGAAGTGAAGACAGAGTTAGCAGTTGACTTTAGCTGTTCTCATTTCAAATGTCAATCCTTATTTTTTTTGTGAACGCTACAAATCTGCTTGGAAGCCAATTTGCATTTGAATTCATTGTATTAGATTTTGGTGGAGATTGAATCTTTTTCTTCTTGTCACATATTCAAGTGAAAAAATTGAAACGAGATACTCTTAGAAGCTTTTATTTTATATTTTGTTTGTGAGAAAGAAATGCATGTTTATATATAAGTCACACTACGTTTTCAAAGAAATATGATGTATAAGTTGAACCAAATTTCGCGAAAACACAAAACTAAGTAAGAATATTCCTCTATCAGTCATTTATAACTTATAAGCTAACCGCTCAACAGTTTTCAAGTTAAGAGAATTATACAAGTAACTGATATTCATATTCTCATCTTTGACAATATTTAATTAGCACTGGTGACAAGATTTGATGAACTTCTGAGTCCAAATACAGTGATTCATGTCATTTCGGTATTATTTTTGTATCATAAACAATTTTTAGATATATAAAAATATTGTACTAAAATCATTATTGTGAAATCACTTTCCAATAGATTGATTGATTATGTGTTAACTAGATTGGACAGCTACCTCTGCGGGATGTCATAAAATAAAAGTTATCTCCAAGAAAAGTAATAATCAAAACTTAAAATTAATCAATATAGACATCATATTAAATTAATTTGTTGCCCTCCTAAACTAAATCGGAAAATAAGATCTTATCCATAAGAAAAGAAGATATCAAACTTAGAAGAGATCGTCACATCACAATATAGTACGTTGTGTATATCTTGTAATGGAGTATATATATTCTTTCCGGCAACATGTCTCCGCATATCCACATCTGATAAAAAAATAAAAAATGAAAAATAAACCTACCTCTACCTGCATATAGATATTGTACTATCAACTAATCCAAATGAATTACATTTATGTATGATTTATATATATTTATAGAGTCATGAACATTGGACCCTTCTTACTAGATCTATTTCTTTGTAATTAAGATTTATTTGTACGTTATATAAATGTGGCTCCTTAGAGAGAGATTTAAGCATCACTTGTCTCTCTATTCAATGGAATGAATTAATTAGGACAAACAATCGTTGAAGCATCAGGCCAAAATTATTGCAATTTACTACTACATAAATTTAAACGATCAATCAAGTTGTGCAGCTTGGACATATATATATCGGATCATTATTTAATCCACTCTTTAACTTTACTTTCCTACTTTGTCATTCACGTACCCAGTGGCTGGCATACATAATTGCTCATGTTAATTGGCCATAAGTTGCATGCACCATTTTCTTAGACATATTTCTAACGGCTTTAAATATCCTATATTTAGGTATATATATAGTTCCAAATTAAATGTACATATAAAGTTAAGTGGAAGTGGTTTTAAAATGGCGATGAAGTGAATGATGAGTCATGTATAACTCATAAGTATAAACCACTAGCCATGAGAACAAGGAATCTTACCTAATTTAATGTTGTCCCAAAAGATAACACCTTTACATGGCATTGAAAGGACAAAAATTTCGGAATTTTTTTTTTTTTTACTTAGTTAAGAATGTTAGAAGCCCACTCTACAAAAAATCTTACAATTTTTTTTACCTATATGATTTATTTATTTTTTCTCCAAGGGTTTAATATCCTTTTATAGATCACTTGACGTGAAAAATTTAAATTATGGAAATAATTTCTAACAGGAATTCGAACTTATATCACTACTTTGATGAGGTGAAAAGTAATGCAGGATGGTAATTGGCTTAAAAAAGAATTAATGTAAAAATGTATAATTTTTGTACTTAAGATGAATTCGATGGAAAAAAGGATCCAACCATTGTTGGGATATGGCTCGATTTGTCAGACAACAAAGTGCGGAATTTAAAATTTTTCGAGTCATCCAATGGTCCCATATAAGAAGTCTCCATATTATATATACAAAAGCATAAACAAAAACGCATACAATGAATTAACAACGGGGGTTTTTGCGATATACCTCACCACAGGCAAGGTGGTGGAAACCTCCAACTTCGTTTCTGAATCTGGATCTGGTTCACAGGAGTGATCCAAGTGTCTCACCTCCAGGGATAGTCCACACCAATTGGATTCTGGCAACACCTCAAGATCTTAGGCTCAGAACTGGATTCAGGAGATTTGTTATTGCAGGATTGTGTTGAATCTCTTGACAGATCAAGATCTAACACAATGGAACAGGGAGATGGCGGCGGCGGCACCAAGCAGTCCACGGCAGCAGGTGGCGGCGGCTTGAGGTGGCGGCGGCGGCTAGGGTTTCTAGCTAGTGAGGGCGGCGGCTACTAGGGCAAAAGAAGCTAGGGTTTTTCTTATGGTGTTACACATTTGAGCTCTAGTTGTGCTCTATTTATAAGCTCCTTCTGACCTAGGTTTGCAAGACTCCTTATGGGCCTTTTAATTAAAGGCACATGTCTTGCAAGCCTTCATTTAATTAACAACTTTAATTAAATGCCCAACCTTTAATAAATCATTATTTCTTTTACATAATTAATTAGCAACTTAATTAAGTATTTAATTAATTAAGTCAACTAATTAATTAATCTCCCACTTGAATTAAATACTTTTAATTCATTTAATTGATTTAATTACCTTTAAATCAATTAATTCCTTTCATGTCCTTTTATAACAGTCACCGTCCAATTGTATTGTGTGTGACCCTCTGGGTTCACCATCAATTGGCAGCAGGCCCACGAATCCTTCGTGATTTAATTTATGAACAATAAATTGCTCCGGTCAATTAAACAACCTTTAATTGACCACTCCTAGAATTAAATCCTCTATTAATTCAGGAGTACCCACACTTCATGGTCGATGTCTAGCCACAAGCCCATGAAGCCCAACTTCAGGTGAATTGATATTTGTGAACCTCGTCTCATATAATTGCCATGTACATACGGTCCTTCTATCGACTAATATTCCCGATCAAGACTTAGGGTGTGTGAATTGATCGGCACCTCTAAATTTGTCTCGATAACTATACTTTCTAATTCAGGATAATATTCCAGTGTGACTGCTAAATTTGGAAACCCCTTTCCAAATCTGTCACCGACCGTGGCCACGGGTTTCTTGGATATATTATCTAAGAATCGTATAGGAAATTCTCTCATCCATTACAATGAGTCAATAGATTCCATATTGGTACTAACCACTCGCGTACATGTCCATACGCACCCAACCTAGGCATGTTATGATCAAGCTAAGTGACCTATACCTAGATCTAAGTACGCACTTTCATGCACCGAATTCGCCCTAGCACCTCAAGTCAAAGGACTAAATCGTACACTATTATATTCCTTGAGAAACATCCCATCACCGATATGCGTCATGCGCTTCCACAATGGGTTTCTCTGTTCGGGTCGTTCGATGCGTTCAATCTTCCATTGAACCACCTACTCGTATGCACTGGACTCAAATTCCTTGCTCATGAAACACTACAAATTCACTCCATGTGAATCATGCATACTCGTACAAGTCTTGGCGATTCCTACGATACCCCGTCTCGTTTAGGAATCTATGACTTGGAACACTTTTAAGATTACGACCTTTGAGACTGTTTCATGATTGCACTCAGTACTGAAGTGAATCGTCCCATAGTCAAATGTAATCTAAGGGTTTCAACCAATCGCTTAAATGTATTCGCGAGAGATGAAGTTGGCCATTGTTTATCCTTATACACATATAAATAAACGTGCGTATTAAGTCATTTATACTAAAGAATGATAATGATAGTTTCACTACAAGCTAAATATATTGGCTTGCAGGGCACTATTCCATCAATCTCCCACTTGCCCTAAAGCCAATCACAAACGTTTCTAGGACCCATCTTTCTAAAGATGTTCTTCGAACTCATTTCATGATATAGTCTCCTTTTAGTGAATCCGCTAAGTTGTCTTCCGAGTAGACGCGATCCATTACGCGCGTTAACTCTACCAATGATTTCTCTAATCAAATGGCACCTTTCTTTCAATTATGTTTAGATTTCTGGTAAGATCTCGAATGCTTTGCTTTGACAATAGCTCCAATGTTATCATAGAAGATAACCATGAGCTTCGCAATGCTAGGCACTACATCCAACCATAGGATGAAGTTTTATATCTAAACACTTTCTTAAGCCGCATTTAATGCTGCAATATATCTTGCTTCAGTGGTTTAGATGGTTACGGTGATTTGCTTGGAACCCTTTCAAATTCACCGTTACCCCATTGATGCAGGATATGTATCCAAGAATGGATATATCTAATTCATCCACATCAGACTGAAAATTCGAATCAGTGAATCCTTCGAGTTTTAATTCTCCACTACCACCGTAGACCAAGAACAAATCCTTAGTCTTTGTCAAGAGCTTAAGGATATCTTTTACGGTGGTCCAGTACTTCTTCACTGGAGTTTGACTAGCAACTGCTCGCGACACTTGAGCATGTTCTACGTCTGGTCTAGTACATAGTAAAGCATGCCACATGCAACCTTTTGTTTGAAACATAAGGTATTTGAGACATCCTCCTCTGTTCTCATTTGATGTAGGGCACATCAATTTTGGATCAAGGCATACGGGTCTCACTGGAAGCAATCCTTTCTTGGATTCTTCATACTGAATTTTTTCAGTATTGATTCTATGTACTTAGATTTAGAGAGTGTCAGCATCTTTTTCTGATCTATTCTATAGATACGTATCCCAATACGCAAGATGCTTCTCCTAAATCTTTCATGGAGAATTGCATGGACAATCATGCTTTCGTCTGTGCTAATATTCCGATATCATCCCAGATAACCAGAACATTATCGACATATAAAATATGAGCTTCATCGCGCTCCCACTAATCCTTTTGTACAGTCATTGTTCATACTCGTTTTGATGAAGTCAATCGTCTTGACTATCTCATCAGAACAAATGTGAATCTAAATGGATTCAGATATCGTTAATGGAGAAAAGGTTTCAACAAAGTCTGTTCCAGAACATTGTGAATAACCCTTTTACCACTAGTCGATTCTTAGAGGTCAACACCTCTCCATTCATTCCAAGTTTGAAGATCCATTTATAACTTATAACCAACTTATAGGGATAAATCCCTTAGGTGGATCAATCAAGGTTATACCTTGTTGGAATTGATGGGATCCATTTTGGTTTGCATGGCTTCGAGCCATGCACCCAAGTCTATGTCTGACATCGCTTCTTGATAGGTCTTTGGATCACTTTCCACATTCTCGTTTTCGTGAATGAAACCAAATTGCTCTGGCTCCTTACGAATTCGATCAGACCTTCGAAGAGTAGGTGTACAAGTAGATTCAGTAAATTCAGGATTAACTCCCACTGTTTGCGGGGACGGGTCCAAATCTTGGACTTCATCAAGTTCCATGACGTTTCCATTTCCTTTGACGTGTGATTCATCAACAGAGGAATGGGTATCTAGGAGAAACGATTGTTTCTCATTGTCGTGGAACAGGTATCCAATGGATTTCGTTGGATACCCCACAATTATATACAAATTGGATCTACTAGCCAATTTATCTCCTTTCTTGTTTCTACCATCGGTAGGAGATCTCCATGCTTAGAAGTAAGAGCATAGAGGTATTTTGCCATACCTTTCTTGGTAAAGCTTTGCAGGCACAAACTTTGAAGGTACTTTCTTAGTATCTTCGATGCAGTCAGGAGGACTAACCCCTAGAATGCATAAGGAAGCTTAACATAACTCAATATGGATCGTACAATGTCTAACAATGTTAGATTCCATCTCTTTAGACACTTCAATAATTTGAGGCTTCTTAAGAGGAGTTTGTTATATGAGAATCTCATTCTCATTAAGATAATTGAGGAATCGTTGACAAGTATTTGCTATTTCAACTAGATCGAATGGTCGCAATACTTTGTCTTGACTGATTCTCTACTTCGTATTGAAATACCTTGAAAATATTCAAAGGTTTTTCGGATTTGTATCTCACTAGATTCATTTTCCACTAACGACCATGGTCTTTAGTAAAAAGGTACGAAGTATGAGTAATCTCCTCTCACAGTAACCTTTAGTGATCCATACTCATGGATTAAATCCAGATTTTATTTGGTTCGCTCTTGATTCCCTGTGACGGGAGATCTGGTCATCTCTCCTTTGAGACATGATTCGCAGGTTGGAAGTTCATCCAAGTTCTATTTTTCAAGAAGCTTAAGTGAAACCAACTTTTGAATCCTACTCTTGGAGATGTGTCCAAGTCTAGCATACCAAAGTTATGGATTATTATCTTTGTATTAATTTGAACTTCACACAGTAATTCAATAAAATTGAGTTAATGGTTTAGTTCAATTAATTTGCTTCCTTTCAATTAACTTCTTTAATTGAATCATTTTCCTTTTCAATTAACCCTTTAATTGAAACGTTGCTTAATTAATTAGATCATCTAATCAATTAAACACATTAGTGCCTTTCTTAGATGCAGTGGGATAATTCGACTTATAGGCTACTTGCGTTCTTTTGACTACCTTTATGGTCGAATTAGAAGAGAATAAATTCCTCTTCATTTTACTCTTCTTTGACTTCGCAGTCCATGAAGTGTAAACGATCATGACAGGTTTATCCTATTTGCCTTTAACCAATTCTTTGGTTGATTCATGAAATGTGATCAACTTATCAAATAAGATCAGTTTGTTTCAAGAGTCATTTGAATGAGCGGGAGGAGAATTTAGGAAGAAGTTAATGTTAAGATCACTTGCAGGCTTACGTTTAATCGATCCAGTTTTCAAAACAAAGACAGTGATCCTTGACACTAGTTCCTTCGTTTATTCTCGAGTTTTGAAACAATTCCTTTAGAAGTCTCGAATCATATTGATTCAAAACTACTCCTCAAAACAAGCCTTTTGAGGTGGAGGTTTGTTTCAGAAGATAGGTTCTCAAAACGGGCCTTTTGAGGTGGAAGCTCAGACATGCTCCTCATGTTGCTTCCACAGCTCTTTCAATCTTGATGCTTATTTTAGGAAACGATCATTTAAGATTCCCATACTCTATAGGTGATTCGTTTCACTTTTGAGATTCATCTATATATGAGAAACGATCATTAATATTCCCATATTCTACGGGTGATTCGTTTCTTATCTCATAAGCGCATAAGGCATAGGATTGTCATCTAAGAACATCATTCCGCTCTTGGAATTCAAGACAATTCTCAAGTTTCTTGCCTAGTCGATATTTTTATCCAGCTATTTTATTAGTCGAGGATAAATAGTAAAATGGATAATTACTGATATCTCAGTATCTAATTTAAAGAGAAGACAAACATTCAGTGGATTAGTTAATGAATAATACTTATAATCTACGAAGGTTGGACTTTCTATCGTAGAAGTTCTCCCACTATTTTATCGAAACAATTACCCCTTCAATTGTTCGGGAAATTCTATTTCCTAGTAGGTCTTGACGTCCCAGCGACAATTAATTGCACCCACGACTCGTGGCCATACAACCAATTCCCCAGGTAGGCATACTTATTGCCAATTGTGTTACTCCACAACCTTCAAGCTATTTTGCCTCGGTTTTCGCACTTATCTAGCACTGCTACATCATAAGTGTTACTAATCGTTAAGTCTAACCCATCAATCATGATGAGCAACTGGCCCGGTCGTGAGTTCTCCGTAACTAGTTATCGGTCGATCCTCACATCCCGACCAATCCTCACCCTTGTCGTGTTTAGTTAAAAACAGGAGTCAAGGAATTTCACGTATTGTCCCTTTCTTCGACTCGGGTGCCAGACTCTGGATCACCTCTCTCGATAAGTAGACAACATACGCTAGTCCCTATTGATGGAAGGCTTGGATTTATATAAATACTTCATTTTATTTTAATCCAATATGACTTAATATTTAATTCAAGAGGGGTTTACTGGTGTGAAAGTTATACTAACTCTCCTCGAGATCTCACCGCTTCAATTATGCTTTATCTTTTATTACGATCTAGATTCTAGCGCGCATACACACAAGCAATCATAAATCGACAAATAAATAAAAGCCATACAAGCCTAGCATGCATACTACCACAATATGTTTTCGATCGGGAGCCTCCTATGCAGGCCATCATCGAGCCAATGATGTTGGCCCAATTGGTCAATCTAAAGGTTTCTCAAACGGGCCCTATGCTATTACACAATGTACCATGCATTCATGGCCTTCTTATCTTCTTGGGCTCCCACCTTGCTTGTAAATGGGCCTCCATCCTAAACTAGGAAAGCAGTAAAGCCCTATTCTATTACAAAGGCTCAAAGTGGCCCAAAAAACAATAATAGGCTCGCAGGCCCAATGAAAAACAAGCAATAAATTAAACCAATCACATCTACCCTAGGGTCAAGGCTCGTCTCGATCGAAAACCACGTAAACAGTTCACGTAGAGCAAGAAACATGTAAACATCTTTTACTTTCTTCTATCTTAATTTTAAAACATCCTTTTAAAATTACCTTCCTATGATTCTTGCTTTTTAGTCACTACTAATTATGACAAAATAAATATCCGGGTAAACAAAAGTTAATTTTCTGCTCAATTTCAGATTCTGTTTTTCAACTTTTGAAAATTGCATTTTCGCCCCTCAACTTTCGAAAATTGCACTTTGACCCCAAAACTTTTAAAAAGTTACAAAAACACCCCTGGGCAGTTTCGGGCAGCAACCAGAAAATAAAATTTTGAATTTTGAAAATTTTCGATTTTTCAAATTGACCCCTCAAGTTTCGGTAATTGCAAAACAGCCCCTAAGTTTTCAGAAATTGCAAAACGACCCCAAAAACCGTGCGACCAGAATTGCAAGAACAGTCCAGAATTTTCAAATTTCCAGATTTCAAAAATTTCGAATTTTCAGCCCCAAAAACCCTAATATGCGATTTTTGCCCAAAAAGTCCTGAAGTTTTCAAAAACTATAAAAACGGCACAGATCTTGAAAAGCAGTTTTACCCAATGATAGATCTAGTCATAACAAGCAAGAATCAACTTACAGAACATAATTATCATGCGTTCTCATACATATAATTAAACATATACGGTGAACACAATTATGTTCAGGCTTTTGTATAATAATAATGGAGTTGGCTCTGATACCACTGTTGGGATATGGCTCGATTTGTCAGACAACAAAGTGCGGAATTTAAAATTTTTCGAGTCATCCAATGGTCCCATATAAGAAGTCTCCATATTATATATACAAAAGCATAAACAAAAACGCATACAATGAATTAACAACGGGGGTTTTTGCGATATACCTCACCACAGGCAAGGTGGTGGAAACCTCCAACTTCGTTTCTGAATCTGGATCTGGTTCACAGGAGTGATCCAAGTGTCTCACCTCCAGGGATAGTCCACACCAATTGGATTCTGGCAACACCTCAAGATCTTAGGCTCAGAACTGGATTCAGGAGATTTGTTATTGCAGGATTGTGTTGAATCTCTTGACAGATCAAGATCTAACACAATGGAACAGGGAGATGGCGGCGGCGGCACCAAGCAGTCCACGGCAGCAGGTGGCGGCGGCGGCTAGGGTTTCTAGCTAGGGAGGGCGGCGGCTACTAGGGCAAAAGGAGCTAGGGTTTTTCTTATGGTGTTACACATTTGAGCTCTAGTTGTGCTCTATTTATAAGCTCCTTCTGACCTAGGTTTGCAAGACTCCTTATGGGCCTTTTAATTAAAGGCCCATGTCTTGCAAGCCTTCATTTAATTAACAACTTTAATTAAATGCCCAACCTTTAATAAATCATTATTTCTTTTACATAATTAATTAGCAACTTAATTAAGTATTTAATTAATTAAGTCAACTAATTAATTAATCTCCCACTTGAATTAAATACTTTTAATTCATTTAATTGATTTAATTACCTTTAAATCAATTAATTCCTTTCATGTCCTCTTATAACAGTCACCGTCCAATTGTATTGTGTGTGACCCTCTGGGTTCACCATCAATTGGCAGCAGGCCCACGAATCCTTCGTGATTTAATTTATGAACAATAAATTGCTCCGGTCAATTAAACAACCTTTAATTGACCACTCCTAGAATTAAATCCTCTATTAATTCAGGAGTACCCACACTTCATGGTCGATGTCTAGCCACAAGCCCATGAAGCCCAACTTCAGGTGAATTGATATTTGTGAACCTCGTCTCATATAATTGCCATGTACATACGGTCCTTCTATCGACTAATATTCCCGATCAAGACTTAGGGTGTGTGAATTGATCGGCACCTCTAAATTTGTCTCGATAACTATACTTTCTAATTCAGGATAATATTCCAGTGTGACTGCTAAATTTGGAAACCCCTTTCCAAATCCGTCACCGACCGTGGCCACGGGTTTCTTGGATATATTATCTAAGAATCGTATAGGAAATTCTCTCATCCATTACAATGAGTCAATAGATTCCATATTGGTACTAACCACTCGCGTACATGTCCATACGCACCCAACCTAGGCATGTTATGATCAAGCTAAGTGACCTATACCTAGATCTAAGTACGCACTTTCATGCACCGAATTCGCCCTAGCACCTCAAGTCAAAGGACTAAATCGTACACTATTATATTCCTTGAGAAACATCCCATCACCGATATGCGTCATGCGCTTCCACAATGGGTTTCTCTGTTCGGGTCGTTCGATGCGTTCAATCTTCCATTGAACCACCTACTCGTATGCACTGGACTCAAATTCCTTGCTCATGAAACACTACAAATTCACTCCATGTGAATCATGCATACTCGTACAAGTCTTGGCGATTCCTACGATACCCCGTCTCGTTTAGGAATCTATGACTTGGAACACTTTTAAGATTACGACCTTTGAGACTGTTTCATGATTGCACTCAGTACTGAAGTGAATCGTCCCATAGTCAAATGTAATCTAAGGGTTTCAACCAATCGCTTAAATGTATTCGCGAGAGATGAAGTTGGCCATTGTTTATCCTTATACACATATAAATAAACGTGCGTATTAAGTCATTTATACTAAAGAATGATAATGATAGTTTCACTACAAGCTAAATATATTGGCTTGCAGGGCACTATTCCATCAACCATATGTATACGAATTGGATTTACCTGCTAAAAAGGATCCAACCATATATATACACTTGACCGATAGATCTATGTGATCAATAGCTAAACTTAACTTATTAGAATTAATGTGTTTTATTCTTTTAATTCTTAATCATATCAAACTCAAATTGTACCATAACTAATTTCACCATATTAAACCAAAAAGAAAATTAAAGATTAGGAGCTATGGTTTTGGATCGGTTTTACAGATCTCGATTTAAAAAAAATTGATTTTGATGGTTTCGGTGACACATTTGAATCTCTATTTGGTTAGATCTTGGATATTGAGTTGTGTGGTTCTGAAAAAGTTTGGATTGGTTTTTGATATTGAAATTTTTTTTTTTGGGGGGGGGGGGGGGGGGGGAATAGGTAATAGTTGTCAAATCAGTGTCTTTTTTTAGAGAGTCTTGGGAGAAAAAATAAATGGTAGGTGTATAATTTCAAGAGTTTGAAGATAGATTTGTGAATATGTTTGTGATAAATTTCATGAATTTGACGTAAACTCATTTAAAAGGGTTTTGACAAAATCTTACAAAACCCATCAATTGAGCCAAATTTCATCCACATACAACCTTATTAATTAATTTGTATTGATCTTTACATGATGAATGGATGATAAGACGGACATATACACTGATGATCGATCGAACATATAACTTTTTGTTTATATGAATAAGCTAATTTGGCCAAAATGGATATAAAGATATATTATCCGTATATTATAATAGATAATTATTAACATATAAAAAAAATTCATATAATTGGTCAAACTATTTCTCAACTTGTATATGATAATAATAACTAATAAGCACAGCATAGAAATTAATTCATTGAATGAGTCCATTTTCTCCAATGAAGTGGCGCACAAAAAGGCAAAAAGACGCCCACAAATAAAGCTGCGGCAACATACAAAAGAAAAAATAAATAAACCACAGCCTTTCGCGGAGACACGGAGCCGCTCTCTCTTGCCCAACACCTTTGGAACCCCCTCCCTCAATAAATTCAATTTCTTCAAATTAATATATTAAAGCAATTCTACTATAAAATACTGGACTATTTCATAATTCATTACACTAGGCAATAGGTAGAATCAAGCCAATTTTAGTCATTCATATATATCTAGTTAAAATGCGGTTATCTAATAACAAAATAAATATAGTAATTACTTTTTTACAAATAACAAGGAAAATTTTATTAGTCACTTATTATATTAATATTCAATATCACTAAATCAGAAGATTTGTTGAATTACAAGGAAAATTAATCATCAAACATTATTAAACTAGAGAAAAATTCAATTAGTTGGTGTTGTAAGGTCTCTTAGTCACTTGCCTTATACAATAATTTAGATATCATATATAATAATTGGATTAGCTTTATATCGTCACTAACTAATACCCGCTAGCTAGCTAATTTATACGTAGCTATATAATAGCAATGAAGTTAAAAAATAATTATTTGAATAGTTAAGGCGTGAAATCTAGCTACAAAATCAATAATCAACTACTTCTACTTACTATTATTAAAATTACAAAGTAGCAGCGGAAGTATCCGAGAATTTTCACTAACCCACCCTAGTTTCTTCCTCCACTCCAAATCCAAAGCTAATAATAAAGTTATTAATTAATTTAATTAATGATATATATATACTTACTTGTCTCCACATCACATGGCATGCATGAGGCATGCACTCTCTCTCTCTCTCTCTTTCTCTATGTAATACATATATATATATATATATTCTACTGATCCCAACAAACACAATATAGGAAGGAGTATTACATTACATTATAAACTCTCCTTCTCTCTCTCACACACACACACAAAACACACACACAAGTACACAACACACAACACACAACACACATTCATTCTTCTGCAATATATTTTAATCAATTGAATAAACTAAAAATCAGTGGTTTTCTTTAATTTCTCGATCGATCTGTGTATGTAGGCAGAGGCAGAAATTAAATATATATATAGTTATAGTTATAGTTATAGTTATGAGTTGCAACGGGTGCAGAATTCTCCGTAAAGGATGCAATGACAACTGTATTCTGAGACAAAGTTTGCAAGGAATTGAGAGCCCTCAATCCCAATCAAACGCCACCGTTTTCGTAGCCAAGTTTTTCGGCCGCGCCGGACTCATGTCCTTCCTTTCTTCCGTCCCTCACTCCCAAAGACCTGGTACCCTACCTACCTACATTAATCTATTTCTATTTCACACACACACACATAATTTAATTTGGATTTAATTTAATCTATTATGATGATTTGCAGCTCTGTTTCAGTCTTTGTTATTTGAAGCGTGCGGACGTACGGTCAACCCAGTCAACGGAGCGGTTGGATTGCTGGGGACAGGGAACTGGCACGTGTGCCAGACGGCGGTGGAAACGGTGCTCCGCGGCGGCGTCCTGCGAGCCTTGCCCGAGTTCACCGGGTTGACTCACTCGTTTGATGATAGAAGGAAGGAGAAGCGGAGATCGTTTTCGCCACAGTCGGAAACGACGACGTTGGAGAGCGGTTCCGGGTTCAAGCAAGATTTACAACAATGCCCTCAGGGACGTGAAACAAAGCTTTTGAGACTGTTCTTTTGACCCCTACATTTTTATTTTTTCTTTCTTTCTTTCTTTTTTGGGGTTTATTATGCCTTGGAATTCTCATTTTTTTTTAGGAATATATTATACTATTATATTATATTAAATGAGACTTCATTTCACTTGTTAGTTACTTGTGTGTGACTTGTAATAACTAATTGAGAATGGAGATTACTATTAGTCTTTAAATATGAAGAGAATTACCCAATTCAAAATAAGTTGTTAGGAAAAAACTCAATCAAGATGTACTACTAGTTCAAGCTATATATACATGTGGCATTAGTTACACAGATTTAAGCTAAAATAAACAATACACATATATAATACCAAAATCATTTGATTTGCAAATTAAATTGAAAGGCAAACATGACTCCATGAAATAAAATAGTAATTATACTTTCATCAATTATTGATTATGAGCTGATCAGGTCACTTACCTAGCTACTACTAAATCAGAATCACACTAGAATTAAAGATCTGTATATTAAATAATTAACCACCCTTATAAGATTCCAATTAACTGCCATATATATATAATATATATATATATATATATATATATATATATATATATATATATATATATATATATATATAAGCAACCCTTCTTATAGAATTTTCTCTTAATACATTATATATAGTAATTATTATATTCCATCCATATAATTATGAATTATTATATATATAATTTTCTCTTTAGTATTTAACTGCTAGCTAGTTAAATTAATCTGGTTGGCCATATAATTTTTTTTTATAATTTAAAGATTGCTAGGTGTACGTACTTTAATAATATAGATTGTAGATATGCTAATTAAATTGTGGCCTTGACTTTTGGAGTTGAAAGGAAGAACCTAGCTAGGATTTTACTTGACTTTTGAGTGCTACAAGAGTCAATGAGTATATATAAAATAAAGGAAATATATATATATATATATATACTAGTACTAAAAATTAAAAGAACTTTATACATAAAACTATAATAATAATAATAATAATTAATCTTTTAAAAAAAGTGATGCACAACTGCTTTGAGTTGCTGCATGTATGTATGTATGTACGTATGTATGTATATATTGCGTTTGCTCAGTGCGGTTCGCTGCATGCGGAAACAACACAATACTCTTATCTCAGTCTCAGTGGCTGAGCTCAGGAATAGGAATTCTGTAAATTTCCCTTTACATAATTTTAAGTTGAAAACAAAACTAATGAAGTAAATCATACCTTACCTATAAATATATATTATATATATATTGAATTACAATTCACACAAAATTAATTAAGAAGCAATGACAATTGGCAACACAAGATGGATGCTGCTGCAACTTCAATTTATTAGTAGAAGAAGCAATTCAACATAAGTGGCAACTACTTAGTTATCAGTATCACAAGTGTAGTTAGAGTTACATTACATATGATATATATAGATATACATCCATTTTTCCAGTAGAAAAAACAAAACAAAACAAAACAAAACCAAACCAAACGGTTGGTAGTTGCGTGTGTACAGCTAATTAGTGAGACACTAATAAAATAAGATAGACCGTTTGTTTCCTTGGATGGATACCTGGAGGCTGGAGTGCACTTTTTTTGATAATATAGCCTTGAATAATGCTGCTGCTGCTGCCTCCACTAGGTCCTCAGTCGTGTATGGTGTTAGCATATTTTCAGAGTACAATTAACGAGAGATCAGTTCTGTCTGTTCTTCTACGTACTACGTGTCTTGTCAAGCTGTAGATACACGGTTATGTTGTAGTATATGGGTTCTCAGGCTACTATCTTTAACCTGTTCACAAATTTCCATCATACACAACATACTAATGACACTTGACTTCTATTCTATACCCACAAAACTATGGATCCTTACCTGCATGCCTGCTAACAAGGATATCAAATCTTTGCATTCTTCCAGTAAAGCTCGTTCCTTTACACTCGTTTTTGCAACTTCACTCGCTAAAGAATTCACCTCTTCAACCTGGAGTCAAATTTTTTTGTTTTCTTCTTGAATCATACACACACTCATTTAAGAAGCAACACCCAAAGAGAGGAGGAGGAGCAAATGAAATGAGATTTTACCATTGGCAAAAGTGAACGTAATGAGGAAGCCATTGATTGCATAACATCCACTGATGAACCAATAGCATCCTTCAAGCTTTGGATGTCCGCCTGTCAAAATCATTATACATCATCACACAAATAGTCAAAAACCAAGTGGTTTCACACTTTCCCTTATTAAGATAATTTCTTTCAGCCACATACAATTGCTCCACCAACAACTGGAAGACGAAGAGTGCTAGCCTTTAATGCTTCAATAGCTCCAAGCATGGAAATTGAGTGCTCTTTATCCATACAAGCCCAATCTTCTAAAAAGGTCATCTTCACAGGAAAAAATAAATCATAAATTTTACCAATTTAAGGTGTGCCAAACCAAAATTACGTATTTCTTAGATATATATATATATATAAAGATATGCATTTGTTAACGCACATGAACACTTCAACACGACAGACATAATTTAGTTAAATGTTCAAAAAAAAAAGAAAAAGCATGATATTTATAATGTAAAATGTTGTATAAGGAATCTGCACTACAAAAGTGGAACGAGAAATAGAGCTCACTTGTCCTTTTAGAATGGAGGCTAGCTTCAACTTTTGCCTCAACAACTGTAATCTGTGTCTTTTTTTGGTGACAGTATCACGTAGATCCGAGATTGTTATCCAAGCATTCCATAGATTTTTCTGGTATAGGAAAAAGAAGTTAGTTTATGAAATTTCTTTAAACATTGCACAACAAAACTAGCTTAGAGGTGAACACCTATTTGTTAGCTATTATGGAGTACTGTACATTGTTGAGAAATGACTACTTTGCCCTAATCTTTTGATGTTAAATAGTTAGGTTCCATTAACAATCTCACTAATGCACAACAAAGTTAGCTTATGAAATTCCATTAAACAATGCACAACAAAGTTAGCTTATCAAATTCCATTAAACAATGCACAACAAAGTTAGCTTATAATGGAGTATTATACGTTGTTGAGAAATCCTAACATTTCGGCAGACTGAAGACCACCACACTGTTGCAAATAGTGGTCTATACAATTACAATTCCAAGAGGAAAGAGAGATGATCACATTAGTAAGCCGACAATAGAAATTCAAAAAGATGATAACAACTGGAAAAAAGCAAGAGATAGCTGTTGGACGATATGTGTGAATATCTGCTTGACAAAAACGTCTACAAATCATCACCATAGGTTATAATGATAGCCGAGTGAAGAGTTAAATCAAGTACAGTATTTCAGCTATGCTTTTCAACATTGTTGTTTCATGTTCCAAGGGATGAACCATGATTCTCTTCACCATTACGGAAGGAACTCTAAAGAGTTTTAAACCTGAACTAACTCCACCTTATGGTTACGTCGCATTATATGGCTAAGCTTCCCTAGCTAGCCTACCTACAAATTTTCTCTTTCAATATATTGAATGTTAACCTCATCTAAAAGCTTAAACTATTTGTCATAAATGGGTGGCAGATGAGATCTTCTTGGCCCAGCTCTGACACCATGTTGAATATGAAGTTTAAGCCATCAAAGAGGATATACATTAAATACCTAACACATTATATTGTTTTTTCCTTTCTTTTAAGTAACCCATTCATTGGCTTTTCATCCACAAACCAATAAAACGATGAAAATAAAAAAGGGTCCCCTTATTCAGACAAAATCTATTGAACAAAGATCACATGGGCTTTCTCGTCTGGGCACAAAAAGAAATCAAACATGAACTTCAGACCAGAAATGTCAATGTATAAACCCAAGTTTTGCAAAAGTCTAAAGTTTTCACAGCAATGATCCAAACACACAAGGAATAAAACAATTAACCACTTCTTAATTAATCCATCAATGCTTATATATTACAACTCTTCCATTGATCTTGCAGAATTCTATAAGTGAAGTATCTTCACATTGTACGACCTACTCGATTCCTAATATAGTAGATATTCTTACGATTCTAATCTAGTCTGATACACCACTAATCAGAGAGCTGCATAAGGTTAGACAATATCAAGCTTGATTATGATCATTTGCATATCTATTATCCCTTCCTCTCAAAAGTTTTTATATTTTAAATTTTCAACTAAAAATGCAATTTATTCACATAAACAACATTAAGGGCTCACCAATTGGAACATATCTAGTGAGTAGGTTGTGCAGTTGCCTTTCGGACTCATAATATGATACCCACAATTAATAAAACATGTCAAAATAGAGCCAAACATTACGTAACACCTAAAAAAAAAAGAGTATCACCTGTGCATTGCGTTTCTGCACCATCAAGACAGCCTCAGTTCTAGCATTCACAAACCGCCATTGCAAGTGCCGATTGTAAAGAAGTCTCAAAAGATGAGCATCAACAATTCTATTCTCCCCGACTTTCCCCCTCCGTACATCAACAGCATAACTAAGAACCGAAGGTGTTTCACTAAAACTGTTACTAATAGTACTAACAGCATTTCTTATCCGAGAAGGACTATGTCCCCTAGATGGAGACGAGCCCACAGGTGTCATCATAAGCTTGCTAGGCGACGCAGGTCTAAAACCTCCTCCACGAATGGGAGATGACATTGTTCTTGGTGACGATAAAGGACCATCACTATTATACCTTTTCAATTTTGGAGGCACAATAAGCTTCGACCCAGGACTAGTTGATAAAGGTGATCCCGGATCCTGTAACCTCCTTAACCGACTATTTGTTTCTTGCCAAAACCTAGCCGAAACCGAAATCCCACGAGGCACATTTCGTAAGTTGGAAGGCCCATTACATTCTTGTACACCGGAAGTACTACCAGAAGAAACACTGTCTGAATCAGATGCAGTGAGATCAGACGGCAATGATGGTTCATTATGAGCCGGTTTTAAGAACTCAGAACTACCCAAATCGTGTGAAGGTCTCCTCTCATCCATCATGGATTGTTGCAATGCTCTAATAGCATTACCAGATCCAACTAGCTTACTCATATCCACACTCGAACCTCGACAATCCATACTCCTTGATAAGGGATTCACCGTTCGATTCCTGGCTGGCCAACGATGCTGATCAGACGGCTTAGAATTCTCTGCTTGATCTCCTCCCCCATCACTCTTCCCTCTCACTGGAGTAACGGTTCTCCTCCTCTCCGGAGTTCCCTTTCTTGCACTACTCAAATTGGGCGAGGAAGGGGCCATTTTGGTCTTACTAATGGGCAATGAAAAGGCTTCCCCTTGAAAGGAAACAGATAAACTCCTGGTAGAGGTGACGAGCAGCTTTGTGGCAGCTGAAACTTCGGAACCATTGGAATGTTTTGTAACTAGATCGGGTATCAAAGGCCTTGCTGCAGAGGGTCGCCTACGGTCTGCGGAAACGGACCTTTTGGGGGCTACGGAAGGAGTATTAGACCTAACAGGGGTGGAATTTCTTGAAACTAAAGGGGATGGGTACCTTCTAGAAGAAGAGGAAGATGAGGAAATTGAGGATGAATTTGAAGTGGAGGTGGAAGTTGAAGGGGACATGTATCTAGAAGAGACAATTCTTGATTTGGGTTTTCTCTGATTGTTTGAAGTCCCATTGTTGTTGTTATCTTTTTCAGAAGGCAGCAATGGCGGTCTTCTGGTGTTAGTACTACGGTCGTCTAGTGTAGTTTTGGGGTTTGGAGTTTCAGTTGTTGAAGAAACAGCAGCAACCATCATCACGAATCAACAACACAAAACAAACACACTAAATTGTGCAATTTCGCCTCTCACATTTCGATTTTCAAGCAACAAAAAAAGACTTACCAAGAAGCCCTTGTTTCGAGACCCACATTTCTTGAACCTGCAAAACAAAGATCAAGAAATCTCACTGTAGCTCAAAAAACCATTGTGGGTCTTCGAGAAAGTCCACATATTTTTCAAGATTTCCACGTATTTATTGCCACACTGCTATATTGCATTTACAGATTGAAAAGGAAAATCTGAAGGGAAAGATGGGGTTTTTCCGGCAAGGATTTAGAGAGAGAGAGAGAGAGAGTTGGTGTGGGGGTTGAGATTTGGGGGCACGGAGTGTTTCGTACATTTAATTTTGGGGTTTTTTGAGAAATTTTGGAGAGACGTTACGCTAACCATGATAAAGAGTTCGGTCTTAATTGATAATAATAATTTTTATTCATATTTAACGCATTTTTTAAATTATGGATTAATAAATAAATGTTTTTAAAGGTGAGGGGTATGTGTATTTAGTGTAGGTAGTATTTAATTTTTGTTTTGGGATATGACCGTCTCTTTTGGTCGGACTGAGAAATTTAGGAAACAGATGGGGCTTTTTTTTTAATTAATAATAATACTAACTCCAACAAGGTATACTATACATTATACATACACCCAACGGCCCACTCATGACTTGTAACCCAATTGAATTTTTTTGCAATTTACTATGAAATAGGTCAACTACAACCTTAGTTCAGGAATTTTTGTCCCATTTATCTTTCTTTCTGATTTAACACAAAAATTAAGGTAAAAATTAAAAATATAGAGCTTTTGAATATTTTTAATTGTATCAAAATAATTACTGTACATAAAAAAAAAAAAAAAAAAAAAAACTCATCTTTTCAAACTTTCAATTTTATTTCGGTTCAAGAAATTAAGGAAAACATTACATTTATTTGATTTAATAAAGTTTGAGAGGCAAGACTAGAAGTTGGCCTTTTGTAGGTGATAAAGGAGCTAGCAAATGCTGCATTAATTAATAATAAAGAATAATCATCGATTAATCCTATTACTTTTAACCTCTCTAGACACTAAATTGATGCTCTTAGTCAACAGCTACTCCTATGATTTAGCTAAAAAGACAACTCGATCGATGAATCCAGTTAGGCCTGTCAAAGGTTAGGTCTGGACCCGGACCTGACCCAAACCCAATGAAGACCTTATTGAAATTAATTTTGTAGACCTGAATCTGGACCTGGACCCAGACCCATTGAAGACCCAGTCATGTGGTCATGACTGGACCCGGACCTGACCCGACCTGGAGATGAACAAGACCCGACCCGAATATCTATCCGGGTCAGAATTGACCCGATCCGACCCTTTTTTTTTTTTTTTTTTTTTTTTTTTTTTTTTTTTTTTTTTTTTATCATCCCTGCGGCAGATCAAATTCTCATGGTCAAAAGTCAAAAAACTTTTCAGCAATCTTAAGAAAAACAAAATACATACATACTATTTACAACCATAGCATTCTTAAGAAAATATACATACATACATACATACTATTTTTTAAAGCCCTGCGGCAGATTTAGCTTTTCCAATCTCCTCCCCTCCCATTTCCTCACACCCAAACAAACCTTCATCGCAAACCCACCAAACAAAATCAAAATCCCATCTCAAATTTCCTCTCTTTCCACTTCTCCATCTCCTCTACCCTCTCCCCTTCAAAACCCTCCTTCAAATCCACCGTTTCAGCAAACCGTTTACAGAACCCACTCACCCTTAACCCCCTCCGCCCCCCTCCGCCGCGCCGCCGTCCCAGAAAAAATATCCCCACCGCTTGATGTAAAACCAATCTTTATTCCACCGAAGATGAACAAGTGGAGAATCTAAGTTTATGATTTTCTTCAAAAAAATTGGATTGAGAAATAATAGATAACCCTAAAAATTTTTAGGTTGAAATTTTGTTAGAGAGAGAGAAAGAGAGAAATGAAATCCAGAGAGTTTGTATTTTTAGAGTGAGAAATGAGAAGAAAAGGAAATGTGTATTCTCATAGAAGAAAAAAAAAAAAAATAGGTCCAGTCGGGTCCGGGTCTCGATCGGGTCCAGATCTGGACCCGACCTAGACCCGATCGTTTGGATAAAAATATTTGGGTCGGGTCCGGGTCTAGACCCGAAATCAAACGGATCGGATCCAGGTCCGAACCCAATAAATGTTATTCAGGTCGGGTCTGGGCCCAGACCCGACCTTTGACAGGCCTAAATCCAGTTTTAATTTAAATAAACCATAAACATGGCTCTTGATTTGCTGAATAGGAATCATATTGTATGTGATGTTATAATCAAGAATCTAGTTTAATTTAACATGGATCATGAGCAAAAAATAAATAAAATTAAAAGTATTGCAGCCTTAAAAGTAAATATACATCAAAGACTGCAGCCTTGTTTGATTATGTTTTCAGAAGCAGAAAGAAATATCTAAGCAAAACATAATTAATTTCTTATATTATATTTAAAAAATTCTCTATAGTCCAATTTAATTTTATGTAGATATTAAAAAATAATAGTGCACCGTATTATATAGACACTGCCTACATGCACGATATAATTAATCCACTATGCAATTATAATTTGAGAAAAATATTTTTTTACCTGAGCAAAGATCAATGGAAGCTGCTACAGAGCTAGCTATATATATTTCAATGGTGGAACTGCTTATTTTGTGTATATATATATAATTAAATATTTATATATATATATATTGGGGGTGGAATCTTAACATTGACGTGCCCTCAAAATGAGGGCATTTGCTTAAGTGCAAGAAATGGCCAGGACTAGGAGTGACATAAGATAAAACTTATTTTCAATTGTTTTTAGTATTTTGTATTATATTGTATGGTTTTGCTTTAGGATGTACCGTCACATTCTGTCTCTATATATCCATCTCTCTCCCTTGCTTTTGACGCATGCATTGGATATTCTATTCTTCTTCTAATTTTTTTATTAATTTCTTCAATTTGTTATGCGTGTATATATTTATTAATAAAATATATTCGCACGTTGGCTTTATGTGGTCTTTGTAATATGCCCTTGCTTTTGAAGGTGACTTTGTATGATTTATCTTATTATATTACTTGTAAATATATAGTTGTATTAATTACATCAAATTTGGATTTAAATTCTCACCTATTTATAGACCATATGTACAATAGTAGCACTTTCCTTGTCATATAAACAGTTCTTAATCCTGTTTTAGGAAAATTATTGTCTGAACCTCGCTTGGACAAACATATCAAACTACCAAGTAAATGTATTGCACTTCACTTTATATATGTATATAAATAAATAAACTAACAAGTTTCAATATACTATAATATGTGGAATTTATGGTATAGTTAATGAATAGCTAGATCTGTTTTCACTGTTAAACTAGCTTATTCATGGTAGTTATACTGAAGTTGTTGATGAGAATGACATATAAATGTCAAACGCATGTTTATTAGTTTGGTTAGTCATGATTATAATAATCAGAATTTTAATGGACAATTAAACACTATAAATATATACATATATATAATTGGAAAAGAAAAAGAAAATATTGTTATTTGTTTATATTAAACTTAAATATTGTTGTCACTTAATTTTTATGGAGATTATCAGTTCAACCGCTGGACTTTTCGATGATTACTTTGAAGCATCCCACGGCCGGTTGGAGACGATCGTGGGATGCTACCCGGGGACATCTCCAACCCATCCCGATGGGTTGGTTGGAGATGCACTAATATTATCCTAATTAATATATATATATATACTGAGCTCCTATTATATAAGAGATATTTATTCCATAGAAACAAAATGCTGGGTGCCAAAAGTTATGTCCTTGGGCGATGATTGATTTAGTCCCTTTTCCATGAATAAGGACACACTTGTGACGTTATTTCGTGAATATCTGCAACTTATAGGACATATATATATACTTGATTTTTCAAACCCATTAAATCACCACTAGACAATTAGGATCTATTTGGATGGGTTTTGACTCTTGGGTTTTGTGGTTTGAATAAGTTGAAACCCCACTTGGATTGGCTTTGGATTTTGGAGTTTAAGGAAAAAAATAGGTAATAAATGTTAAATCAATGTCTTTTTTAGTGAGAATTGAGGGAAAAAGTAGGTGGTAAGTGTCAAATCAATATTTTATAGGTTTGAAGAGTTTGAGTGTGTGTTTCTAAATAGATTTTTGATGATTTTATGGGTTTAGCGAAAACTCATTTGAAAGAGTTTTGACTCGATCTCACGAAACCAACGAGACTGGGCCAAAACCCTTCCAAACACAGTGCCTGTATATATTTTGTATACTGTATTGTTACAAAATATATACATTTGGAACATGTATATATTTTGTAACAATACAGTATTAGTATAGTAAAACTGTAGGGTACTTTATACAATGTAAATAGCTTAGCTCATCAGTGTGAGCGTGTGTATACGGACGGACCCCTGTTGACCGGGTTATTCAATGAAGATAACAAAATTAATTAGTGGTGGTTGGTTGCACTTGCACAATTTGAGACTTAAAGTATACTCTTTCTTATTATTAAGCAAGCTAGCTACTAGTACTAGTGTGATCACTTCAGATGAAAAGTAGTAATACATCCATCATTTTAATTATAAAACTAATTACTAGTAATTAGTTAGCCCTCTCTCAAAGCCATCTCTTACTATACTATTTAAATGCTTCATCCACTGGAACCAGGTCCCAATTTTATATTCAAGTCAACTCATTTTGATTTGTAGCCTGCTCACTCATTCAGTTCCTTCAAAATCCGGATCCTATTTATTTTCTTATAATAAAATCACAACTAAGAGCATTTCCAGCAATGTCTTTTATAAGTGATCATTTATATTAAATTATATATGGTGAACAGTGTTTTAGCTACACAGTTTTAGCTATTCAGTCCATCAGTCGTCATCTAAAATTTCAGAATTATTATATTTTATTCTTCTTTCAATATTAAATTATAAATAATATTAAAAATAATGTTTTATTACATTTTCACGTAAAATATAAATAATAAATACATGTTTTAATGTTTCTTATTTAAATATAATAAATTAATAAAAAAACTTTTTTTGAAATAAATGTCTTTAAATAACGATTTAATAAAATATTTAATTCAAACAAACATTTAACTCAAACCAATAATTTTGGCAAGGAAGGTTGTTTGAGAGATTTAATTTGCTGATGTGGAAGCCTTGTATATTTATACATGGGCCTTTATATATACAAGTTCAATCTTTCATTATACATAGTCCTCTATTTTTAAATGTTACTGCTGGAGCAAGATTTTTTAGCTTGGTTGTGTATAAATTCAATTTTAGCTCTTGGAAGAGCAAAAAAACTGGACTGCTGGAAGTGCTCTAACTCTTTTAAATTTAAAATTTTGCATTAATAAATTTCACTCTTGTCTTGTGAGGCCATCTCCAAGAGCATTGTTAAAAGTTAAATTTTAAGAGTTTTGTTAAAATTTTGATAAAAAGTGTTCTCCAAGAGCACCTCTATAATTTAGGAGTTGCTAAATTTTATAAGTTTGGCTTGCCAAATATCCATGGCCAAATTAAAATTGCTATATGCAATTGTTTGTAGGGAAGTACAAAAAACTTTTATACTTTTATGCAAAACAACAACTTGGAGGCATTGCTAATTAAATTAATAATAAATTTAAATTCATAGTTTGTACTAATTAAATCCATACTGCTTGTACATTCAAATAAATATTAATTAAATTCAAATGCATACATATCTGAGTTAAAATTTTAAAATTAAAATTTTATAATTTGAATATCATTACAAAAAATTTGTCACTATTGACAAATAATGAAACCTCTTTAGCGATAATTAACGTTGTCACGATGATTTAGTGATAATATTTTGATTATAATTTTCGGGGCATCGCTAAATGTTAATACTAAAAGTTAATATTTATTTTAAAAAAAAAAAACTATTTTTTCTATTATGAAATAAAAATCAATTAGTATTATAAATATATTATTATTTATAATCAAAGTTATTTGTTAAAATATAAACTAGCTATTTGAGTGAAATAATACGGTTGTTAAAAAGTAGTTTCTTAAAATATAAACTAGCTATGAAGGGATTTTAGCTTTTTTGCATTGTACGAGAGGGCTGGACTTCTCTCCTTAATTTTCCTGGAAAGTGGTCCTTTTCAAGGAAAGAATATCATGCTAGGTATATATTTTAGAAATGAGTAGATTTTTCAGAGATTTTGAAAATAAGAGATACGGTGTAAGAGAAAATTTTATGTAAGATTATATTTAATGTCAAATCAAAGTGAAATTGATTTAACTTTTCTTAAAAAAAAAATTGAAGAGAATAAACCTATTTCTTAAACTAAAAAATATTTTTTGTGAACTTTTCAAAGTGCAAACATGCCCTTTAACTTACTATGGACGACCAAAACAACAATAATGATAATGATAATAGTAGTAAATTTATTTGTGAAGGAATGAACAATGTGAATTTTGAGATGAAAGGTACAAGTATAGATTTCAAATTAAATACAATACAAATATGGATTAAAGATGACATCAGCTTAAGTTTATTGAATGAAATTATAAAGTGTTTCGCTGAAAGAATAAAAAAAGTGCAATGTAGACTTCAAAGACATTTTGTTCATTTAAGTGGATGAAAATCAATATAAATCATATTTCGACGGTTTGAATGAACACTCACTGCGACAAAGTTGAACAAGACACGGTCAACTAAAAAAATTAATGCACAAGGAAAAGAAACTGTTGCCAGTAATGAGATAAAAACTTACTTCCCCACAAAAACATAGGAATTCGCCTTCTAATCAACTAGTATAATAGTTGAAAACTTGAAATCCTTGCGGAACTAGCACATGCAAATTGTAATTAATCCTAAAGCTTATAACTTCGCCTTCTAATCAACTAGTGTAATAACTGAAAACTTGACATCCTTGAGGAACTAGCACATGCAAGTTGTAATTAACCCTAAAACTTATAACTCCAGGGAAGAAAAGATATGCAAAAAACCACAGCTAACAATCATATGTAGACAAATCGAAAAGCAGACACTATATAATGAAAATAACTTTTAACTTATGGGTTCACAAGTCAACTGAAGTTCAATCACAGACTAGCAAAATCATTCTCATTACAACCAGTTTTAAGGAATTGATGATTAAAAAATTTAACTATAAGGATCTTGAAAAGCATCCCACTTAGTACTGGGTCTGGCATTGATAGTTCAGCGATACTGCAAACAGAAAAGCAGTGAAACGTAAACAATATGTCTCAAATGTGATCATTAAGCATTAACTGCAAACTGAGTGCTAGACAAACTCCAAATAGGGTATTAAAACATATAACATCCCCAACTAATTGGCATATGCAGAAAACAAAGAATATTACCTTGATAAAACCAATTTCCTTAGCATTGCTGCGGAAACACTGTCTGCAGCACATCAGCCCATACTTTCTAATAATTCCATGGGGGTTCCCACAGACACGACTGCCAAAACCACAAAAACAAAAGTAATTTTTCATTGATATATAAGTCTAGTTTCGAATTAATTTAAATTAGATTAAATACTTCCACACCATGATCCAGACTCATTGAAGTGGTAAACAACTACTATCTCAAGGCACCTTTTGTATCATATTAAAATTATATATCATATATGAAGAATGCCTCACCTAAGTCTCATTGTATAAGACCCTAGAAGATAACCTCTACTAACATGAGAATGTACCAGTACATCTAGACAGCTAATTTTCAACTCGTTGCAAACATTATTTTGATATAAAATCAAGTCCAAACAACTTATGTTTCAATTATGCATACATTAAAATGCCCCCTACATTATGAAATCAATCTACATCTTTCAATTTGTTGTACAACATTAGTCTATTAGAGAATAGAAGTAGAACCACACCGCATGACCAGATACTACGCATTATTATCTCATATAATCAGTGCATAAGGACGATAGTTGGAATACCAGATGTCAAAGAAAAAAATTAATTACAAATGCAAACAAAGAATCCACAAGTGGTCCTAAAAGTAAAATCTCACATCTGAATCATGTCATAGACAGTATCGCTATGTGAATTAGGTGAACATTGAACTCAAATAGGAGAAAATATTACAAATACAGCATAAATAACAACAACAACAAAAAAACATCCATGTATGAAAATTAGATCGAGAAAAGGAAACTGAAACAGCGACTGAGAAGTGGATATATATACCAGGTGCGGGATCCAGGGCCGTAGGTTTTAGGATGAGAATTCCAGATGTTAGAGTGCCCCATCTTCTTCTTCTTTCTTCTTCTTCCTTCTCTCTCAAAAGCCGCCGCCGTCTGTGTGTCTAATTCGCAAATCGAAAGGAAGGAAACTGTATTTATAAACAAAACCCTAGTGAGATATTCAAGTGACACGAGGGGTTTTTGGACTTTCGCCAAACCACCTATAAGTCAACCGGGTCAATTAATAGAAAATGGGTTAATTAATATCGCGGCTACTCCTTAAGTTTAGGCTAATTACATTAGGTCCCCATAGCATTTAATTTACACTACAATCACCTTACTTTAATTTAAACTGAAAAAAACTATGACATGGTTAATTATAAAAGGGAAAGAAAACATTAACATGGTTTGTTCAATTTTGATTCACACTTGATATGGTGTTTATTTGTCAATTCCAAGGCACTGTTTCATTCTATGTGGCAAAATTTGTTTGATATATTAAATTACTCGATTTGAAACAAATTACTTCAAAGATCTCTAACTTCATACAAAGTTAAATGCAATTTCTCACATTGTTTTATATCAAGGTTATAAAATAAATTCTTATATTATTTTGTTCGTAAAATTATTATATGTTATTTACACGACACACCAAACATATATAAAATTTTATAAGAAAAGATAAATTGATCATTTAAAATAGTGTATTACGTGTACAATTTGTGTGTGAATATCAGCAGAAATTTTTAGAATACACAATTGGTTTCTCTGAAAGTTCAAAATTCAACTACACAATGCCACAAGGCATCGGTACTTTTAAAGGATTTTATATATATACAACATTATTTGCAACTACTCCCAGTCTCCCATAGTGATACATATAATTTCTGAAAAAAGGAAAATTAGGTTTATTTAATGGTCAAATCAATTATCATTCATATGTTATTCGTTCAATAGCATACAAAACTTAATAGGAGTATTTATTGATATCAAAAATAAAATAAACTGACCTATTTACCCTCTAAAACATATACAAACTTAAAATGGATAAGTGAATATTACCAAAACTCTAGGAAATAAGTTAAAATTGAAGATTATCATATAAGTTCAGTATAATCAGAAGCGCATCAAGAGAAGTTCATAGTTCATGAGCATAAAATAGTTTATGTTGAGAGAACTGATTTTGAAGTTAATTTCTCAAATGTCGAAGTAAGAAAAGTTGACATGTTGTTTGCAAACACAAACTTAGAATACAAATAGACTCTTTTGGCAATGATGATGTGATAATAGCAGTTGAATGTAATGTTACCGTTTCAGATCAACAGTTGCTTGCTATGCTATAGACAAGGTGACACAACTTCAAAGTAAAACAATACACCCAAGGTGGATATCTGTCCACTTGTTTATAAATTATCCTTATCATATTAAAATGATTGTAATTACTTGGACAAATCATCAAAGAAATCCTTTTCTTTTTCTGCAGATAAGTTTCTACTAGTTTTAGACGATTGATAAACAAACTTCAGCATGGTTCATTGACCAAACCCATTGGAAATCCCTTGCAGATCACACGCTCGCTGCTCACACTCTAACTTCCCCCACCGTGCATCAACTCGTTCACAGGGAAATACAAGCTTGCCCAAGCTACAACAATAAGAAAAATTAACTTTTAAGCTTAAAAAAAAAAAACGAGAGTGTATGGATGTAAAAGAATTTAAGAAACTGTAGAGTGAATAAGGTACCTTCGGTTAACTACATTGTGTACGTAACACAACCATTGGGAAAATTCATCATGAGATCCAACTTGAACAGGGTTTGCTCTGCTAAAATTTAAAACATACGAACGTTCATCACTTGGAAATTGAAATAACATGTTTGTGGAAGGAAGCCTTAAAATACTAAGTGGTCATTTAGTGTTTCTCCATCTCATGTAAATTCTTAAGTGCAATTCAAATCTATTAATATCCTCAACAAAAGAATAACTGTGTTTCCGTTATGACTTTGACAAGTAGCTAGGGACTCACTCGACTACAAGGGCAATAGTTGCCAGTGGGGGTGGGGGGTAGATACGAAAGATATTAAGCACCTTAAGACTTCTTTGAAGTGATCTGCACATTCCTTACAAGGATACATGCGAGATAATATTGCCATCTGCATAGAAAATGAAAAGGCTTTCATATGGTTTTTGGTAGTCTTTTAATGAATCAATATCCTGACAATTAATTGCATTAGAAGTAGTATCTCAAAATAATCCGCTTTTACAGTAATGAATCTAACATGCACCAGCCTTAAATTTTTAGTACAAGAAAATAATGAAAGCATGATGTGTACACTCTCGCACTACCAAGAAACGAAAGACCTTGGTAATTTAAGAATAATTATACCAGCTCTTTTACATCTTTCTTCTGTTGCCTGGTTGGCTTGTCTGGATACTGGAAAAAAATAGAAAAATGAAAAACTTATAGAGCAAAAATATCATCAAAAAAACTGGGAATAGCAATTGAAGATCAAATACATTCTTTCCTCCACAGGGAAACAACCATAAAAAATACTAGTATTAGAATTTCAAAGAATAAAAAACGGATATTAAGACCTGAGCGGCTAGAGTGTGAAGAAAAGTCCATGTAGCTCTTCCTAGTTCTTCTTTTGTTGTTGGAGAGGAAGACTTTCCCTGTCAACATGTGACCAAAAAGCCAAACGATCAATTAAATAAGACGCAACTAGAACAGAAAAGAAAGCACTGAACAAACTGCATAAATACTACTCCGTATATTAAAATTCAATAAAGAAGCATTATACATTTCATCAGAGAAGGCTCACTAAAAAACAGAGAAACCAAAAATGTGTTTATGGATACTAGTACAGATGAACCTCCTAGCAAGAACAAGAAAGAAAGTTCATTCAGGACTTGTATCAAACAGTTATTATGTTCTACCGGAAAGCAAAGAACCAGCGAAATTGGGTAAAATCGGGAAAAAGGGCTTACGTTTTTAATTACTTCCGGTTGGAAAAAGTGAGAATCGGCGGCCGGTTGAGAGTGCAGAGATACAAGAGGGTTCTGGTTTTTGGTGAGCGAGGGTGAAGAAGAAGAAGAAGAAGGCACAATAAAACGGGATAGATGGGTCTGGACACACTCCGAGACTTTGCCAAACGATTGGAAGAGAAGCTGGAGCGGGTTTTCGGACATTGTTAATTGGTTTAAGGGGGAAAGTGGAAATGTAAGTAATTGGGTGTATAATTAATTCATGGGGTATGTTATACAACTTGGAAAGGTACTCAAACGTAGAAACGAAAATAGTCCCATTCATATTAACTACGCTTTTGGTCATTTCTTATTTTCTTATTTATCTCAAATATTTTTAGTTTTAAAAGAAGAAAAAAAAAACATTTATATTTACTTGTTCTCATGTCAACGAAATTATATATTCCTTTGTTCTCATTTTTTTCTTGGAGCTATATCTATTTTCAATTTCACTAAATTAAATTTGTAAATATAAGAATTCAATTGCACTCTGTTTTTCTTGGAGCTTGCAAGTATCCACTACATCCTGCAACTACTACAACGATTGTTCATTTCTACAAATTCAGTAAAATCAGTATTTACCGTATTGCTTAATTTCTTCAAAATGAAATCAAAAGTCAAACAAAACAGATATTTAGACTCACTCTTTCTTGGATCACGCCATTCAAGAAAGACCAAGTCAGTAATTTGATCTCCAGAGCAGGTTACCTTTGTATTTCCGTTCAATTCCTTTTCTAAATTTGGTTACACCGTTATTTAATCACCCGGGCAATCCGTCGAACAGTTAATCTATATTCTTCGATTCGAAATTTATTATTTTAAATCTCTTCATCTCCTTGTGTGTATGGATGAAGAGGTAATGGTGGATGAATCCAAAAACAGAGCAAACACAAAAGCGAATCCAAAACTAACAATATTACCTCTGATTGCACTTATTTTCTACGAGGTTTCTGGGGGTCCGTTCGGAGTAGAAGATTCAGTCAAATCAGGAGGCGGCCCTCTTTTATCTTTACTAGGTTTCTTGATTTTCCCTTTATTTTGGAGCATCCCAGAAGCTCTAGTTACAGCAGAACTCTCCACAAGTTTCCCAGCAAATGGCGGCTATGTGCTCTGGATTTCATCAGCTTTTGGCCCTTTTTGGGGTTTTCAAGAGGGGTTTTGGAAATGGTTTAGTGGTGTTATGGATAATGCCCTTTACCCAGTATTGTTCCTGGATTACTTAAAGCATTCATTTCCAATTTTCAACAATATGATTGCTAGAATTCCAGCTTTAATAGGGATTACTTTTTCTTTAACATATTTGAATTACAGAGGTTTGCATATAGTGGGATTTTCAGCTGTGTTGCTTGCCTGTTTTTCACTTTTCCCATTTGTTGTTATGGCTGTTCTATCAATTCCTCGTATTAAGCCTAGAAGGTGGGTTGTTGTGGATTATAGAAAGGTAAATTGGAGGGGATATTTCAATAGTTTGTTTTGGAATTTGAATTATTGGGATAACGCGAGTACTTTGGCTGGGGAGATTGAGAATCCGAGTAGAACTTTTCCAAAGGCATTGTTAGGGGCAGTGGTTTTGGTAGTTTGTTCATATTTGATTCCTCTTCTTGCGGGTACTGGTGCTGTGGAAACTGATCCAAGTGATTGGAGTGATGGTTATTTTGCGCAAATTGGAATGTTGATAGGTGGGTCTTGGTTGAAGTGGTGGATTCAAGCGGCTGCTGCTTTGTCTAATATGGGGTTATTTGAAGCTGAGATGAGTAGTGATGCCTTTCAACTATTGGGAATGAGTGAGATTGGGATGCTTCCTTCTATATTTGCTTCAAGGTTACTTTTCACTATTCTTGAATCTTTGTTATCATTATAAGTATATAGTATTAAACTTGTTCAAGTTCAATTTGATTGCTTTTTGGTGCCATTTTATACAAGCATTGTTTGTGAAAGTTTCAATTGAAAACTTTGATGTGCCACCGATCACCATGCGTAGTTTCATTCTAAACTCGTATGACTTGGAGATGGCTTATTATTGAATAATAGGTAGTTTGTCCTTTTTAAGTATGCTAGTTACTAGTACATCAAACAATTGGGATTAGAAAGTGTGGAGAGTGGAGTTGATACTTCGCTAGTTCATTCATAGCGATGAGGGATTGAGATTTGATTACATGAGATTGACGGTGCATTAAGTGAGCCACCTGGCTATAGGGAGAAAAGGTGAACCTAGGACTGACCCACATTAAATGCTCGATATATATATATATATATATATATATATATATATATATGCCACATTTACTATGCTTGCGCTTTACGTTCTCTCCCCCGAGATCTTTCTCATCGCCTCAATTGTACAAGATCCCTTAGTATATCAGAATTTGTTCAGGAACTCTGTTGTGTAATTTTCCATGGTGGTTGTTTTCAAAATGTTATATTTTTCCTAATCAATTTACAATAGTTTATCTTTATAGCTCCCTCATAACACATTCTTCCAAATATTTTTTCAGATCAAAATACGGGACACCTACATTCAGCATACTATGTTCAGCAACCGGCGTGATCTTCTTATCGTGGATGAGTTTTCAAGAAATCTTGGAATTCTTAAACTTCCTATACGCCATAGGAATGTTATTTGAGTTTGCAGCTTTTATCAAATTGAGAATGAATAAACCAGAACTACACAGACCTTACAAAATCCCCTTGAAAACATTTGGTGCAACAATGTTATGCTTACCTCCCGTTTTGTTGCTTATTTTGGTAATGTGTCTAGCATCATTAAAGACGTTCTTAGTGAGTGGTTTTGTAATCTTACTAGGATTCATTTTGTACCCTGCCCTGAATTGTGCAAAGGAACGACGGTGGATGAAATTTAATACGGAAATAATTACGTTGAGGCCTTCTGGTAATGATCTTGAAGAACATCAGACGGTGGTGGATGAAGAGTCTCATAGTCTTCTATCTGATATATCGTCAGATGGTGTTGAAAAAGTGGAGTCAAAGGGAGGTTGATATAACTATATGATGATGTATTTGCAAATATATATGTTGGATTCATGATTACTGCTGTTTTTAGTTTAATGAAGAGGAATTTAATCTCTTTATTCTTTGTGAGAATTAGTGAATGGTTTATTTACCTCATCTACTAAGTATAGAAGTAGATAATTTTAGCAGAAGATTTATTGTTTTTTGTATGAGTAAATGTTGTACTTAGGAGCCACATGAGAAAAAAGTACAATTCGTGCTCTTGAATTTTGGAAAAATAATTGTGAATGTTTTGCATTTCAATTTGTGCTAGAGAAGAAAACTAAGATATTCAGAAGCTAAAAGCTAGTTGGGAATTTCTTAGTTTTTTTTTTTTTTTTTTTTCAAGGGTTTAATTTTTTTCGAGGCGAGTTATGTACATTAATCTGGGTACCTCTACCATCAGGGATTCGAACATGAGTCCACTACTTTCTAATGACTAGCCAATGCAGATTCATAAGCATTTGTGCAATTTCTCAACATTTGATTTTCTCCATAACCTATTTTCACCGCATATTTGAATAGAAATGCGTACAAAGAAGCCCTAAGAGTTATAAAAGGTCAAATGTATCATATTTTATCTTTTTTTTTCTTCTTCTTAATTCTCAAGGGTTTAGTCGGACATTTAATCACACTTAGGTATATATGTATTAGCAGAAGTACAAATTTAATTCAACATATTTATTTATATTTCATTTGCTAGTTAGTTGGATGCAAACTGAAAGTTGAGCAAAAAAATTGTAAGATTCTAATTGAGAAAGCTGGAACATCTTCTACGTAGCCCTATTAATAGAGTAAAACCTTCAATGTGATTTCATAGAGTCAACAATCAAACAAAAATATTATTCTCTGTACCCAAATTTTTACTCGTATTGTCCTACAATAAGACTGACTGTATTTCTATAATAAAATTATTTTTTTCAACAATACCATCTCACATAAAATAATGATTTGACACCCACCACTTTTAAGAATATAAAGATATAAAAGTAAAAATACACAAATACCATAAACTAAATTTTGTACAAGAAGTCCATGCAATACAAATGCCCATGAGTTCTTGACTATGGACTATATAGTATGTATATACATGAAATTGAGCGCCACCAGGCGCCTTAAGGTTCCAAAAAGGTGCCCATATTGGGCAGACAATATTTACACAATCAAACACGGTCTTAATGAAACACTACATCTCAGTACTTGACTAGAAAGAGCACGTGTGTAATATCGTCAAAGGATGTTAAAAAGGTCTAAGCTTGCATAGCTTTTCCGTGTTTGGTTTTGTTCTGTCTGTCTCTCAATTCAGATTTTAGACAACAGAATTGAACTCATGTGATAATTAAAACAAACTGGGCGTGGATCATTAAAGGGCAATTTGGGGACCCAAAATCAAGAACTCTTCGTAACCAGGTCAATTTCTCTCTCTCTCTCTCTCTCTCTCTCTCACACACACATAGTTACTCTATTTCAACTGAAAATTCAATTCAATTTCTGGGGGGTTTCGATGCTATCGCAATGTGAAGTGTGTTCGGATTATGATTCCACCATTGTATGATATTTTGGGGTTCTCAAGGTTTCTCTCTCTAATTTGATGTAATTTGGATTTATATTTATTTGTTTTTCCATCTCAATGTGAAATGGGTTTGAATATTGAATTCAAGTTAATGATGTCTGCTTACTGTTTGACTAATGTTCTCTGAAGGTGATAATTTAGAAAAAAATTGATTTTGTTTTAGTTACTAGTAAAGAAGAGCTGATCTATGTGTGAATTGTGTTGCTTTAGTATTTTGATTAGTAGTGTTGTTAAATCAACGTCTCTTAAGATTAGCTTATATTTATATATATGTTACTTACTGAAGTGTATTGAATTTGGATCTGATATGTTTTATATTAGGCAGTTTAACTTAAATGGTGGGTAACCATCATTTTACTCGTGTGGACACACATGAGCTGAAAGATTTCATATATCGAAAGATTGGCCACCAACGTGCACATAAATACTTCGATTACTTAAAAAGATTCCTCGCTTTAAAGCTTACCAAACCCGACTTTGAGAAGAGCTGCATTAGAACAATCGGGAGAGAAAATATCCCTCTTCACAATCGGCTTATTCGATCTATACTCCAGAACGCTTGTGAAGCTAAAATCCCACCTCAAAAAGCTCGAAAAGTCCCAAATGGTTACTCAAAGAACCCTTTGCAATCTCTTTACGGTGATTCATTCCCAAAGTCTCATAGAAAATGTAGGTCTCTTGTTAAAAGAGATCGCAAGTTTAGAGATCGACCGAGCCCACTCGGGCCTCTGGGTAAGAGTTCTAGTATTACGTATGAAGAAACAGTTACGAGAATTCAAGATCAACAAAGTGATCAGACGGAGTTGCACTCACTCTGTAGCAGGCTTCCAATGGTGGAAGATGGAGAAGAAGTCGAACAGAGCCCCATTGTTCGGAGGTGGGATTCCGTCACTGCCCCTATTGGTGTTTCTTTAAGTAAGGGTGGTGCTCGCAAAGCTTCTTATTATGGATTTAGACATTGTAATTTAGAAGAGACTTGTGAAAATAGTGGTGAATTGCCCGATTCAAGAACTTTAATGAGTCGTTTGGAGAAGAAGTTGGGATTGGAGGAAGTTGGGATTTCGATGGATTGTGCTAATTTGTTTAATAATAGTTTGGATTTGTTTATGAAGAGGTTAATCGAACCTTGTTTAGGTCTTGCTGCATCGCGGTGTAAGAATCCTCGTAGTATTATTGAGAGACTGTCAAGTAATCAAATGATGTCTGGATATAATGGGACATTATCCGAAAGATTAGGACAACCGAAGTATGCAAGTATGCTGGATTTTCGTGTTGCAATGGAGTCGAATCCTCGTAAACTTGGACAAGTACAACTTGAGAAGATGAAAGAATGCTAGTTTCACAAGAAGTGCTAGAGAAAATGAGACATGGTTTGTAAACAATGCAGGAAAATGAGTTACTGACTGCAAGCAAATGTAGATAGTTGTTTAACTTTAGTTGCTTTGGAGGGGAGGTTTATTTATAGAATTAATTGAGATCATTTTTCAAGTCATGTACAATAATTTTTTTCAATAATTAAAATAAGTATTGATTATGTCTCTTTAGTAGTGTTTGTATTCAAAGATAAAGGGGGAGAGTTGTTGTAAGAGATTAATCATCAAATTTATTCCCATCATATTCATTGAGCTTCAGAAGTAACAGTTTTTTTGAAATCCACTTCCATCGTTTTTCTTATGTTTTATTGTTATTCTTTTATTTCTCGAGATTTAGTAAGTAAAGTACTATATATATATATATATATATATATATATATATATTTTTTTTTGTTACATCATATATATGACATGATAATCCCATTTAATGTGTTCGACGCTCCTCGAAAGGGATTAAATGCTAAATAAACTAAAAAGTAATCGATAATCGGTTTTTGTTTATTTTTAGTTTTCTTAAAAATTATTAATGAAAACCAAGATCAAACGTAGTAGATCTCAGTAGGAATTCGTAGAACTAATAAAAGAACTACCTAGTGTTTTTCTATTAACAGCAATCTTTTTAATTATTAGATGCATCTTCATTGATTTAATATAGGGGAATTTTTATTACAATAAAGTAGTTGCAACCTGATAATCATTCATGTAAGAATCTATGTAGTCCGAAAGTTCATGTAAGCAAAAGGAAGTTCTTCATTTATTTTATTGGTGTATCTTTATTCTCTTATTAGAGACACTACAGTGGGCATATATGTCAAATATACTGGCTAAGTTAGCACGAATAATTGGTTTGATGGGATAATCCAAATAACTTGGATATATTTATTTCCTCATTAATTTTTATAATTGAAATGTTTGAAAAATCTAAAATTAGAAAATATTCGTTCTCAAAAATGGAAACACAATAACTTATTTATATGAAATAAAAGACAAAAAGATCCAAGGCGTGAGTTACATATACAATAAAATATGCTATATGTTATGAATCCTTTTATAAACTTACTAGTTTGACAACAACGTTTGAATAAATTTAGTCATGCACGTACGACTACTAATCCACATGCAAAATTATGAGTTACAACATCGACATATCAATTTATGAAATCTATCAAATATAAATGAAAAACCAAATGCAACTTCCGATAACACACTTCTAGTAGCACAACTAAGACGACGATGAGTTCGATACAGACGAAATGACAAAAAATTCAAAAACCAAGAAAAGATCACAACGAGATGAACACTTAAAACCTATAATTTTAATGAATCTTCTAATTCAAGAAGGAAGTACAATTTGGTCAAATTTAGCTATTACATTATCCAATTCCTTTTTTTTTTTTTTTTTTTTTTTTTGAGAAACAGAAACATTATCCAATTATAATTGACCCTGTGATAATGTCTTTAAGAGGAGATGATCATGAATGTTTACAAGTGAAAGAAAAAAAAATATCTTCTAAACTCAAATGGTCAAAATGGGTCAACTGTCCACAGATTGTGGAACTTTTTGTCCAACCTGAGTAGTACTTGGCGCCATCAGCCGCCTTTGGTGTTCCTAAAAACATCCCAAAATTTACAAAACACGTGACCTAAAGTACATTACATAAACAAACACGGCCTTAACGAAACATTACATATAACCAGAGTGAGTACTGTCCTCGTCAAAGGATGTCTTCAACGGGCGAAGCTTAGCTTACATAATTCTTTCCCTTTTCGTTTTGTTCTGTCTGAGTAAACAGAGGCGATCGATCAAGAGGGCAATTCCGGAAATCAAAGATCAACTCCCTCTCTCTTATTAAACAGGTCTAATTTTAACTCAGAATTCAATTCCAATTACTGGGTTTTTCAATGCGATCGAAATGTGAAGTGGGTTTGGATTAGATTTCGAGATTGTGTGTAAATTTGGGGTCTTTCTTGATTTCTCTTTATAGTCCATTATAATTGGTTTCTTAGTTTTGTGTTTTCATCTTAATTCTGGAATGGGTTTGGATTACTTGCCCAAGTAATTGTGCGTTTCCTGAGTATTTTCCGAATTTCAATTTTGAAGTTTCGAATTCGATCAAATGTTGTCACTTTACCCTCTGATATTATTTGAAAGTTAAGGGTTTTAGGTAAAGATGATTTTTTTTTTTTTTTTTTTAATATAATCACAACATATTAATTTAGCTGATCCAAACATATCTTCTGTTCTGTTGATGAAAAGTCCAAGTATAGAATATATACATTATATATTTATTTGTACTTTGATTATGGTATCTGAGAATGAGATTAATTGGTACTGTTATTTTGACAAGTTATTTACTGGAGCATTGATTGAAATCTAGTACTTTTGATGTTTAGCAGTTCAAATAAAATGGTGGCCAACCGTAGTCTTACTCGTGTGGACACACTAGAGCTGAAGAACCATATTTATCAAAAGATCGGGCACCAAAGAGCAGAATCTTACTTCCATCAATTGAAGAGATTTCTCGATTTAAAGCTAAGCAAATCCGACTTTGACAAGAGTTGCATATCTACAATCGGGAGAGAAAACATCTTCCTTCACAATCAACTTATTCGTTCTATACTCCAAAATGGATTCCACTCGAATACCCCACCTCCAAAAGTTGATAAACCAAGTGTTAAGGTTATAAATGGTTACCGAGAGAGCTGTTTGAGATCTCTAAATGGTGATTCCTTCCCTAGAAAGTGCAGATCTCGCAAGTTTCAGGAAAGGCCGAGCCCACTTGGGCCTTTGGGCAAGAGTCCGAGTTTCACATGTGAAGAAACAGTTTCAAAGTTACAAGAACAACAAAGTGCGACTGAGTTGCACCGAGTGGAAGATGGTGAAGAGGTTGAACAGTACTTTTCTGTAGGCCCCACTGTTCCGAGGTGGAGTTCCATTACTGCCCCTGTTGGTGTTTCTTTGAACACGGGTGGTGGTGGTGGTGCTCGTAAATCTATTATTCACGCTGGTGCAACTTGTCAAAATAGCGGCGACTTACCTGATACTAAATCTTTAAGGGGTCGTTTGGAGAAGAAGTTGGCGCTGGAAGGAGTTGGGATTTCAATGGACTGTGCTAACTTGATGAATAATAGCTTGGATGCATTTATGAAGAGATTAATCGATCCTTGTTTGGATATGGCTGGATCCGTGTCTACAGATCCTCGTATTCTTGGAAGACAGTCTAATAATAACAAAAAAATGATGTCTGTTTCTGGATCACGGTTTAAAGATCCTCGTATTCTTGGGAAGCAGTCGAGTAATAAAATGGTGTCTCGTTTGAACAGGACTTCACAACAAAAACTGCTGCAACCAACAAATGATGTAAGTATGTTGGATTTTCGTGTTGCAATGGAGTCGAATCCTCGTGTACTTGGACAAGATTGTTATACACAACTTGAGAAGATCTGCCATTATGGCTTGAAGGAGTAAATAAACAGCACAATTTGAATTGGGAGAATAGTTTATGGTTCATGGGACAGTGCAGGAAATGAAGTTGGCGGGTGCAAATAGACAGATGTTAACATTGATTGGAAGGGGGAAATTTAAAGAGTTAATATTTAAATAATATATGATACATAACATTGTTTAGAGTCTGGATAATTTTTCAGATTATGTACAGGAAACTTTTGATGAAAAGAAGCATTTTCTTTTCTCACTTTACTAGTCTCTGTTTATAGAAGAAAATAGTGGAAGAAGGTTTGCTATCTGAGATTTATTTCCATCATTTTTCATTGCATCTTCATGTCCCTTGTGCTTGAAATCTAGCCATATCTTCATTTCATTCCTCTTTTGTAGATACTACACGCAGATAAGTGGTTGTTGGACTGTCAATTCGTCCTTGGATGGACCAGGTCTAACCTAAAACATCTTTAGTTTTGTAATACATGGAACGAGCGAGTATAAATTTACGTTGATCTAATCCGGTAAAGATTTGAATTTTATTATAAAAGAAAAAATGTTTAATTTATATATATGTGATGTCAACAATTTATATAGTTTGTCTAACAAGATATCAGTCAGAACTTACATTCGTTATTTAATTTTAATACCTAGAGTCTGCGTCACGAATCTAGTTAATGCATTATCAGTACCGTTGTTTTGTTTTTCAACTACATGTGATGTGACTTATCTTATTAGAATGTGACCTTGGTTTTTCTAATACTGGTTATAACAAAGAATGCATGTTTGAGGTCGTGGATTTCTTTTCTAGCAAGATGATGGAGTTTAATGATTAGATGGCAATTATCGAATCGAAATTTCTATCTATAGTCCAACCAAGATCGAAGATTAGGTGGCTTTAGATCTCAATCCGGAGGTAGGACCACAGCCGACTGACTAAAATAAACGAATCTATATATAGATTTATGTGAATCCGACCCTAGTATAAAGTCCGGCTAAGATTCGAGGATCAAGATCTGAATCCATATCTACAACTAACTACGGCCAACTAAAATAAACGAATCTAGATATATATATATATATATATATATATATATATATATATATATATATATATTTGTGTCAGTCTGTCCTAATCTAAAACCCGTTTATAACTTCACGTACACCCTCTACATAAAGTAGTTTGAACAAATATTGGTTATTAGTAATTGATATAAAGTTTGTTCCGAGTACAATTTCATTATACATACTTAATCAAAGTAGGACAATATTTATGGTTCATGAATTACAAATTCTTGAGTTAAAAGTAAAAATTAATTGATGATTACGGAGTAGAGACAAATACAATATAAGAAGTAGTTCAGTTCAGTTCAGTATGTATACAAATAGGTGTAGTCTCTGTCACTAATCTCCAGAAAGAATCTAAAAATAAAAGTCAGCCCTTTGTGGAAATCCAAGGCCACTTGCAAGTATTTGATTTGTTTTCTTTCAAGATCCATACAACCAGAATCACGCGGAAGTTAGTTGCATTTCTTAACTCGTACCGACTTTTTCTAGATTTACCATGTAAGTCATGTAAACCGTCCAAAGGTACGAAAATGAGTTGCTCACCAATGGCTGCCAAATTTAAGAGATTATTAGCCTATTATTGAACACAACATTTGTAAACTTTACTATTTTACTAAAAGGACCTCCTCACCTGCAAATGAACAGGGATGAATTTGAATGTCACAAAATCACAAACTGGCCAGTACATAATGCCGCTAATCATCGTAGGTACCAAATCGCGTTTCAATCTAGCAACAATCTCAGAACCATTTTCCCCTGCGAATGACGACAAAGAGTTATATCCAGCTCCCTAGAAAGAAAAAGTAATTTGTTCCTTGAACAGCACAGCAAAATGGTGTAAGGGCCACATTTACAAAATTAATCACAACAAGATAGAGATAACAAGTTCACATCTCGAATCCCTGTTGGGAGAGGTACCCACATTAATGTGCCCAACCCGCCTCGAAAGGGATTAAACCCTCGGGAAACCAAAAAAAATCCATATATTGGTAAATAAAAACATTAATAACACACTGGAAGCTTCGACTAACACATGAACAATCAAAGTGCTTTGCTTCGAAACAGAGAGCTCCATTTCACTAGCTTATAAATTTGACCGCAACAGCATTAACCAGTGCTCATATTTAAAACCAACAGATGGTATTATAAAAATTGCTAAGAAAGTAATTCCTATTCGAGTGATGAATCAGCAAACATTGCAGACATATATTTCATGAATCACCTAGAAAATACACAACGCCCACATCATTTTCATATAGCTCAAGCTTTCTAGCAAGTCCATCTAAATAATAACCCAATATTCGTTCTTTTCAACTCACATAACACCAACAAATACAAACTCCTTCCTCTTATGTCAACAAAATGACTTCAACTATTAATCGATAATAAGGTAAACTTGCAGAAGTGAAATAGGTGTGGTACCTTGTAGAGCGGCATTCATAGAGAAAAATATGACATTCATGGCAGGACCATATACAGTTTGACCCAAAGTAATTTTCTTAAAGGTTGATAAGAGGTCGCGTTTTGGAAAAACTCTCGACATGAAATTGAACCAATAATGCAATGAAGGCCCTATTATCAGCATCCCATATCCAGCCATCCTCAGAGTTCTCAACAAATCATACCTCTCGGAAGTTTCCCCCATAATCGTCTGCATCAAATGTTCATTCATATCACATGAGCAGATGAGCTTTTACATATAAATGTAAAAATCAATAAAACAAAAAAATGAAAGGAATACTCATTTATCTCAAATCAACAAAACAGAAAATGGGCACTCTAATATATATATATATATAAATATATAAGATTACAGGAGAATATTGTTTCAAAGAAACAGAAAAATAATAAGAGTATATATTTGATCACTATTGCTTTTAGTTATTGGCTGTACCTGGGAGGATACATCGGCAGCGGTGTATATGAGGGCAGACGTGATGCTTTTGGTGGCAACGGGTCGGGTCTTGACTAAGCCCAAATACCAACCCACCAACCCAAATTTAGGAGAAGATGATATTATATTGGGAGAAGAAATATCCAACTCTTTGGTTTTCTTAAAATTGGTTTGGGGAAAACGGGAACGCCATTTACACTGGATGAGTTGATGTGCAGGAAAATCTTTTGGAGCTAAAAGCGGGTCGGTAATGGAGTGCTTGGATCTATTGGTAAATAAGTATTTTAGGGAGTGGCTATGGCGGTGGGTTTTTGTCAATGCAGCCGCCATTGTTTCCGGTGAAAGAGCTTTTGTGTTGTATGTTTGTATTTGGACTGGGGTTTAGGAAAGAGGAGGTTTAGGGGTAAAAATGAGAAATAAATATTTTTCTATTCTTTTCTTTTCTGAGAGGAGAGGAGAAAACAAAACATTGAAGTGAAAAGTATAAATAGTGGTGGAAATTCGGTAGTGTGATGGATGTTGCTACAACTCGCGGGACTGCGCGTGAATTTGCACTCCCTTCTCTACATATATATTGTAAAAATAGAATATTTTCTTTAACTTTTTAATTTTATAGTAATATTCCATTTAAAATAGACTACTATAAAGAGTTGATATTGGTTCCTTTTTTAATTGAACAAATAAAGTTATAATTTTGTCTTTAATATGCTATCACTATTTCCATTTCTTGATCTTGATTTCATTAATGGTTCTATTATTTTTTTTTTTATTATTATTGAAATCATATTATTTTATGTCTTAAATGTACATATTTTCCAATTTGTTACCATTTTGTTTTAAAGAGTTTGGAATTTACTACAATTGATTTTATCAACAATTACAAGTTGGGTTACTGAATAATAAAAAAAATAAAAATTCTGAAATGAAAATGATATCCCCTGTATTTGTAGTAGATGCAATCTCAAACTTGAGTTACCGCGAGTGGGGAAAATCTTAAACTTTGTACGTCAGAGGCTAACACCTGTCCCGTTCGGGGAAGGAAAATGAGAAGTTCCAGGGAGTTTGGGCAACCTTCACCAGTCTGCCACCGAGCAACCAATTCTTGACACGTGTCTCATAACCTAGCACGTCAGTTTTTCTTCGTCTCGACCTACCGACCTAGGTGTCCACTCCAGGGAATTATACATTTGAGTTTTACTACTCCGAGCCCAATGGGCCAAATTGCAATATGGTCCAAGGTTTGAATTGAGTGAGATAGAGTCAGAGTCAGATAAATTTTTAATCTGTCTCCTACATAATCATTAAATCTGGATTCTGGAAAAATTATTTTGCACGGAAAATTCTTGTATAGACCTGGTCTATTAGCTTTTCATAGACCTTGTAATTGTAAATGTGCCACATCATACATTTTGATAATGTCATGCTCTCAAAATGTATGATGTGGCGTATTTACCAGCACAAGGTCTATAAAAATCTCATAGACCAGGTCTATGCAAGAATATCCCATTTTGCAGTGCACATGTGATGATTAATGATATTTTTATTGTGAAAGATGTGTATATAATAAAACTATGCAGCAAGGATTGTTTTCAAGAATGATTCAGTATCATCCTCCTCCCTACTTCTACTTGTTCATTATCCATTATTATGGGAGATTATCAATCTAATCTCTCAAGTATATAATAAAGAATCCAAAGAAAATTATTAGGTCGAATTTTTTGTTGTAGTAGTATCAAAGTTATTTTAAATTTTTATATATAGTAGCTAGCTCATGATCCATTCAGCTGTTACATTATTACATATAAAATGATGATGATGATGTTTTGGAATTACATCATGCTATGCTATATATAATAATAATACTAATATGTTCTACTTAATTAGCACCCAAAGTCATATGGCACTAAACCTTTCAGCTCAGGTCCATTAAGTCTATTGTTCTCATAACTGCAAAAACAAATGGATCATTACATTCATTAATAATGTAAATGTTGTTAGTCAGTGGAGTAATAAAGTAAGAGATCAACAACAAATTAAACAATATAAACTAACATAATATATATATATATATATATATATATATATATGGATGGTATACATGGATACCAATGAAAATAGAAAATAATCATCAATTCAGTTCAATTCAATTGGAAAAACAACATTAACAAGCAGTTCTAAAATGGAAAAATACCTTTCCATAGCAAAATTCCCAAATGGGCCATCAACTGGAATTGTTCCACACAAATCATTATTAGAGACATCACTGCAGAAACCAAACATTAGTCAAGATCGACCAATAAATTAAAACCAACAACGTACAATTTCTCATTATCAAAACTTACAAAACTTTGAGGTTTGATAGATTGGCAAGTTCCCTTGGAATTGATCCGCTTAGTTCGTTGTCATTTATCCGTCTGTGCCATTAAATTATAGATTCAATTACGTAATTCATGAAGCTAGCTACATTTAAAACTTCATTAATGTAACACTCACAGAAATCTTAGAGACTTCAATGTAGCAAAGGATTTTGGTATATTCCCTTTGAATTTGTTCCCATAAAGATCCAAGCTAACAAGTTTTTCCAAATTCCCCAACTCCTTTGGTATTTTCCCTCCTATGCTATTTCTGTAAAGTTCCCTGCAGTCCCGATGATTAATTGATGGTGGGAAGGTGAGTAAATGTTGTGGATTAAACCGATATAGTTTGGATCTTAAAACATTGATCATGTGTATTCAAGAATTTCCCTTTTTCTGCTATTTTTTCATGTTTAACTAATCTACTTGAATATATAGGATTATATATAATATAAAACCCCCTTGCTGCTGCACAAAGAAAACACAGATAAAAATTGCAGAATCATAATTCATAGGCCGGGTATAGAGAAATTACAAATACTGAAGGTGCTTAAGTTCACCAAGCTCAGGACCTAAGCTCCCGGATATGTTGGAATTGCCCAAGTCCCTACAATTAAATTTGATCATAACCAAATTAATAAAGAATTACAAGTAATTAAATATTAAAAAGGCAGAGTGCAATAATAATAATAATTTAAAGAGGCAGAAAAATTGAAAATCTTACAAGCGAACAACATGGTTGTTAGAGTCACAAGTAACATGGAACCAGGTACAAGGATTTACAAGTGTAGGATCCCAACTCTGCAGAACATTAGTTGGATCAGAGAGCCTTGTTCTAAAAACATGCAATGCATTTCCTGCATCCAAAAATAAATCTACACCTAGTTACTACTGACATTATTTTACTTTTTTTTTTTTTTTTTTCTTTCCATAATTATAAATTCAATCAAGAAAATTAAACTATACATAACATGGTAATTAATAAAACAAAAAAAAAAAAAATCAAGAAATTAACTAAAGGCACAAAAGAAGATCTATGCAACTTAGTGAATGAGAATTTAAATTTAGAAGTCCTTACCTTCTGAATTTGTGGATAGTGCAGAAGAAAAAGAGAGGAGAATTGGGAGCAGAAAGGAAAGGAGAGAAAGAAAAGCCATCTTGAGAGAGAGAGAGAGAGAGAGAGAGAGAGAGAGAGAAGTCACGCTTAGGTTGTGGATATGTGCTTTCTTTTTATTTTATATATATGGTCAAGTCAATGTTGGTTGAAGTTTGAACAAATTTACAATATAAATGTATACATATTTTTTTTCCACAAAGGAAAGGAGAGGAGAAGTCAGTCACGCTTAGGTTGTGGGACATGGGGTCCACTCCAGCCCCACTTCCCTTCCCTCTATTATTTTTTGATGCATTGTACTAATCCCATTCGTTCCATTTATTTTCTTTTTCGGGTATTTGACTGGCTAAATTTATAAAAATTATAATAAATAATTTAATCAATATATTTCAATAATAAGTTGATAATATATCATGACATTATATATACTAATATTTAAAAAGTTTAATACACCACAAATGTGAATAATTTAATATGATAAGTCACTTAAAAGATTGAAAAGTTTAATCGAATACTGTAGCAAATGAAGCAAAATAAATGGGACGGAGGAAGTACTACTCTGTTGGGGTTTGGGTTTATGCTATGATTTCTAAACAGTTTTCTGATGCATGCCTAAATTAAATGGAGATAAAAACGTTATATGGGCCAACACAACTTCATTAGATGGCTTGGACTGCAGGGTCATTTTTGTAAATGGCTTGGACTGCAGGGGCACTTTTGTAATTCTGCAACAAGGCATAATAAAGAGGCAGCGGGCAGTGAATAGAAATCAGAGTTGGAAAATGTTCATAGCGTCTTCTTCCCCAATCTTCTCTCTGTAATTCCCTCATTTTGTGTGAGATTGGTTTGATTTTGTCCATCTCCATTTCATGTCTATGGAGATCACAATTTCAAATTGATTGTGTCCGATTGATTAGGTTCAATCCTACATGATCGTTAATATTTTCATTATAATTCTTAAGCTTAGTTTGTAATTCAAGTTTGAATTTCATTTGATCCATGGATTCATATTATGGTACGCTTCATTTTCTGAATTTAAAAGGGAATAAATCCTCCTCCTCCGGTTCTATCTATCCGGTCCATTTAAAATGTAGTAAAAGAAATGTGTCACCCATATCACATGTCATGGTATCTCTTATAGCGACTATAATTTAAACCATTTTTTTGTTATATGCTGTGATGTTTGGTTATATTTTTTACCAAATTGCAGTTGGGCTATTATTTAGATAGAAGTGTTTGGTTCACAAAATACAAACATGATTATGTCAATTTGACTATTCTACCCTTATCTTTTGTTCACATTTTCCCCCAAGTCATACACACATACGGAGATTTGAGCTCTACTCCACCACTTCACATTTTATTTGGGTCCACCATAAGCTAATTCTAATTGTAATTGTAGGGGTGGAGGCCCAATACCAATGTCGAGATAAGGGCTAATTATTGTGGATGGCCCACAAAAATCCGGGTAAATCTGGGTTGCCCACAGACATCAAATATGGGCTAATTATTGGGCCTAATATATTAGATGTAAGTCTCAAATGATTACTATGTTTCTTGTGAAAAACAATTTTCTAGGTTATAAGTTTTCAACTTGTAGTTGTAACAGAGTAACTTAGATCCTATTAATCAATCAATTTACAAGAAAATCAAGTTTTTGCAGAAAGTGAAATCCCAGGATTTCTTAATTTAATTCATTAATGTCAGTATAACAGGGAAATTACCGTAAAGAAAGCGAAAGTGTTTTCTTAATATTTTGATTTATGAAGTTTGAAGATATGATTCTTGCATATCGAAGATTTTCAAGAAACAAATTATATCCGTACACGCAGTGCAATTTCTTGTTTCCAACGGTCTAATGAAGGGTACATTCCTGTGAATCGGGTGCGCGAGCGTATATTCATTAATTAGGATTGCGTCGTCATCCAGATCAATTTAAATAATTATTATTGACTATAAAAAGGTTAATTATTTAATTCTAATAATAAGAAAAGGGGAATTGTTTGGTTTACTATGTTGTAATTATTTAATCGTGGTTGATTTTTTTATTTTTATTTTTACTTTCAAAATATGATATTTGTTTAAATTGAAATTTTGCAAATTTATCAAACCCAAATTAGTTTTTGAAAATACATCGGAGAGATTATATAGGACACTAATGTTTCAACACGTATTTACTAGTACATGTACATGCGGGTTTTTTGCATTTTCAACCATCAAACATGCTACTTTTTAGAGAAAAATAATGGAAAAATTGCATATATGCTGATATCATACAAGATAGTATTTTGCTAGCCTGATACCATTAGATACGTAAATATATATTTAATAACACAATTTAAATATTGGTTGTTATGTTCTATCATCGTCAAATAATTGGATCAAATTTGATGAAATTGGCCACGTGCGCCGCACATGACTATTATCTTGTCTTTCAGAATGAAAATAATCACGTGAAAACGTGAGTGGGAGACATTATATATATATAATTTCTCCTCCCAAATATGAAATAATGTGTCGGGAAACGTGAATAATTTCCTCCGAAAGACGAGATAGCGGTCATGTGTGTTGTACGTGGCCAATACCATCCATTTTCGTCCAGTTATTTAACAATGGTAAAACATTTCAATCAATATTTAAATTATGATATTAAATATGCATTTATGTATTCAATTACATCAAGCTAGCAAAATGCTCTATTGTACGATATCAAATATGCAATTTTCCTGAAGATAATACTATAAACAAATTTTTTCACAGTTGAAAGCGAGTTTTAATAACAATCCTTTTAAAATGTTGGTGTTTGTAGCGAAAATAACATTTTTATGCAAAAAGTTGGAAGAATAAGAAAAGCATTACACTACTATATATTCTCATTCCTCACCATCTGACTTTATATTAATGTATTTTTTCAAAGAAAAATAAGTGCAATATTTGTTGAGAAAAAACAAATTTCCCTCAATAAACAAGTTAATGCACACTCTAAAGGGTCTAACTCTTCAAACAATGTCAAAAGGAAGAACGAATTTCAAAAAGGGACAAAAGGAAACCGGGAATATAATCCCACTATAAAACATACTAAATTAATCACAGCATTCTTAATATGTTAATTATAACATTAATTATATTATTATGCAAGAATGCATGTGACAAAATTTAAATGAATCAAATCATCGATCAATGCTGAAATCAAACAGTACTGCACAAGAACAAATATATTCTCCATGATAATAAACAAAGATCGACTTGTACGCGGTTAAAGTACATGAATTGGTACTTATACTCAGACATATCTTTATGTTGATTCTTAGTTAACAACCACAGAGATTGGCATATCGACCAGACAGTGAAAAAGAAGATTTGATGAATTTCACTTCCCTTTAATTGATAACTACCCATTTCATTAAAAACCGTACGTACGTGGAATGGAAATTTATTCCATGTAAGAACTATGGAGACTACATATATATCTATTTCATTTGGCTTACTACTAATTTATCTTCTTATGTGTGATATTCTATATAGCTAATTTATCTCCTTGTAAAATATACTCCTACTATATAATAGTTTAAACACTTCTTTTTTATATTATTATATATTAAAGAAAAGGTACACCGTCTCTTTTGACCTTTCAAACATTTATTTTATATTAGGTGCTAATTGCTATGACCAAAATGTATGCACAACATTAAATAGAAGAAAAAAAATTGAAAACAAGTACAACATTACCACCAGTTTTTTATTTTACAACAGTGATATAAATAATGCTCATTAGGTATTTCAATGGGGTAAATCGCTAAGAAATTATGGAATAATGATGGGTTTAAATTGTTTTTTTCACAACATACATGTGTGAATGATACACCGTGACACAATGAAGAAGGTGTATTGCTCCTTTTTCTATTTCGCGAAAGAGTAATTTGCATATTTGCAGGCTATATATATTCCTTTGTTTAATGCATACTTGAGTAATTTAACTTCATGTCATATTAATATAGACATATTACGTACTTTGAAAAGAAAAAAAATGAGTATTTTGCATCCTTCCTCGACATGGTGTTGCACACACGCTCAAAATTACCAGCGAGAGTTCATGCGAGAAATTACCAATTTAGCACTCCATTGATAAAATATATACTCCCTTCAGTACTTGACCCTTTGTGAAATGTCTAATGTAAATTTAATCCCTATAATTAAAATGATATTGCTAATGGACGGACTCTACACAGTGAAGGTAAAATTAAAAATAGGAGGGACGCAATGAACCCTTTTTACCAAAAAAATCATATTAAGTCAATTTTTCAGATGACGTCCCATTAGAAATATTACAGGGGCTTAAATTAAAACCATGCCTATTTTATAGGACAACCGTTTTGTTTTAGAAGAAACCAGATTTCTCACGGTGCGTCGTTTTGCAGACACCACATAATTAATTTCCCTCCGTCCAAAGACAACCGGATTTATTCTCTCATTAAAAATTCGAGCATCTAAAGGCTAGGCTATAGCATTGATATGATTAATTAATTAATTAATTAACTAATTGTTTTTGAAGTAGTATATATACACATATAAGTTTGGTCACAATTCTAAACTTGAATAGAATAGCAACACTACATACATAGAGAAATAGACACAGAGATCGATATACAAATATACATGGCATGCAGAACTGGAATCATGAACACAAAAGCTATGTTGCTTATGAAGCCATTCACCGAGTATATAATATATGCTTCAATTCTTCTTTCTATTATGTTTTTACCTTTTGCGCTTTTCTTAGTTATTAATTAGTATTAGATTTCATGATTAGCTTGGGCGTAAACAAGTTGAGTAGTATCGAATGACATAATATTTAAGTTTGATTTTAAAACTGTGTTTGATCTTACTTTGATTTCTTAACAACTTAGCTCGAACGAGTTTTGATAAGAGAAAAAATGAGTCGAGCTCAAGTAGCATGTTATCGAGTAGAGCTCGAACCGAGCTTCAAAAGTTATCAAACAAATAATTAATTTGTTTGAACTTTTCTGATTTGTATAAAGCTTAAAGAAGCTATTTTATGGATCGAACTCGAACTAAATATTTGAATAACTTGATTTGATTTCTAGCCATAAACATCTACTTAATGATTTATATTATATTAAATCTGGATTTGTTTGTGCAGGCAGAGATCAATGCAAGTAAATAAACGTTCGATGAGAAATTTGGTAGAGTTGAGTCCTCGAATCAAAAGCACCAAATTAGAGGCGACGGAGGAGGATGGAAGGCGGGTAGATGATCTTCCGGCTAGCTGCTGGGTGCCGCACCCGCGCTCCGGCATATACTTTCCTAAAGGGCAAGATTGGGTAATGGAGGATATCCCGAATGGTGCGGCGTCGTTTGATAGAACTTTTTGGTTAAGGAACGTTGATGGGGTTGATGATGATAAACCATACCTTAGGGCTAATTAACCGTTGCAATTCAAATTTTACTCTATATTATAGTACACAATATATATTCAATAAGGATTAGACAAGATTGTAACATTGTATTTTCATATTTTCTTTCTGATATAAATAAGATCGATAATAAATAGTTCTGTATGGATGATTAGAATTAATAGTTTTAATTTGTATTTTGTCATAATTTCTTATTTTTTCTTTCTTAATTTCTTTTCTTCTTCTTAATAATCCAAATTTGTTGTTAGACGACGCCTGCCCTTAGGTTAGAATTTCACGAGATTCAGTACTTCAATCCGTTCCACCCTTTTATTTTCTTTTTAATTTGTGATCGGTATTGTTTATTACTTATTAGTATTTGAGTCTTCTTCTGCTGGAAATATTTCTCTTAATAAATTTGACAAATGTGTAAGAATCACGATCTGAACATATAGATTATTCTATACTGAAATATATTATATTATAATGGGCCTAGTCCTCAGGAGAAATTTATAATTCTCATTATCCAAAAACTCATATGGGTCTAGCCTTGATGGGCTATTCCTTTGGGTATTCACAACAATATTAATGTTGGACTATATTTTAAATTAAAATCAGCTCTATTTGCAATTGAAACTTTAAACTAGAGTTGTCAATGGATTGAATTTGGGTTGGATCAGGCTTGATCCGGACTTGGATTCATTTGTGTTGGACATGATTCTAGTTAGATCCGAAACTCACTCGGGTCTAGATTTCTCAAATCCATCGAATCTTCCTTTGATTTGGTCTGATATTGAATCTTTTTAAAATCTTCATTTTCAAAATTTACACCTGTATTTTTTTCTAAAACAAGTTTTATAACTTAACGATTTTATTTAATTTAACTCAGATGTTCAAACTTTCTTAACTATTATTCATATTTTTGGATGAAAATATGCATAACAATGTAATTAGAATTAATTATTAACTATGATCATTTAACCTAGTGGTAAAATATTATTAAAATTTCGTATTTTGATAAAAGCAATATGTATATATATAATTCTTTTATTTATTGTCAAATACAGATCTATAACGGATGAGATCAATCTAAACACATATTCGCTCCACGTATTTAGGATTTCGAATCTATATAATCGGATCAGATTCATCGAATCTCTAGTCAGATCACAATCTTATAAATTTGGATCCCTCCGATTGAAATCCGCCCCATCGACAACCCTAGTTTAAACAATCAAAATGAAGTGTAAAATCTATATGTACACACAGATTAATAAGTAAGATTGTCAATAAACAAGCGTCTATGACATTCAACTGTGATGGGTTTTTACCATGGAAAAAGTTTTCCGCCAAAACTCAGACCGGCAACAAACTCAAGCATACCTTTTTCGACATGTTTGTCTTGATGCTTTGTTGGACTTGGACCCAACGTGTTTTCGACTTCTGAACAAGATCCAATTCTCGGTGATTTTTGTGGCAATAGATTCCAAGAAACTACTTAGTCAAAATATTGGTTTGGGCACGGAATTCTTCTCAGGGAAGGTTCCCTGATGCAAAAGTCATTAGAGTTGGACGTCTTGGAAATATACTAAATTTGATAGTGTAACTTTTGGAATTTTTAGTTTAGTAGTAATTCATCCGTTAGATCCATTAAATTGTCATATTCATCAACGAGGGCGGGGTTTGTCAATGTCTATTTCGAAATTAAGATGGAAAGAAATATAAGCCAACAGATGGACTAAAAATAGTGTTCAATATAAGCCATCTCAATCTCTACAAAGAACTTTGGTATAAATAGTCATAAATTGGGCGAACTTTTCATCAGGAAGACTTTATTGTTTTAATTTTAATTATTCTCCTATCTTCATCGAGAAAGAAATACTAAATGATAAAAAAGTATACAGTAGTAGTACTTTAGGATAAAATTACTTCTATTTTTTTTTTCCTTTTTCTTTTTTTCATTTTAAATGGTGATCTTTGAGAATCAATTTCTCATTCACTCGAACTCCGATTTGGACATACCATATATCATTTTAATCATTAGTGGAGTAGAATATAATTATAATTATTATTATTATTTCAATTATTACTAATATTAATATAAAAACAAAATCAAAACTATTATTATAATAGTGAGAGTGGTGAAGAAAAAAAGTAAAATTAAATGGGGCTCAGAGTCCTACTATTGGAGACGACCAGACAGGGCTAGGGACAGCCCGAGGGCTCCGGAGCCCTGCCCATGCCCTTACCATTGGAGATGGTCTGACAAGACAAATATATATAAGGAGTATGTCGCATTTGATTAGTAAATTAAAAGAGTTCATTTTGAGTAATATATTTTTCTTATATAATATTTCTCATTATTAATTATACAAAATACAAATACTATCCAAAAAATCATATGATAATTTCTTTGGTATTTTAATTTGTTTAAATCCATAATAAATTCAAAACCCATCAATACATAGTTAGTTATTTTAACCCATTCACATAAAGCGTCAATGCCTCGTATGCCTAAAAAGACCGCGTCCGACCAATTGTAATTATACCAAAATATATTTATTTTATTTGTCCTACGTTTATTCTTAGTGGTTTTTCTTTTTTGTTTTTTCGCTGAACCTCACATTACAAACGTCATTTTGATCCTGGGTATAATAGTGACTCAAAATTAGTTCAAACTTGAAATAGACAATGAATTATAAAAATATCTATATATATATATATATATATTTTTTTTTTAAAGAAAAATATCTATCATTCTTTAATAAAACATAAATAAGCAAGCTAACCTTAATGAAAAGGATCCTAGTCACATCCATGTAGTTACCAAAAAGTAAACTCCCTACAAAATCCACTACAAACAAACACCCCATTAGGCAATATCATATTCCTCCATTCACACACACAACTATGACCCAACCAACAACAATCTCCACAAAGAAAAAAATTCACATTACTTTAGGCAAGTTTTTCAATATTTCAATATCCACTATAATACCATAACGTATTTAGCGGGTAATAACTAATAAATAGTTTCTAGATAATATATTTCATATACATTTAATAATTGAATTAGTCCATTTATAGAGTTGGTGTTCAAATACCACACAGTTCTTATATAACATTTGTCTTTGGTTATTTTATTGTAAGATTCCGAAGAAAGGATAAAATCAAATGTAGTACGAAAGTTGCTATATTTAGCAAAACTTGGATAAAATTTTCCTTGGGTATTATAATTTTTTTTAACAATTTTTTGCACGAAAATGCTTTAACATCCCACCTTCATCCAGTATTTTCGAGTGTGAGTCTTATTTTATACTTGTGCGATTGGACTTAAATTTAAAGTTTTTTTTTTTTTTTTTTTTTTCAAAAGGGTGGAGGAGTTGCTCATGCAAGAAAATATAAACAACATAGGATTTTAGGCAAATACAAATAATAAAGGGAAATTCATGCAGATTTATTTAACACGAGTACTTTTTCTGCATTTTTACCCATAGTAATGAAAGTTGTGACAAGTGTGCCAACAAAAAGGAATTTTTTTTCAGGAAAATAAAAAGGGTTTGCTTAGCGCGCACCTCGTCGAAATTAAATTTTTTTGAACAAAAGGAAACCGTATAAATAATATTAGACAAAAGATAATGCAACATAAAAGCTTGACCAAGGATATAAACTTTTCCTTCCAAAACCAAAAAACATGATTAAATCTTTGACAAAATTACAAACTTTTTCAGAAAATGTCATAACAACCCAAATTCCACTTTTTTCCTATAATAAGAAAGAAGAGAAAGCAACCCGCACAACACGCTCGAATATCTTTTCAGTTTTCACACAATATCGGATTTTTTTTTAGATCAATATCGTAGGATCTGTTTAGAATACTATAGGAGCGAAAGATTAAAACACAACTTATATATTTTGTTTAATTTCCAACAAAATTCATGTGTTATTTTAATTTTCAAAATCCTTCTGTGTTTGATTATAATTAACACACTCGATTCAATTAGAATTCGACTTTTAACTTTTGGCGAAATGACAATATTACCTTTATGTATTATTTTTTATTTATTTATTTCTTTTCAAAATCCAAGTATATATACATTACTACTTGAGTCGAGTGTGGTAATTAAAACTAAACACATGAGTGTTTTGGGAGTTAAAATAACACAAGATTTCTTTTGGGAGTTAAACATAGCATATGGGGTGTTTTTGTCTTTCGATGTTAAGGAAGTAAACTTATCATACCAAAAGAAAAATGCGAACAAATGCTTGCAATTTTCGCATTTGAATAGCTTAAAGAATTTAACATAAATTCGGAAAATTTTAAAAAATAAATATATTAAACTACGTTAATTCAACTTGCGCGGTGATCTGCTTGAATAAAAATTCATTTGAACCATATGTGATTTTAAACTTAGCTTGGGTTTATACGAGTCAAATTTAGTTTAATAACATATTATTTAAGTATGATTTATATTATAAACATGAATTGACATTAAATCTAAGAGAAATATTCACATGCTCACATTTCTTCCCTTTTATGTTTCAACATTAATTACTTCATCAAAATACTCTTATACAATTGATTCATAACAATTATGTTTCAGTAGAAGAATTAAAAAAATCTTAATTTATTTTTCTTAAATTTAACATCAAATCGGAAACAAAACAGATAATTAATTGCTCTATCCTCGTATTAGCCTCTTGCAAAGAAGAGGAAAAAGAAGGTAGAATAAAAGCGCGTGCGAACTGCGAAGTGGTAATTGCAATTGGGGTGTCGCCGTGTCAGCATTCTTCTCTTTTTAACGCGGTTTTCCATTCCCTCTCTCTCTCTCTCTCTAAACTCCCAATAAAACCTCTCGTCAAACTCATACCTTCTAACCCCAACAACTTAAACTTCACGGAATTCATCGGACATAGAATTTCTTTTGGAACAAATGTTGCGATCGTGCTACGGTCGGTGTTTTGGGAGGCGAAACGGTGATGGATTGCTATGGCACATGGACTTGAAGCCCCATCAGGCCGGCGACTTTTCGATTGCGGTGGTTCAGGCTAATTCGAGCCTAGAGGATCAAAGTCAGGTGTTTACTTCGCCATCGGCGACCTATTTTGGAGTTTACGACGGCCACGGTGGACCGGAGGCGTCTCGTTTTGTTAACCGCCACCTCTTCCCTTATCTTCACAGTAATATTCTTTCTTCCTCTCCTTTTTTTTTGCTCATTGGAGATTTCATAAGGTGATTTATGAGGGTATTTTACGTATTCTTTTATGTATTTGAGTGCTAATTCATATGAAAAAGTATTAGTTGGTGAATTATGTATTGATTTCTGGATCAAAATTCCCTTTCTACTGTAGTGTGTAGTGTATGTTCCAGTTAGCTAATTAAGTATTGGAAACTTTTTGAAAACATTTCCGAAATAACAGTAAAAATTGTGAAGCAATTATTAAACTAAGAAAATAGGAGAGTCGGAAGCCAATCAGAGAGTTGTGAGACTATACCTTATTTTTTTGTTTCCATTGAAAAGTTACGATGATAACAATGGAAATTTTGATCCATGGTTTACGTGACAATCGTTGTAACTAATTTTATCAAAATGTTTCTGTAGAATTTGCGACAGAGCAAGGGGGATTGTCGCAGGAAGTAATTAAGAAGGCTTTTAGTGCCACAGAAGAAGACTTTACTCGACTAGTAAAGCGGTCTTTGCCAATAAAACCTCAGATTGCTTCCGTGGGATCCTGTTGCCTGGTTGGTGCGATTTCAGATGGTGAATTGTATGTGGCCAATTTAGGAGATTCAAGAGCAGTTCTTGGTAGGAGAGGTTTTGATGGAGAGAAGAAATCAGTGGTGGCGGAACGATTGTCCACAGATCACAATGTTTCTTCTGAGAATGTGAGGAGGGAGGTTGAAGCTCTTCATCCTGATGATTCGCCTGTAGTGGTCTATTGCAGAGGAGTTTGGAGAATCAAGGGGATAATTCAGGTAAAGACTCAATTTTTGCATTTATTGATGTCATGTGTTTTTATATTCTCAATGACTGGAAGACTTTTCATAATTGAGTTTATTGATTATATTTCAACTTTCTTGTTACATTGTTTAATTCGAATCACTTATATCGACTAGTTACAACGAGTTTGCTTTCGTAGACTGCAAATCGACTTTACTCCCTGACATTTGACAGAGGAGTGCATCTCATAGCTCTTCTTTTTGTTGCTTTACTCTTCCTTGTAACAGTTCTACTTTTGCTCATTACAAGAGGTGTTGCTGTGGTTCTTGTGTATTATGAGACATCTTGTTTCACACGAGGGCAATTTTTATCGTCAAAATCATCAACATCATAGGAGTAATTCAAGGATATATGCATGCTGCTATTGTGACACTAACTATGGAATTTACCACTAAAATACTTCACTCTCCTAAGTTTTTGTTGGAGAGAGTATTATATCTTATGATTTCTCAGGATATATATATATATATAATTATATATTATATACCCATGCTTTATTGGAAGAATAAAAAACACAATCAATGTTTTTCTAAAGGATTATGTCTTCGCTAATCTTCCAGGAATCACATGCTCCGCCTCTTGCCTGTCTCATGTTGCTGAAGTCAAAGTAGATGCCTTCCGCGCATGAGATGTAGCTGGAGAACTTATAAAGCTATTTTTGTATTTCTGGTGGAAGTATAGTCTTCTGCCTTACTTTTTGGCCTCACGAAGAACTTAAAGCTCATATAGCTTTTTAGGTTCCATTTTTTACGTTCTTTTCATATAATTTAGAGGTATGCATGTTGGTCCGGTGAGATATAGAGTTTATCTGCCTCTTTCTAAGTTCCTTTGTTGTTTATTCTTTCAGTTATCAACATCAAGTATTTTTTGAAAATATAATTGTTTCTTAAGCATTTCATCTATTCTTTCCAGGTGTCGAGATCTATCGGTGACGTTTACTTGAAGAAACCTGAGTTTCATAGAGACCCAACTTACCAACAATTTGTTAATTTTGTTCCCATGAAGAGACCCGTATTATCAGCTGAGCCTTCCATTGTAACTAGGAAGCTTAGACAACAAGATTTATTTTTAATATTTGCCTCTGATGGTCTCTGGGAACAGCTCACTGACGAGGCAGCCGTGCATATAGTCTCTAAATATCCAAGAGCTGTAAGTATCCGTTTCCATAATATGTTTCATTTTCTATTGTTGATCTCATTTAAAATGACCTTGTAATTCCCATTTCAATAGTCTCATTGCCCTCAGTGTCTTTTGCAACTGAAAGAGCACATAATTTACAAGTAAGCTTGTAATCCTGCTGCATATCATATATAAGTTAAACTTACATGAAAAGGGGAAATTGTACTGTGCCTCCCTAAGCTTTGGCCGTTTTGCACTTCACCCTAAACCACTTTGCATTTGCACTTTTTCTTCTCAACTTTTTAGATTGTTGCACGACCTTTGGACATTTGGTGGTGGACAAGGTCCACAATGATAAAGAAAAATTGCTCTCTTATCCCCATTGCATTTCACTATCTAAACTTTTTTTTTTTTTTTATCGTTTCACGTTTAAATCCCAAACGGTCACCACCAGATGACCAAAGGTACTGAACTACTACCACTTTAAAAAAGTTTAAAGGGAACAAGTGCAAGTGCATAGGCTTAGGGGGTAAAAAAAATGTAAAATAGCCAAAATGTCAATGGTAACGTTGGAGTTCCCCAATTGTTTTATCCAAACGCTTGGATAATTATGAAAAAGTATCAAATCCTAAGTTATAAATAATTCATCTGTTAACCATATATTTTTTTCAAATAGTTTATTGTGAAAGCATGATTTGATTTTTTGAGTGTTCATCTTCTCGCAGGGAATAGCCAAGAGATTAGTTGCAGCTGCTCTTCAGGAAGCTGCTAAGAAGAGAGAGGTGAGATACAAAGACATTAGAAAGATTGAGAAGGGAATCAGACGACATTTTCACGACGACATCACTGTTATCGTTGTTTTTCTTGATCATCACAAAAGCTCCTCCAATCCCAACCATAAAAAGGGTAGTGTTGGTTATATTGCACCGCCTGTTGACATCTATTCTCATAATTTAGATGAAGTCGAAGACAATTCAGGTGACAAGATCTTTCCCAACGAGGAATCCCGATCAAGGGTGGCATACTGACAATGACAATGGTATATGCAGGAATTACTATGAAGTGCACAATCTTTGTATAAAGGTTTGGTGTAGATAATTCATATTAGTAGTAATCAAAGCAAAAAAGCTAATTTGGAAGTATAGGCTTTGACAACAAATAACATTCTTTTTGTTCTTTATTCAGTTTTGCGTTTGGTATTTGTTATCAGATGTTTCTGATAGTTAAAAGTTGAAACTCATCAGGTTGAATATTTCTGTGGGTATAAATTTTGAGCTTGGTCATTGCTTAAGGTTACAATAATCGAAATGGACATTTATAATTCAGAACAAATTCTATGCCTGCCTTTTTTATGCTATTGATTTCATCTTACCAACAGCTGATTGGTATAATGGAAGGACTAGTCGCTATAAAGTAGCGGATTTATGTTCGAATTACTATTGAGAGAGGTTTCCAGTTTACGTGTCCGACGCGTCTCTAAAGGGATTAAACCCTTGGGGGGGAACAACCAGTTTCACTAGTGACATTTGATGTCATGTTAATAGAATCACCATTGGACGTTTAACAACCATATTTAGAAGTAATTTCCGTGAAGCTTGTGCTTCTTTTCATACATTTTTCTTCTGGATTATGTGTGGATATAAATATGTTGAATTGTTGATACAGTTACAAAGACGGACAATTTTAAAATAAAATATAGAACGGACTATAAAGCCTACTTCATTATCATTAATGGTCTAAAGCACAAAATTTGTAGCATTAATATTCAACCCATGAGAATTATCATACTGGTACTTAAATACAATTAATTTTTTTGTGAGCATTTTTCCGCTGTAAATGTAAATTAAGTATGCTGTTTGTGTTTAGGATTTGTCGAACACTCCTACGTGGGCTTAAACCGATGAGTTTAAACTCAATTTCAAAACTTATCGCATAAAGATTAATATCATTACTTTGAATCAATGTATGATTTCAAATGGACTTCACATTCATTGCCATTAAAAGTATTGAATGGGTCTAAAATCAATCACAATGACAAGATTACGAGCTCGGCTAAGTGACTTGATTTTTCTTTTTTTTTTTGGGTTTCTCAAGGATTTAATTGATACCTACAAAGCATACATACTCTGCACTGATATAGGGACAATAGAATAGAATTGCGAATTTCGTTCCCAGATCTCCTAAGGTTCATTTCACTGTTGAAGTATCAAGTTTATTAGAATCATTTGGTTGAATTCTGAACATACTAAATATGGGAAGTTTGGATTATACCAAAAAAAAAAAAATAGAAAATGTCATCTGAAAAAGAAATATGTTGGAGAGAAAACGACAGCAAATAATCATCCAACCCTTAAATGAAATTGACAATCAAATCTGATAACTCGCAATCATGTCTTTATTCCATTTATTTCTCTCACAAACATAACCCATATAAAAAGAAGATACAAATTAAAACACAATTTTAATAGTGCACAAAAACTGAAATGAATATCTGAAGACTGGAGAAAGTACATATCCATCAAGGAACAATCTTGAACAGGATATTGATCAAATTAAGGAACAATCTTGTAAGCTTTGGCTTTATCAATCCAAGAAATAAACGAATTCTTGGAGTTCCTAAAACCCAAAAACCCATGCTCCTTGCTCTTATTCATTGTATCCAAAGGAATCTCAGTATTAAGTATAAGATCACCAAACCACCAATTCCCAACATCCTCCAATCTAGTAGGGGTCAATCCATTCTCCCTCACAATTTCATCCCAAACGGGGCCTTTATCCTTCATCAACTCCTGCAATGCCGGCCTCTCCCCTTCCTCAAACTCCCCATACTCCACCTCAAATTGCTCCGCCAATACCTTCCAGAAACTCTTCCACTTAAACACATCTCCATTGCTCACATTGAAAGCCTCATTCTTCGCATATGGATCAACCGCAGCCCATATCTGATGCTCGGCAACTAAATCCGCATCAGAGGCATCAGAGTACCCATCCCACACGGCCTTAGATCCGGGAAACCTCAAAACCACACCCTCATGCTTACAAATAGCCGCGTAAACACAAAGGGTCCCAACCAAATTCATCAAGCTATGTGGCGAAAACCCAAATATTTTACTAGACCGATGAACAGACCAAGTCAAGTCCTCCTTCTTCTCCACCTCCTCAAACAAAACATCCTCTAAATTATAATAAAAATTCTTACAATCCAAACGAGGCATATCCTCGGTAAAAGGAGGATCCTGAGTTTTTATCTTTCCAAAAGTCTCAAAAGGTCCAAGGTAATATTTCCTTCCTGTTTTCAAACTTATGTGTTTCAAATTAGGGCAATTGGGGATAACTGCATCAAGCACATTTTTCAACATTTTGCCGTTGACTTCACAGTTTTCGGCCTCCGTAGATCGGTTGGACCAGGTGACGTAGAAAACGTGAGTGATGTCGGTGAGAATTGAAAGGTTGGCTAAGGTTTCGTTCGGATCGGATATATCGCAGCGGATGTAGTTGATCGGGTTGTCTTCGGTCCAGGTAGGTCTGGGGCGGCGGGCGACGCCGTATACTTTCCATGGACCGCCGGGGGTATCGGAGAGCGGGAGGATCTCCGCCAGGCTGTTGCCGGAGATTCCGGTTACTCCGACGATCAAGGCCACACTCTGGTGCTTTGGGGGTGCATCATCCTCTTCCAATTTTTTCTGTTCCAATCGATGACAATCAAGTTATTCAAATATTGTATACGTATATAGATATGTATTTATAGCTACGATGATTGTACTTACCTTTGCAGCGCCAATAGCTCCGGCCCACCACCAGCTCATTTTCAGTGACGGGGTTGAAGGTTTTGCATTTTGATTGAAGTTTCGAAATTGAAGGATTTTCTGTCATTTGTAAATGGATGGAGGACTGACACTTGACAGATGGACCGGGGATATAAAATTACGATCTTCATTTTTTGTTTCTTGACGTGTTTCAAAGTATTGTTTAATTATTCTCAATAATTGGGATATTTTAGGACAAAAACTATCAAAAATTGCCCAAGCGTCCAATGATTTGCATATAACTAACTTAGTAATTTGGATTGTTTCTCAAAAAAAATATAAAAAGCCTCGGCAATTTGGATTATTTAGCTCTGGCCTCAACCTAATACAATAAACTTTGTTTTGTTATTGTTAAAAACTCATAAAAGAAAGATTCTTCTTTGCGTCAAATTCTAGAAGAAAAGAAAGAAAGTAAAATGTTAATGGATGGGGTTCATCTTTCTTGTTAAATAATGCAAGATATGATTGTTGCGATTCAAAACACGATGGTTTTTTATAATACTCACATTTGTTTGTCATTTTTCCAACTAATATTCCTTCGTCCTTCACTTTTTTTTTTTCTTTTTTCTTTTTTTTTGTTACAACTAATATTCTTTCTTCGTCCTTCACTTATTTGATTCCAAGTTATGACAACTAAATTTACATGTAGAAGCTTACTAAAAACAATAACATCATACCCACAACAATAACATCATACCCCCGTTTGGATCGGTTTTGGCTTTGTTTCGCCCTGTTTCGATGTTTCAAAATTGTTTCAATGGTTTTGGCGAAACATTTAAAACACCATTTGACTTGATTTTGATTGGAATATTGAGATGATAAAATATTATTAAAATAATAGATAAAGTTTTGAAAAGTTGAGATATGATTTGAAATGGTTTTGGATGTTGGTGTTTGAGGGTGAAAAATTTATGACAGATGTCAAATCAATGACTTTGTGGAGTTAAAATATGATATTATATAGTGTAATGATTAATAATAAAATTATAATAATAATATTGTTTTTTTTTGTTTGGGTCTTGAGTGAAACCCATGTTTGGTTGAAAAAATGGAACAAATGCCTAAGTGATCCATTTTGGCTCAAATATTGGGCGAAACACTTGAGCCAAAATGGATCCAAACAAGGCCTAAATGTTCAACACATCTTCAAATGATGAATAAAACATATCAAGCACATTATGATACCAAGATAAAAAGAAACTCAACGAAACGCAAAGCTCAAACAAACTAATTAACAAATACTCTGAGCTTTCACCTTATCAATCCATGAAACATGCGTGTTTGTGAAACACATCGTCAGCCAATAATTGAATAAGAATGCAAATATCTGCAGTCACTACAAGCATTGCACTATAAAGCCTAAAAGTGGATCTAAAAGGCAAAAGGCAAAACCACTCATCATGAGTAATCCTCTATTTGCTGAGTTTATAAGTTGATCTAAAAAGGAAACCTGGTCTACATGGGAAAGAAGACGGGGTTTGCTAGTATTTTCTAAAGACTGAAGTCATTAACCAAATAAACTACATTTACAAAAAGACATGCTTTTGATTCAAAGATGCAGAACCCTACTCCTGAATTTCACTAACTTTTTTTACTTGAGAAAATGTGGATTAAGCAAGCCAGCAATCTCAAGAAATCCAACTCGATCCCTTCCTCCAAAAATTTGCTTCAGTTTCTCATCACAAACTATAACCTTCTTGTCTGCAGGATCCTGAAATGAAGAGAAAAGACAAAGTCATTTGACTCATTTCTAGGCCTTCTGTAAAAGCATAGGAAGAATCAGAGTTCTCGGTTCTTTTAACTAAAAGATATATATCATTAAATTGTTTCTGATGGGGAAAAGTCCTAATACATGAGTATAAAGATGAGTGCAAAGAACTACGTGAATTTTCTTTGGGATAGAAAGAAACTGGATATACACTAGTAAAGACCACGGACATGGGTGGCTTGTGTTCAATGTAATCTTTTCCAAGAAAAAATATGAAAAAAAAATGTAACCAAAATCAATTTCATATGAGCTTAAGTTACATACTAATGCGCCTAAAACATCCCTGCAAATAGTTCTGAAATGTCAATCTTCAATTGGGGGGATATTAACATACTGAATCTTTTCACCCAATATCTGGCTTTTTGTAAGATAATTGTGAGAAATATCCAAATATATTGAATTCTAGGATGATAATGAATTTACAAGGGAAAAAAATCTAACCAGTGCAAAATGAAAAATATAGATGTCTTATCTTATCATGAAAAATGCAAGTTTTCCTAGTAAAACCCTAAGAGGCAAACCTGGACGCAGTGCCAGTTCTAGGGTAACATTGACAACATATAAAGACTTTAGCTCAATATAAAGTTAATGGAGTTAGTTATTTACTTCTTCCATTCGCATTAAATTTGTTTAAACAAATATGTATGTACCAAATTTAAGGCTAATTAGCGTGAAGCTTTATTATATGGGATGTAAAATTTCAGACTGTCAAACCACTGAAAAGTGTGTGATATGTTTATTAAATTTCAGGCCAAAAGAGCAACTTATTTGGAGTAATTTCAACATAAACTTCAAAAAAATAAATAAGACGTGCCATGCCTCAGAACAAGTGGATATTGAAAATAATACTACTCGTTTTCCTCGCAATATGTAAAAATTATAAGAAAAATATGAATCTCCATCCCTCCATCTATACCAACACCGCAATATCAAGCATTAAAGATTTAGCAGGGCTAACTTGATAGTTGATACCACCAGCACACAGTCCACATACTTCATCCAAATTACACAAAAAAGAAAAAAAAGTACATAAATAATCTAGGGTTTCACAACATTAAACGCATTTATTATTTTGCTCATACCTGAAGATTGTGTTTTTTGATATAGGCCCAAATCTCTTTGAGGGCTTGAGTGCGGGGAATCTCAAGCACGCCGCCAAGAAACGCCTGCATTTCCGGTGATACTCTCCGAGGTTTCATTATCCCCCTCGGCTCGCGCTTGTTCGTCTCAATAGCCGGCTTTGAAACCGCCGAAAGCGTTAATGAGCGGCGCGCAGCGCGCATGTTAACTGGAACAAACCGGACAGTTGAAACAGGAGACGGCTTGACCAACAAGGACGTTTCTCCTGGTAAGAAACTCGATAATACTCCAAAAGACATCGCCATTTTTTAAGTGGAATGTGAAGAGGGGTTTTCGGCACAGTGAGGGAGATGATAAGACTTGAAAAAATAGTGGCGAGTTTTTCATCTGTTTCTTAAAGTAAAATGTTAAATCCGAACGCGACCCGTGACCATTATTTCACATTATCCGGTTTCCCTTACCCGAGTAGGCTTCTGTTCTTAGATCGTATTCCAATGTGGGTCGCGTAATGTTAAAATTCATCTTTTGCTACTTGCTTTGGGCCTTAGGCCCAACTAATGACGAGAGATTTCACTTCAGGAATAATGCTTAAATTATTGCTTTGGTAAAATTAAGTAGATTTCTCCTGATATATTACAATAATTACAAAAAGATTATTCTGTTTTTAGCTTCGTTTGGAAGATATAAGATGGTCATGATAAAGTCTTTATAAATTTAGATCAACTTTGGTCTAGAGCCCAACCAACATGGAAAAAAAAAACCCTCTTTGTATTTAACATGTGACATGTATGATGTATCTGATTGAAAAAAAGATGTTTCTAATTAATATCAACCATAAATGAATGTAAATGAAAATAAATAAATAAAAATATTGTTTTTTTTCTATAGAAGCTACGCCATACTAACATGATTTACGAAAGTAATTTTAAATTACGTCTTACTAACATACATATTTAACAAGAGAAGTTTTACTATAATATTCGGTTCATTATATTGCCAAATTAACCAAGGAAAAACAAAGTGATCAAATAGTTCGAGAGAAAATCAACTATGAATAGGAAATGAAAATTCTTATCCAGAACTTATAATACCAGCTGGGTATAAATAATGTAGCATGAGCACCACATTTTATGGGACCAAATTAGGGGCGGATCTACCTTGGGGTCTATAAATATTGGGTAAAAATTATAATAGTATTCATATGTAGTAAATATTGGATAAAAAAAAAAAGCACAAAATTTATTTCATCCAATCCATTTAAAAACTTCACCCACTAAAAACCATAATTCTTTACTTATCCCACCCCAAAATGACCATCGAACACCAATATAAAGTTGAGAGATTCGATCCAGTTATAGATAGACAAATGCAAGAGATAAACAGTCATTTCATTTAAGTAAACACGAAGTTGCTTATTTGTGTTACATGTTTTAACTCATCCGATCTCTTTTCTTGAGCTATCAGTCTTGCTCAATTAACTTGAACAATTATATTAAGGATGTTCGATCAAGTTATGACTTTTCTAATTTGTAAGGAATTGATAATCTTACATAGAAGATGGTTTCAACTAAAAGGCACGTCATATTCTTGTTGGTTAACAAATTTGTGACATTGACACTTATTCTCCCTGTTGCAATTGCGCGCATCAGCAGAGAGAGTTCTTTCGGCTTTGTAACCGAATGGGAGATCAATGAATAAATGATAGTCTAGTTGCATTTATATTGAGAGAGACATATTTAGTGGTATTTCAAACAATGCTATCATGGACTAATTTCAAAAAATTAAAAAATCATCGCGGTCAATTGTTAATGTAAATACGTAGAAATATTGGGTTCTATTGGAGTCATAACGGTGTATTGTATGTAAATAAAGTAACTTGTTGAGTTATTTTTTACAAACTTCACATCATGGTTTTTGTATTTTACATATTTTCTCATAAATAAAATATAATTTTAAAGTCTGACTATTTGATTGATTGAATTTTTTTTGTTCGTATTTACTTTAGCACCGTTGAATGAAATTTTTGGATCCGTAACTAGATCAAATGAATGATGTGGTGTGATTAGTACTAGCTACAAAATCAATGAAAGAATTTTCCTTGCTATAGTTGGTTAGTTGGTTTGTGTTTTTTTCCTTCATTTTTTCCTTTAATCATTTATAGTTGGTGCGTGCTTGGTAGGGTGTGTTTTATCAAGTGATAATTAATCATTTCAACTTTAGGCACATGAATCGATTGTTGCACCAAACTGGCCCTATTCGTCGTCCCTTTCAATCCACGCTAATTGGCCTTTAAGACAACTAGGTCCTGTTTGTTCAATTTGTTTCACTCAGATTTGCTTTCTTAATTTGAAAAAAAAATTGAAGAGTAAATTATTTAAACCATTTCTCTTCAGAATAAAAAAAAAAAAAAAGAATTTGCTTTTTTCACTCATGTGCAAAGCCTCTATAAAGTGCATACTGCGACCACTACTTTTCCCTTTGCATTTCACAAAATCACTGGTAGTCTGTGTATGTCTAGTATTTTAGATTCCTCGATTTATAACATATCATGTTCCTGTGTCTACGTTACATTTTGTGTAACATTTTACCATATCTATACAATGCCTAAAACACATAGATAATAGATTCATTGAAACATTCTTTATCCTTTTTTTCTTTCAGAAAAAATAAATAAATGAGAAATCCAATTCAAAACTGACACTACATATATAGTCTTGAATTCGACTAGATAACATGAGGTAAATCGCTTTCTAGGAGCATCTACCACTCAAAAAAAAATCAAATTGGATATAATATTGAAATCTTCCTTAAATTTAGACGGTTTTGGTCCCACTTTTTCACATTTCATTTCCGGCCAAAAAACTTGTCAAAAATATATATATATATATGTTTCATAAAAAACTTTCAAACTCTAAGACCATCTGAGATGGGTTGGAGATGACCTTAAGACTATCCAACCGGTGTAAGGGGACAACCTTGGAAGGTTGCCCTAACCAACATGGCATCAGGTGGTGCCACTTGGTACCACCTGGTGCCGTTACATTTATAACATTTTATTAATAAAATAAAATAAGGACTGAAAATTTTAACTATGAATTTAACAACACATTGTTTAATTTAATTAACTAGAAATTGAAGATACATTTAATTATAAAAATTATGTAATGTTTAATAAAAATTTGTTTTAAATTAAAGATGTAACATTTTTGGTTTTAATTTTGAATTTTTAAATTTGACTATGAAAGTAAAATTTAACAACGTTATAGTATAATAAAATCCTTATCCATTATTAATTTTGAATTTATATATTTTCCTACAAAAGTAAAATTTATTTAACCACATTTAAAATTTGATTTGAAATGTTAAATGTATCATTGGGACAAAATGTAGAAATACGACATTTGCTTTAAATTACGCCAAATATTGGTAAACGTACTTTGATACATATAAAAACTTATATAAATAAATAAAATTACATATTATGTAGATACTAACTTCTTCTTCTTCTTATTATTATTATTATTATTATTATTATTATTATTATTATTATTACATATAATATAGGTGAGAGTGGGGAGTTTCTTTTAATTAATTGGAGCTCTGACGATTGGAGACGGTGCTCAGGGAATGTAGATTCACCCCAATGGAGATTGACACTTCTGAACTGTTAAAAACACAATGAACGGGAGATGCTCTAGTTCAAAGCTTCCAAAACACTAATCATTATTAAATTAAATTTTATCTAATTAAAATCTGAGTTGTTTATGATTTGGAGAATCACTCTTCAAAACTCCAATTTTGGAGTTTGGAAATTAGCTACATCTCCAAATTTTACAGGTGGGTGGTGGATGCTCTAAACATAGATGTTATTTGCTCTTTTTTTTTTTTTTCCCCTTTTCATCTTTTCTTTCATTACAATTTACAATCAATTAAAATTGAAAACCAACCTGTCACCAATTAAAGAAATTTTGAAGACCAACCAGAGAAAAACACGTTTTTTCAGACCATTTTGATTGCCTAATTTGGGCCCACAATTGCACTGATGTGGGCTTGTTGTCCGGTCCGTCTATGAAGAACAAACTTCATTGGCTTTGATCATTATTCCTTTTCACTCAATTAGGATTTCAAATAATATACTCTATTGTAAACCTTTGCTTTAACCCTAATTAATGAAAACAAAGTCAAAGAGGTAGTGGTTAATGGCTATACTTGGAAGTTGGAAATATAGAAAGAGTATATTCATCTTTGATGAAACCAAAATAGAAGAGTACTATATCCACGAAGAAATTAATTAAAGTTTGTATCTTTTTTTTTCTTCATAAAATTAGTGAAAGTCTATATCATAAATGTAAAAAGTAGGAAATTATCAAAAAAAAAAAAAATGTAAAAAGTAGGAACTAATATTTTTTGTCATAGCAACACTTCCATTTTCGACAAGTCGTTCTATTCAGGTCAAATAACTTATAAATTTAGATTGTATTGTATATTATCAATAATTGTTTAAAAGTTAGTAGTGACATGCATTGTTACCTCTATTAAAAAAAAAAAAAAAAAAAAAGACATGCATTGCTACCAAAAAAAAAGTAGTGAAAAAGATGGTATGCTTTCATGGATTATATTCTTAAATCGATAAATCCAATAGATCAACTTCGCTTTGAAATTATAGCTTAAAAATTGTTTTCACCATACTAATTATTCAATATTTAATCAATTCATTAATTGGTTCAGTACTGTAATAAGTGTAACAATAGAGGAAACCCTAAGTTAATTAAATCTTAAAAATTGAAAAAAAAATCTTTTCCGCTTTACATTTGCTTGAAATTTCACGTGAATAATAAAATGAGTAGAGACCCATAGCTATCATCTATTATGTACCAAGGCTTGTTGGCTATGATACATAGATACTTCAAAAAAACACAAAGTATATCAAATATATGGAATATATGGATCTGCGTAGAATACGCGTGAAATATGTATTCGATATGTCACATGTCGTGTCAATAATAAAAATAAATATGTATCGGGTACATTTATTGGACATCAGCACAAGCCGATGAGTATTTTATATAATATTTTGGGTCAAATTTAAATTATAAAAGAAATATGAAGTTTTTAGGGTTAAACATAAACGACTATTAGCACTACTCAATTTCTTATTAAAGTATCTCTTCTAGATTGAAATTTTAAATAAGAATTATTTTCATTGATGCATGTTAAGAATGAATTATGTTTGCTTTTAAAGTTATATAACTTTTTATTTAAATTAGGATGTATTATATTGAACGATATAATTGCTTATACGTAAATATATATCATATTTTTATAATTGTATCCATGATAGTATCATATTCAACAAATCCGTATAACATAGCTTGGTGGTAACAGCAATTCGGCACTCCCAAGAATTAGACCAGTAGTACAAAAGAGCAACAAACCTTTTCTTTCTTATTCGTCTACGGTTACATACGGTAAAATTTATACAAATACCAGCACCCCTTGTTCCGCTTTTAAACCACTTTACACTATAATCGTAAGTACATCCTTCCTATATAAATACAGTCCCTTCCCTGCGTCTCTCTTAACCTTCCCTTCTTACTCAAGTGCGCAGGATAAAGACATTTTTTCAAATCTGATAATGGCTCGTACACGGTCTGTATTAATAGCTTTCATCTGCATTGTCGTCGCCGGTGTTGGCGGTCAATCTCCGGCAACATCTCCGACCACTACTCCTGCTCCTCCTACTCCCGTCGCCACTCCCCCCGCCACACCAGCTTCCCCTCCTCCAACCACACAACCACCACCTGCAGCAACACCACCTCCAACTTCATCTCCTCCGCCTGCTGTTTCCTCGCCGCCTCCGGCCGTAACTTCTCCTCCGCCAGCTGCAACTCCTCCACCTGTCGCCACACCTGTTTCACCTCCGCCTGTTGCCACTCCACCTCCGGTGAGTTCTCCACCACCTGCCACACCTCCTCCGGTGAGTTCACCACCACCTTCCAGCCCTCCGCCAGCCGTTCCTCCTCCACCGCCTCCGGCTGCTCCTACCCCTGCTCCGCTAGCTTCTCCACCAGCTTCGGTGCCGGCCCCAGCGGTTGCTTCTCCGGCGCCATCGCCGTCGTTATTGAGTCCTCCGGCTCCTCCGAGTGGATCTCCGGCGCCGAGTCTCCTGGCGCTTTCTCCTGCTCCATCAGCCACAGATCAGGTTCGTAACAAATACACACATCTACTTACAGTATTATTTCCCAATTCATTTAATAATGTCATGCATTTTAGCATTATACGAGTATACCGGATCATTCAATTTGAAGTTCCTAGTTTAAGTTAGAAAGGTGGAGTACATGGGCGCATTATAGCGAAGCTAAATCTTTGATTTTCTAACATGAACCAACTTCTGGCTGTGTTTGGACGGTGCACACTGCCCGAGGTTTACTTTTTCGGGTGTAGCGCTTATTGGGTAGGATCATGTGTTTGCAAGACCATGTTAATTAACTGCGGACTTTATAAAAAATTGGACTATAACATATGGTAAATGGGCCTATTTAATTTTATTTATAATCGGCCCAAGAAGCAAATCTGCATCTTCTTGTTTAATCAGCCCAAATGTATTAATTACACAAAATCATTTGTTTTATTTTTTGATGTGAAATGTCCAATTGGCAGAGTGGATCAAACCCAGTGGGCTCACTGATGAAGATCTCTGGTAGCATTGTTTTCGGATGGGCTTCGCTCTATGTGCTACTCTAGATTATTCTCCTTGGGCATATATTACTTATTACATTATAGCCCATAGGATTCTGGACCGCTTTTCCATGTTATTTGATTTATACGTTGGTTGATTTGGATTCTCCTGAGAGTTGCTTATTTTTGTATCGAGACACTGAGAGATTAGTGGGTTTATTATGAATGAGATTTTCTCTTACCTTACCTACTTAATTAACGATACGAGATCATCCCTTTTTCTTTTTTGTTGAATGAGTTCTTATTATAAATGATCTATTTTTTTCTTCTGAAAAATTAAATCAGACATAGAGTTGGAACAATGTTTTTTGTCCAAGAACTTTTGTATAAATTATATCAAAACAACAATAAATAATTAAGAATCTTAAGTATTTCCAAATTGACTATTTTTTTTTTTAATTTTTATTGAGGCATGTTTTTTTAACAATCAGTTTAGACTATCAATTTTTCTAATTTGGTAAAAGTAAACCCATTTAAACTGTAGAAACAAATTGATTATGGTTTTGGGGATCATTTGTAAGAAAATATTTGGTTTTTAGACTACGAATATGGGCTCCTACTTTGTATTGGATCCTGAATCTGGGCCTTTAGACTGAATGGGCCTTAGTAGACGAAAATTGTGGAGTAGTATCTAAACAAATTAATTACTTTTGTGAAAATATATATTGAGATAATATTACACAAGGAAATTATTGTTTATTTAGCTTTTGAAAAACTAATTTAAAAAAATTAAGAGATAATGTATTATTTCAGAAAATAGAAGTCACATGTTCGCCTCATTTTTCTAAACATGAAATAATTTTTATAAATGTGAGACAAACATATAATCGAAATAAAATTTTGATCCATGATATGGAGCCTTAATTAGTTAATTTAGGGGTATTTCATGATGCACAGTACGTACCCCTAGCTACTACTTTTGTCTAATCACTTTTAGCTACCATGCATAGATCATTTCGATTATATGTTTCGGTCAGTTAAATATTAAAAACTTTTCGAGTGATTATTCGGAAATGTTTATAAAACACTAAGGAAAAATTGTAAAAATAATTACTAGATTTAGGAAAAATAATCGAGTCAAATAAATAGTTTCGAAATTACATCTTGTTTTCGTTTCGCCTGATTAAAAAACGGAAACTTTACAATATTTTTGATGAAAAAAATAGAAATTTTGATCAATGCTCCATATCAACATTTGTAGCCCCAATGTGGAAATGCACGTGCAAGGACAGTGAATTATATGGGTCTCGGTGTGAGAATTGAGGTACTATTTCTGTAATAATATTAAATGGATTAAAACCTAAATTATAAGTTAATGAATTTGTAATACAAAAGTTGAATCTATAAAGAATACTAGAATAGTGATGGCTAAGGGGAGGGGGCATGGATAATTCAGAGGCAGAGGCCATTTTAAGTACTGCTCTTGCCCATCTTACAAGCCTCCCTCCCTCCCTCTGCCGACACTTTTTACACAGACCAAATTACAATTCAAAAAGAAAAATTGTGAAACTTTCGTGATTTTATTTTAGTGTTTATTAAATTTTGTACGCACATTGAAATGCTAAATATTGTCGATAAATTTGAGAACATTTCCTGAAAGTTTGTTATCGTTGGTACCACAAAAGAAATACTACTAAAACAAACTACCCCTAAAATCAGGATTGAGTCAATGAGGATTCAGAGAAATTTATTAGTGCTAGTAGTATTTTCACATAGCACATTGTGTAATTAATAGTTTCATATGTGAATCGAAGACTAATTTGTTATTAATACTAGTATTTGCGAACCTATAAGCTATAGGGTATGTAGGTTTTGATTCATAAGATCATTAATTAATGCTATGTGATTAGCACATGCATATACAATGGGTTTTGCATATAATTAAATTTCCTTAATTAATATAATAATTGAGTTAGTGAGATTTTTTTGTGGGTAGTTGAAAATACGTACAGCAATATTAGAATCAAACACTGCGCGCGCCGTCCTTGGAGAGGAGGTGGGAAGATGGGTTTAGTCTTAAACTGAATAGTACGTGTTAGGTACTTTGTCCCCTAAATGTATTGCAATTAAAATTTGTAACAAATCTTACACATATTATTATACGTTAAAATTTAAATAAAATAGAAAAAACTAACTTAAAATGAAATAACATTATAATATTATCTAATAAAAGGTGATCAAAAGATATTCTAGCAATTTTTTCAATGAGATAATCGAACAACATAAATATAATTCTACGAAAAAAAGTAATGATAAAACTTTTATATATCTTAATCCATATGATCATATTATAACTAATATTTATATGCTCCTTAAAAAATAATACATTATCTAAAGAAGGAAATAATTTTCAACTGGGTCTTGAATATGTGGCCTCAGGTTAGTAGTGCGTCAATACAACCAAAGGGCTAATAAATAATAATATTACTAATACAAGATCATATTTTTCTTGGGGGGAGGGGGTCACCATCACCCCCAACCCCCATATAGCTCCGTCTCTACACTGAACCGATCTTAATTACTTGAAAACTATCAAGAATCAAATAAGATTTAGAATAACATAAATTTAAGGAGTCAATGATACATAAGATTTAGAATCATTCAATAGCTGGTATGTGACCAAAATTTACATAGATTTTTGAAGGAAAAAAATATTTTGAGTCAAAAACATCAAACAAACCCAATTAAGTGTAATAAAAAAAAAATTAACCGGCCTTACTCATGAATCAACCCAGCAATTATATATTAATGGGGCTGTGATTGTGTTTCTGGCCGGTTGACCCATGTGTCGCAACCCATTTAACCATGGTTACAAAAGGGCAGGGGACCTTGAGGTTGCATGAGGGGTCTACACATTGATTGAATTAATGAGCTTTCAAGAAACTGTATTGCACACAACTAATATCTTTCATGAATGCATATATATATAAACAAATAAATAAATAAATTTGTTTCCTCACAAATCAAAGACATAAGTGTTGCTAAGATAAGATTCAGTGGTTACGTTTGAATTCTCCCACCAAATCATTTTGAATATTTCTCTTCTTTTGGACCACAATTTTATTATATTAATGATTGAATGGTACAAAGCACAATAATACATTAATTAATTTGTCATGTTTGCAAAGGAAAATATCATTTGTTTGTATATATAAATAAATATATTTATTATTATTGCTGTAATTTATTAGATAGAAATTAAGAAAGTGTAACATATTCTTGTAACGCGCTTATGCATTTAAGAATGATTGCTCTATATATAGTCTGTTGTATAAGTATTCATATAAAAATGAATGAAATGAATGAATGAGTACTGTATATTTTCCTACATACATTTAAAGGTTATTAATGTCTTCCCTCATGAATGGGGAACTTTGACCTTTCAGAAACACAGAAGAGTATTATCATACTCCACTTTAAAACCAACTGCATGGGCACTCAATTAATTAGTTCTTGATTTGACCCACTAGCACTTTACTATTTTGGATTTAATTTTAAACACAATGAATGAGTGGGAAATTTGTGCTTTAACCACCGGGCATGATCATATCTATCTATCTATCTATCCAATTAAAAAACGAGTTGAGTTGCACAAGTCTTGTGATTAAAAAGTACTCTATTAACTAATCATAAAGTAATTTTACATTTATTGTGTGATTCAATGGTTGCAACAACAACAACAACATATTGCTGGAAATATATATATAGGAGATATTCTCTGTTACTAAGATGAGCCCTTTGATGATATGATTATTCTTCTCTTCTCTTCTCTTCTTCTTTTTAAATGAAAAATGATTTTGAGTCCAACGGTCAGCAAAGCTGTTTACAAAAAGATTATTCCAAAAGTTGAAACAAGCAGTGGGAAAAGCAACCAGCTTGCATTGCACATTATTATTATTATTATTATTATTAAACAGAATATCCAACTGGCCCCTGGCCTTAACTTAGATGCTGCTGCATGCAGTGAAGCACAATATATTATAGTATGACATTTTAAGTTTTAACAAAAAAAAAACTAACTGTAAAATTTCTAAATACCATTATAGACATAACCGTCCTATTACCACTCGGGTCAAATTCAACCACATACAGTTCAAATCCCGCACCCAAACCATTCACAAATCAGTTACAAAACAAGTATTTTAATCACTTTCTTGTGAGATCAAGAATGAGACATGTACATAACACACATACAGACAATTGACGGAGACCCATAAGGAAGAGATGATAGAAAGATGGTTCCACTATATTTATGAAAAAACATCTAAGGATTCAATATTACTACTTGCAACCAGAAAGACTAGGTTATGTAAACAACCTTAACAAGATCCCATTTCTTCAGTAAATTACAGAGGAATTTCCCTTCCTTCTCTTTACAAGGGACAGAAGAAAAATTCAAACATCAAGAAAATGAAACCGATTTAGCAGTAATATAGCTGCTAAAGCCTTATACATTTGGGCAGGAAAAAAACAGTTAGTAAAGACTAAGAAGAAGAAAAAGGTCAATGGTTTTGCCAATGCTAAAGCTAAAGCTCACCACTTCCCCCCATCCATGGGAGGTCAATAAACAATAAAAAACTAACCTCCATATGCTCAATCTGTTGGCAGAAAAAAAAGAGCTCCAACCCCTTATAAGTTTGGATTCTTCAACGAGTTTGAAGATTCATCGAGGCACCGGAGTACCGACAATGCTAATGAATTTCTTAAGCCTAATTCATTGCTTTTAACGTGTTAGTAAATTAGAAACTGCCTACCCCTATGAACATTTGCGCCACAAGTTGGTCTTACTTTGGTCAAATTTCCATCTTCCACACTACGTTATCGATGCTGCTATCTTGGTTGTTCTCCAACGCTGCAACTTTCGCTCGATTTGATGCATAGGAAATTACAGATTTACCGCATTCCTCAACTGGGAACTCGCATGTTTCACTGAAAGAACCTGATCTCAAATCAGCGGGTGGGATAAAACAGTCATTTGACAGACCTGGAACGTTGAATGCGACCTCTTCAATTGTCCAAGCTTCTTCCATTCGGGTTTTTGTATGGCTCATTGCCATCTCTCCAAATCGGAAAAGGGTCACCACAGAACGACCAGAGTGAGCAATCATGATTCCTTCAACAGACCTATAATCATCCAAGAAGGAATTGATAGTAGTTTCCCAGTAAACCGCATCTCCACCATTAGATTGAATTCGGGTAAGATGTGAATCCTCCACGTGAACAAGAAGCCCTGTCTTTTGGCTGAAGTACCCAAACAGGACATGTCTTACAATTTCAGCAGGTCCTTCACTCCTGGCCTTTAATGTCTGAGGGTCAGCTGCGAGTTTTAGAATGAAGCAATCTTCTCCGTTAATAGTCTTCTCCCCAATGCAAATGGAATTAGCAAATAAACAAGCAGTAGTTCTTGGATCAAGTCCCTGCAAAAACAAAGACCATTTTAAAAACAAAAACTCGAAAAATGGCAAAAAACTAAAACTTTGATCGAATCTCAACCTGAAGGGCACGACGCAAGGGCCTAACGGGACCCTTTGCAGTATGAGCACCTAGCCACGGCGTGTGCCTCCAAACTAACTTGCCATTGCAGCCAGCGTGAACTTTGCTTCCTCCAACTGCAAGCTCCACATACCACATGTCGGGATTCATCTGCCAGAGGACAAAACCACCAGATTCAGCAGCATTCCTGTTCTTCAGCACTTTGGATGCAGTTTCAAACTCGGAAGCCACCATCTTCATTTTCCCCATTGCATATGCATTCTTAATGGAGTTGTGGATTTTTTGCCCTCCAGAAGCAGCAGTAAATTGTTGTAGTATGTACTGAGCCGATGAGGTTTCCTACAAAAATAGCAAAACCTCATAATCACAAGCATTGAAAAACAATGTATAGAGGATATTAACGAAAACTTACCAAAGTAATCAACATCATTTTTCCAATCAAAATCTCAACTCAACATCACCAAATACAGAATGAAAATAATAAATAAATTAATCTCTTATGTGTGTATTTTAAGTAATTAATTTCATGGAATTTCATTTTCTGAAATAAGTAGAGAGAGAGAGAGAGCAATACATACAATGGGGGTGTCCTTTATACTGAGATGAGGAAAGGGGTCAGTGGTGCTAACATGCACCGGGGCTAGAGGTGCGGCCATCACCCCAAGCAGTAGCCTCAGATCAGACCTCCTATTTCCGCACCCATTCTCGTTAACGGCTACCGAAGAATTCCGGGCCATCTGTCCAAGTACCCACTGTCCGATACCCGACCCGAACCGTTTGGACTCCCCTATTTCCCCGCCATCCGGATCTGGACCCTCCATCAACGGCGTTAGTGCTTCCCCCACCGGTCTCAGGCTACCCGATCGTCCAATCAACGGCTCAGGATGACTTGAGATGGCCTTCTTCCTCCGGAGCAGACCAGACATGGGCGACGGGCTCCGACCCGGACTCTTCGAGCGGGACCTTGCTGGAGATAGTCCACGTACCACTTCCTCCTTCAATGCCGAGAAAAACCCCTGTTTTTTCTCCATTTTAATAACTCGATATGAGACCTCTGTATGTACGTATTTATTTTTTAAAGAAAACAATCAAGCAGTTTGACTTGCCCTAATTCGTCGGCAACATGGTATGGTTATGACTTATCACCATTTTTGATACGTTTATTATGTATATATATATATATATAGAGAGAGAGAGAGAGATGGAGGGAGAATGAGTGAGGGAAAACGTTGAGAAGAAAGTGGCGTTATTTAGAGAGAGTAGAAGTCCAACAGTGTAAATTCTGAAAGCGACTGCAGGAGAGAGAGAGAGAGTTCTGAATTCTAATAGTGGAGATGGCGAGTGTGATGTGAAGGCTGACGCGAGTGAGTACACGCGCATATGTGGTTAAAAAACACTTGCGATGTAACATTAATTAAGAAGATTCCTGTACGTACTCTAAATTAGGAAATTTCCTTTTCTTATTATTTTTTTTACACGAAGAATAAATTATTTGACCAACAACAACATAGGTTAAGATTTCTTGTTGGAATACAAAAAAAAATTGTATTTTTATTATTGTATTCCACATCAGCTGTGTTGTGATCTATGCAAAATAATAATCCTATTAATAAGAATATTATGAAAAAAGTTTTTGCTGGGTTGGAAGATATATGCCATCTCAAGAGATGGTTATTGTTTAGATTAGATTTTTTTATAATTATTTCAGATATTTTAATTGGGTTATTGAATACATGATCACACTAATCTTTTGACTAACTTATAATAGTATGAGCAAAAAAATTATTTGAAAAGAGAGAGTATTTGTTATGGTGGCATGAGTTTTAAGTTTTTAATTAATTCACCTAAAAGCAAAATTTGGTAAAATCGGATTTTGAGGGATTATGGGTAATTAATGTTTAAATGCGTTCATTAGATTCATGGTATATCTTTTCGTACTAAATTAGTTCGCTTATTTTCAAATTATGTATAAGTAGCTGAAAATATAAACTTAGTTAAAACTTATAGTAATTCACAAACCAGTCCTGATCCCGAACTAATTTTGAGTACTTATTCAATCTAGTAATTGAAGAGAATGAAACTTGAACTTAGATGAGTTTTCAATTGACTATATAACCTTCACAGATAACCATTTTTCACTCAAATCGTGTTGGCTAGTTTGTTTTTTACCCACAAAAAAAATTCATTCAATTCGACCCGTATATATTCAACCCGACCTACATAATTAACACCTCTAGTTAGTTTTTATTGGCATAATCACCATCGAACCGTTGATCACCCTTCTTTTAATGTACTCCTTCCGTTTTTTTTAATTGTCGCTTTGGAAAATTGCACACGAATTAAGAATATCATAAATAATCATTTTTCTGGAGTAAAAAATTCAAAATATCATTTTAATTGAATAAGCTTACCATTAATGATAGTATTAGTAAGAATGGTAAAATTGATATTGATAAGATAATATTAATTTTACATTGTAATCCTAAAACCACAAATAAAAGTAAACAAAAAATGTTTGACAAAGCAACAAATAAAGAAAAACGGAGGGAGTAATTTATGTGTATATTTAAGAGCTTTTAATTTACTCATTTATGAATTCTATAGTAGCTTTAAAAGAGTAGATGTAATGATTGGTTCCCTTACTAAATAAATTTGATGATTTATAAGATTCATAGACTGTATTCCCTCATTTTTGCATTGACTATAGTTGGTGGTGAATAATTATGTGTGACTTAAATAATTGAATGTGACCTTCTTATTCTGACTAGGTACAATCACTGATAATTAATTATCTATGGTTGGAGTAGTATTTTTTCATCGATTATTGGGTAAATTACTAAATTTCCGTGAGGTCATACTTAATTAATTACAAAAATATCTCTCACATATTAGGTATTACGAAAATTTTCTTAGATTTGTTACCATCTTACAATTAACATCTTATCCTTGGAAAGTTCATACTTTACCCTTAGGAGATTATTCGTAATATCTTATAAATTTCAAAATTTGGTGACTAATTATAGTATAGAAGTATTATAAATTATGAAATAGTAATTATATAACTAACACAAAAAGTTGATAAAATTGTAAAATTGCAAACAAGTTACAATAAATATTAAAAAATGTAAGTATTTATTAATAATTTTTTTTATAAAATAAAATTTGCCTATAATAGTTATAATAATATGTTGTAAACATATTTAATTTTATTTACACATTTAATTAAATAATTATTTTTTATTTTTATAATATTAAACTTTAAATAAAATTGTTACTTACCAATTATTTTAAATATATTTATTTTTCAGTATTATTTTTATGTTTATAATATTAAACATCATTTAAAATTATGACTACAATATAAAAAATTAATTAATTAAATTAAATGTGTACATAAATTTTTATATTCATAAAATATTTTACATTAAATTTATGAGATATTACAATTAATATCCATGTTTTAAAATTTTATCAGACATTAGAAACATTACAAATAACCTTCTAGTGGCAAAATTAAAAAATTACAGGGGTAAGAGACTAATTGTAAGACGTAGACAAATTTAATGCCGATTTTCGTAATATTTAATACATTAAGAAGATTTTAATAATTAGATTTTACCTCAAGGGGGATATTAGTAATTTACCCATGATTATTTTCAGCGTTTGTAAAAAATACATTGGTTTGATATGTCTAATGAATATTGTACGCAAGACAAAAGAGTAGTTATGTTTTTTAAAAATATATTATACAAGCTCTTTTAACCCTTCAAACTATAAATTATTTAGTAAATTGTCCTTGGTTAAATAGTAAAAAAATTGAATACCCTCAGACAGGCCGGGGTTGGGTCTTTTGTTTTTAATTTATATTATAAAATTAAATAATGTGCTAATTTGGAAGGTAATTTAATTATATCTGATTGAACATTTGTATCAAAATCACATTTATATGCATTCTTGCGTGTCTGAAATATTTCATAAGTCTCAGGGAATTAAATCAGTTTACTCGATTATTATTTTGACAGAGGGATGTTTTATTTGCTTATTTTTATATGTGACGTAAATTAAATTGTTGAATAAGTTGTCATGTGGATTAGCCAAAAAAGAAATTAAAACCTTTATAATGATCGATATAAATTAATTTATATGGTATAGTGAAAATAAAATAAAATAAAATAAAATATGCGAGACTAGGATTTGTTCACCACCAGACAAAAGCTACTGTGTTTAATTAGGGGGCCCCTATAATCTGTAATACGCGCTTAATTTAATTTAGAAGTAGAACCACCGTACCGATTTAGTGAAGATTGCATCCAGCACCATGCAGCTAACTCCCTCCCATTAATTCAACAGTATATATATATATATGATATATATATATATATCATCGATCAAGTATAAATTAAGGACGACATCAACATGTTGAGATCGATCTTTATTTAATTAAAAGAGAAAGCTGGATCTTCAGATTCTTCACATTGCTTTTTCAAATGGGTGATGTCATGATATGATATGATATATGTGAGCAAGAAAAGGGCAAGCCGAATAATATTACAAAAGAAAGGTCTAAATTAATCAAGGAATTTCCAACGTATCTCAAATTAAAGGAGTAATATTTAAGGTTGTTATTTTTAAAATTAAGAAAGTTATGTGGTATTATATTAATTAATATCCGTAATAATATTGAACTGTAATTCATGTAAACATAATAATGGTTTAGTGATCACGTGCAATTCATATTATATATGAATGATCATGATGTAAACATATATATTCACTTGATTAATATACGTGGGTCATCTATATATGTTTTAATTAACTTTAGAACCGTTCATGTGAATATGATCCTCTCTGCAGGATTCTTTTTCATTTTAATTTGAAATCCCATCAATCTAAGAAATATATATATAATATATCAACCATGCAATATTTGCTATCTACATATTATACTACACTTCATCAGTTTTTTGCTCTTCATTAATCTTTCGACGTAATTATGTACATTTGATCTGCCATGCATGATGCATCTATCTATCAACTATATATATATATATATATACGGTCCAATAAATTATATTGAAAATATTTAATTTTTCGACTGGTTTTAGTCCAAAATCTATTTATTAGCACCCGGCCACTCAAATAACCACATCAAATATTTAATTATAGACGTGACTTTTACTGATCGTTACTAATTATAGATTATTATTATTATTACTATTATTATTTGTATTATATAAATACGACATTTGCATTAAATTGTGTCATTGTTATTATTATTATATGTGAGAGAGAGGAATTTTTTTTTTTTAAATAATTGGTGTTGTTAGCCCTATAGATTGAAGGCGATATCCAATGAAATGGGGTTCACCTGAACTAAGAAGGATCTATTGGTTGGAGATGCTTTTAAAACCCATATTATATATAGGTAACCAAGTTCAAATGACATTTTTATACCCATGAACCAATTAAAGAGTTAGTTTGGATAAATTGCACTAGATTATGCGCCACTTATAATACATGCATACATGTACATGACATAGTTCTTTTCGTATCTTTTTGTCCTAGAAAGAGTTAAAGACACGCTGCTTTAAAGCAGGACATAAAAAATGAAAGTATTCTTATCTTTTCTTTTTATCCATGTTGATTTTGTCTGTGAAGTTGGATATTGAGGATAAGGCTCTGTAAAGCGGCCTGCATTAAGCTCTGATTTTTTGTACCTCAAATTGATTTTGGTACTACGCCTTGTGCTTGAAGCAATACCAGCAGCAGATACTTTCTTGGATTTCATTTTTTCTTATTGGGAATATTCTATCTGGATCTGAATATGACTCGATAATTCAAATTTCTAAACTAGCAAAACGAGATACAGGTGAACCCAATCGTGTTCCCTCCCTAGCACGTCTGTAGTGGAATGCAATATAGAGTGCAACCTCAAACGATTATATAACTCTACAATTCATACGCAAAAATGGCTCCGTGTGAAATATTATTATAGAAATACCGATTATTTTTATCAGCTAGTTTTAATTCAAGTAAGATTGAGTGCAATTGGATTCCAGAAGTACTTTTAGGAAAGAAATTTGTCCAAGCCTGGTTTGGCCAAACCCATCCAACCACCAAGCAAGGGTATTACACTTGCTTTGTGATTGGTCACTTTCGTGGAAGTTACATCCAATCACAAAGCAAGTGTATTACACTTGCCATGTAGTTACTTTGGGTTCGACCAAACCTGGTCTGGGTAAGAATTTCCCGTACTTTTAGATTGCCCTTTTCTATCTATAGAAATTATAACTATTCAAAATTTAATAGAGTGTAAGATTTGCATATATTTATAATTTTGTGTGCTAATTTTGAAACATTATTAGTAACAAAGAGACCAGATAGATTACTTTAATTTTGAGTGGGCCTAGAATATTAACCCTTGATGGGCTTTGAGTTTACACTTTGAAGATTTTCCTTCATAAACTTAGAAATACACCTCATTGCCAGTGGGCCATGGCCCAAAAATGCTAAAGGATAAAATGGAAAAGAAAATATAGTTGAATTTCTTATAACTGAAAAAATAAAAAATCCTGAAGAAAAACTTTATTCTTGCCATTCCTTTGTAATAATCGCAGAAGGCGTCTGAAATTCATCCCAGAGTATATCAGTAAACGCCGGGAAATCGCCATGGCTGACATCGGTAGCTTAGAGAGAAGGTTATTTATTTCCGAAGAAATGTTTATGAGATATTTTTCTTTTTTCTTTATTTCGGAAATTTGCGTTAATTATGTGTGTTGGATTCTGGAAAAGACTAACTTAAATTGGGAATTTGTTAATTTTAATTCATTTGATTTCGTTGATTGTTGAATTCATAAAGTTAATTGAGAACTTATAATTTGCTGTAAAACAACTTTCGTTTCCTTAGCTGTCTTTTCCCTTGATTTAATGTGCATGCCGAATTTTCTGTAAAAACAAATAGTTGGTAAATTACCAATCCCAGTCTGAGGATGCATCTTAGATGTGTTGGTGTAGTTATATACTGTATTAGTTTATAGCTTTAGTCTTCAAGACGTTCAGATATATTTAATTAGAGATACATTTGATTAGTTACTAATTGATATTCTGCGGGATTATCTACACTATAAGAATATATAACTTTAAGATATATTTAATTAGAGATACATTTGATTAGTTACTAATTGATATTCTGCGGGATTATCTACACTATAGGAATATAAGTTTACCTTCTTATTTGAAAAACTTTTATTTGAATTTGAAATATAAATTAATAGTGCTATGCAATAAGTTATAGACTTAACAATTAGTTTATATGCTTAATTTGAGTAAATCAAAACCTATGAATTACTAGTTGAAATCACAAGTTTAATATTTCAAGAATCGCAATTTTTATTTATGGGTGAGGGAAAGTGCAAGAATTTAATTTTTTCCGAATCGGTACTTTAAAATATTGAGAAGGAGAATGATGTGTAAAGCTGTCATACCTCTTGAACTAGAGTGTTTATTTGAGTAATTTTACCAATTGGATAGTTACAATTACCAGAGAAGTAGTTTACGTTTCCTTGTTCGTGTGTTGTTTGGCAAGTTGTATGGAGGACATTGTTGAATTAAGAGAACTTCCTTGTGTCAATGACTGTATAATAATAACAAACTTCTACTTTGAATAAACATTTCTTCTGTAATTGATTACTTGAAAGATGTCTAAAGAGTTCAGCACCATATTGAACAAAAGTTGCTCTCTGAATTCTGCCTTGTTTTTTAATTTAAAAAAATAGGTTTTAATGATTTATAAGCAGGAGTTTTGTTTCATAGGAGGCCTGTTTGCATGACCTTCTTAGTGCTACACTTATGTCAGATAACTACTTCTGGTATCATAGATTGATATCGACATGTGTGAGTTCTTTGTGTAATATACATTGAATTTTTCTCTGCGGAATGCAGGAAAACTGGAACATGTAATCTGTTAAGCGATGATTGTCCCAGTTTATTTTATTGCTTTTACATGATATCAGGGCTTACCTCCCATACTTAGTTAAGTTTGTTGTTATTTGGCTAAATTTTAGGTACTTTGATGCTTGCAAGAGGCAAGGGATTCTACCTAATAAGGCAATTGTAGGAGCATTATTCAAGGTTTGAAATAATTTTGGTTATCTTTTCAATCACATGTAAATCTTTGGTAAAATTGTTTCCTATAGATTGTTCTATCTTTCTAACTGAACTTGAAGTATGATGAACATGTAAGTGAAAGTAGAAGTTGTAGATGCATTAGAGTTTTTATAGATTCACACTGCTATTGTGTTAAAGTAGAGATTCTAGGGTTAAATAAGTAATTTTCTTTGGTTCTTGCCTTCATTTATACTTAAAGGCAAAAGTGATGATTTTTATTGGGTTAATCTGTTTGGGCTTTGGGCTGTGTCGACTAAAGAGGATAAAGAGGTGGTGGGTGGGTCGGAAAACTAGTGATTTTTTTCTTAAAGAAAAGCTTTCCGCAAATACTTCAGAGAGTAAGGGCGTGATCAAAACGAGTTATAGTTAGATACTTTTGGGTTTCAAAAGTTTTTTAATATGCTGACATAACATTTCTGAATGTTGGATTTTAGCCCTTGTTATACATGGAACAAAATCACATATTCCTGACCAGGTCTTGTTCTCAACACAAGCTGGCACATTATTGATCTTGATTCTTGAACTAAGTAGCAGTTAGGATGCTGATATGTAGAATTAAATGTTCATTTGTTCTCCTATGTAAACTCTTACTAGAAGGTCATATGGGCAGTACAAGTACGTCTTCATTCTGTTACTCAATTACTTATGCTTCAAGTGAAATTCTGTAGTGAAGTAACACCCTATTTAACCCCTGAATTTAGATATAATCATTAAAGATTCTTCAGATTGTCCATATCTCATATAGTTACTTGTAGACAAAAAGCCTTTGAAGTTGATCTAGTAAGTGCTGTAAAGTAGGGGTTATTCAGCTTATCAAATGTACTAATGGAATTTGTACTAAGCTTGTAATGATTTGTTTTGAAGCCATAATTTGACAAGGGAAAACTAACATGAATTAGATATATGCTATGATAGGGTGCAAGAGATTGAGTTTTAGTGTTTCATTTCTTGAGAAAATACATGGATTTTCCTGCCAGCCATGATCACCCTCTTATTTGGTAAAGTTCAATTAAATATGGCCTTTTGCTTCTTATATTGTACCTTCTCTAAAATTATATTTCCTTCTATCTTTTTCGTAATGCTTCCTCTTTCAGAGTACTTTTTATGCAAGTCTAAGATAAGTTTTGCTGTTGTTATTTAGTAACAAGACAACATACATATTAATGTGGTAGAGTTTGCATTTAGCAGAAAATGATAGCTTATTTCTGCTCATTCGTTGCATTAAGAATCGGTTACTGTCTTCAACTTGACGTGGTATCTTTCTGATACAGGCTAAGATCAAGAAAGTCCGCCATGAGGTATCTAGTCTTGTGGTTTTAATGGATGACTTGAAAGATGTTGATTTCTACCCACTTCATGATCTATTAAAGGAAATTGATACTTCTGAGATTGATGCAGTGGACATGATAAATAGATCTTCATGTGCACTAAGTGGAGAAAATGTTTCACCATTGCTGCATGCTGTCAACAAAAAGCTTCGAGTGGTTGATATCCGTGACATCTCATTTGGGAAAGATTTCTTGCTGTATGTGGTTGTGCTTTTTAACTCCTTCCCTGTTTATTATCATTCTTAAATCAATTACTTTCCTTTGATCATTACAAGCTCATTGTGGGGATACTTTTGGAATCTTCAGTCTTCACATATGTATGAACACACATATTATTCCTTCTACATGTAGACTGGTGGATCATTGCTGAAATATAACTCTCCTGATATACTGAATAAATGGTCAATTAGTATTCTTAAGATGTTTTATCAATGTGTGAAGCCGTGATTTGATATCAGTCATGTCAAATTGGGTCAATGCTCTGTAGCTGAACTCTGCTAGGTTGCTCTGACCTGATTTTCCTCTTAAAAATTGATTATTATGAGCTTGTAAGGCTCTTTGGCATGTTTCTAATTGCAACCACTAATTTTGTGCCTGCCGTAGCCTTGTTTATGCTGTGACATAACTGCAAAAAGGCAAGTGCACTTAAGTTGAGATGGTTCCTTTGCTACATTGACAGCATCTCACCTTGTTCTAATCATTATGCTTGTGCGTGTATATATGTTTACAGTTTACCTTCTTCTTTCTGTATCTCTCACTGTCCCACACACATGCTTACAAATATGGTGACACAAATACATAGAGCCAATGCTTTTTTCCTTGCAATATGGTGCTCTTTTTGCTGCCTATGATTTTTATTGTTCATGTTATTTTGCACTTACTACCATGAGATCTCTCCTCCCAGGAATATTGCTCAGCAAGGCTTAGCATGCGAAGTCCTAAATCTACGATCGTCCCATTTCCGAAAGCTCAATATGGTTGGAAAATTTGTGCGGATGCACACACTTAACCTGGATTTCAGTGCTTCACTTACTAGTTTTCGAGATGATTGCTTTACATGTATGCCAAACTTAAAATTCCTTTCGTTGTGTGAGACAAGAATTGCGAACCTGTGGACTACTAGTGCGGCGTTATCCAAACTCCCTTCACTTGTTGAGCTTCGATTTCAAAATTGTTTATATTGTAGTGACATGGGGCTTTCCCCTGGGTCATCTGGAAATAAAGACAATGAATGCAATAGTTCAGGTCATACAGACTTTGACGTACACATTGAATTACCTGTGCCTGATGATGAAAATTTTCCACATTTAGACTTAAATATAGAGGATGAAGATATGAATGATTATAATATTATCCAAGATGGTACAAATACAAATAGTGATTCTTCAGATGACAGCGAAGTGGATTTTCCTGAACACTATCAAGACTTTGATTCGGTGGAAGTCTCCCCTGATATGCCTCTTGGTTGGGAGGAGCTGGTTGATTTGGAGAATGAGGTATTAAATGTTTGAAGTATCGCATCAACATTCCAAACATTAACTTTTTTTGCTTTTTGATTATCAATTTTCTATATTTATATGTATTTATTTCTTTGGACTGCAACAAATTCTGCATTCCTTAACTTGATGTACTACACAAGTTTGCTACTTTCTTTAATATTTCGTTGGTGTTAGGAATAAATGATTTTAGTACAAGAAGTATCCACTCTCTGTATGGTTCTCCTTTTATGCAGTCCTCTTTTAGCATAAAAAGATCATAATTTCGAAATTGGTGTATTTTAGCCATTTCTTAAAGTGTATCAGCATTCACTAAATAGAGTATATTTAGAGAAGAAGCATAATGAACATTTATTGTGTCATATCAGATCTCTTTTGGCATGCTGGATATGCAAGGCGACGATTTATTCTCACCTGGATTGGTCAAAATGGCTAATAAATCTGGTGATCCAAAGAAGTACATTTCTCGTCATCCATCGCCTATATGTTACGAGAAATATTACAGAGATTACATGATAGCATCATTACCAAACCTTAAAGTTCTTGATAATTTACCAATTGCAAAGGTTGACAAGGAAAGAGCTAACCATATCTTCACATGCGTTTTTGAGTGCCTTCCTTACAACAGACGTAACAAAGAGAGTGTGATTCGTTTATTGCGGAAACGTGAGATCCAATCAAACCTCCCTTGTACACGTGCCTCGAGGAGAAGGTTCTCTTCCTCATCAAAAAAGTCTCAGTACTACTATTCCAGGTCATTATCTGCTGCCAAAATGGGATCTTCTCCATGGCCTACCTTACATCCCCTTTCTATAACAGGCAGTGTGTTGAGTGATGAAAGGAGAAACTTTCGTCCAAGACAGTTTGAGTACCATCCATCCGACTCAAGCCTAATGGTTTTTGGAACCTTGGATGGTGAAGTTGTTGTAATTAATCATGAGAGCGAGAAGATTGTTAGTTACATTCCTTCACTTGGAGCTATGAATAGTGTCCTGGGTTTATGTTGGCTCAAAATGCACCCTTCTAAGGTATGTCATAGTCCTTATTATCAATTAACAGATTATACTGTCACTGCGAGTGCTATTTCACAAGTCGGAGTACAGCCTCCTATAGGGTAAAAAAATATTTGGATCATTTAACTAATCATTTTATATAATTGTGGACCTCAAACTCTAGACTGAACAGGTCAAATTATTAGAGGTAAAGAGGTAATATATCTATAATTTTTGTTATGCTCCAGTGCATAGGAAATGTGATATGTGTTTTAAAATCTTGTTCTTTCCAGCATCAAACCATTCAAAAAGGTCCGGCTTCTGATGACCAATTGCATGTGAAACAACTGAGCTTATCCAATAGTTGTCAAGGCTTTTCCCAATTTAAAAAACTTATATAATAATGAGATGTCTTCATATGGTGATGCTTATACATTAACATTCTTTAACATAAAATTATGGCTTGCTGAATATTGATTCCATGCTTTAAATGTCCATATTCTATTTTGTTTATCTTCTCACGCTAGTTAAAATTTTGCATTTCAGCTCATTGCAGGTTCTGATAATGGTTCGCTTAGATTGTACGACATAAAGCAGATGTCTATCACAAGTAGAGGCATATATCCCAACCGTGGTTATGTCAACTTCGATGAGTTTGACCAGCTCACATCTGTTCATGTAAACTCAACAGATGAACTGTTCCTTGCCAGTGGATACTCGAAGCATGTTGCTTTATATGATATTAGCAGCGGACAGCGCTTGCAGGTTTTTACTGATATGCATAGAGAGCATATAAATGTAGTCAAGTTCTCAAACCACTCCCCATCTATTTTTGCCACTTCATCTTTCGATCAAAATGTTAAGATGTGGGATCTGAGACAGAAACCAAACCAACCCTGTTATACTGCTTCAAGCTCTAGAGGGAATGTGATGGTTTGCTTTTCCCCTGATGATCATTATCTTCTAGTTTCAGCTGTTGACAATGAGGTAACTTTACATTTTTTTTTAAGTTAGAATCCCTGAATTTTCACATAATTTAATGGAGGAAAAAGTGCATTGAGTTTCATTTCAAATAAATTTAGGCATTAATGAAAGTGATGCTCTGCAGAGATAGCACGGGGAACGTCTCTTTACATACAATTTTTTATGCTTAATATTAAGAGTAGAGGATTTCATTGCCAGGTGAAACAACTGTTGGCTGTAGATGGGAGACTTCATCTGGATTTTGGTATAGCTTCTACTGGAAGCTCTCAGAACTACACCCGGTCTTACTACATGAGTGGACGAGATTATGTAATAAGTGGAAGTTGTGATGAACATGTGGTCAGAATATGTTGTGCCAATACAGGGAGGCGGCTCAGGGATGTATCATTGGAGGTTTGTAGATTTTCCTTGCCTTCTTTCATATGTGCATTTGGTTGGCATGATCATTCATACCATTGCTACTTCTTTTGTCTCTGTTAACATTGTAATTTACATTAAGAATGGAACTTTTCAAAGAAAAGGAAAGGATGCTAATTATGCATGCTCCTAGATTTAAGACATGGAAGATGTGACTATTTAGTCGTGGGGCAGATTGTTTTATTAATTAAGAATTAGATTGAGGTGTCTACATTGTTTTTATTTTTTGGTTTCTTCTTGACTTATTTTTTGATTGTTTTCCTGATTTCTTGATTTCATTTCTCTTAGTCCCAAACTTTTTTTTGGGGTGGTGAGGGGGTTGAGTAACCAAATGCTTCATTTTCTGCTATCCTTTTATGCGTTCTACAGTTTCATGTGACGTGTGTCATGAACTCAACCTTTAGAATTGTTAGAGATATCAAATTTTAACAACTTAGACTTTTAGATGTAGTTTTAACACCAGGTAAGGGAGGACCTTGGTTATGAGTACTTCATCCAATTATGGAAAAAATACAATTGAAGTGCTACACAATCGACGGAAATAAAAATATGGCATGTTCATGAGAGGGGAGGCTACATGCATTCAAGTTTATTAAACGTCTTCTATCTCCAATAAGAGGAAGTATATACTCTCTGTTATCATAGAATTGTAACATTTGGTTTTGAACTGGAATATTGAAATTACTGGTGAACTAGTTTAAAAATATTTTTTTGAGGGTAACTAATTTAAAATTATTACTTTTCCATATTATGTCACATTGAATTTATTTGTTATATTAATTCGCTAATATATGCATCAACCTGATGGAAATATTTTGGTTTTATTCATCAGGGTAAAGGTGCAGGGACATCTATGTTTGTTCAGTCTCTAAGGGGTGATCCTTTCAGGGTAAGTTATTTGGACTGAATCTTACCATGCTCTATAACGCTAAATCTGTAATTTCCATTTACACGAACGACATTTTAGGCTGGTTATTCAGATAGTTTAGGAATGTACTCTTAATTCCAAAAGTTGTGAAAAAAGGTATCTAACTGGAGTGTTGTAAGACAAGCTTCCATTATCATTACACAATATCTGAGACAAAAGTGGCAAAGAAAAGAAACTTAAGTGTACCTCATTTTAGTTTTACTACTTAGTTTTAGTTCTCTCTAACTCTCTCACATATATATCTCTTGTCTTGGTTGCAGGATTTTAACATGAGTATTTTGGCCGCTTATATACGTCCAAGCTCAAATTCGGAAATTGTTAAGGTTCTTTTTGCGCTTGATAAATTTTCCTTTTCTTCTTTTCATGTAAAAAAATCTGACATTTTCAACATACTTGTAGGTAAATCTACTAGCATCCAGTGACCAAGATAAATCACATTCTTACACTCAGCAATGTCACTCAGTTAATGGGATGGGAGGTTGAGATATTGCAACTCTATCATCTTCACGACGCTCACACATATATAATTACTGTTTGTGTAATTTGCCTTATGTTTTTACATGCTAGTTTGTATGTATAATCACATTTGACTAGACCATGTTTAAGAGATTTTTCTAGACTTTGTTTCTGGGTATGTAATGTATGCTTACCATAAATAAATGCCTAGTCATAGTTAGTTTCCGTGTTTATTTTCTTTTATTATTGGTGTAATATGAAGCTGGCAATTATACTTATTCGGACCAGGTTGACTTGAGTGAGATGGATCATATAAAAAACGGGTCAAGTAAAGAGAATGTGTTGGGTTAAGACTGAACTGTTTCAAGTTTAAATTACAACCTTCATAAGCGTTAACATACATTTTATTCAATTAATTACTACTAAGAAATATCTTAGTATTATCTAAAAAAATGTACATAAATATAAATAATTTGATCTTCACTATATATATTTTGGCTCATGATCCTCGAACTAAATTCTTAGATGCAGCCGCCTCCATCCATGCTCCCGTACGGGCACGGAAAGCATGGGAAAAAGATCAAAGATATCATAGGCTCAAGCCATCGTCGCATAGGGGCTTTTAAAGAGCTAGAATCTTTAAATAAATAAATAGGTACTATGTTTGTAAAATTAAAGTTAAGTAAAGTATACGTATGCTTCTAAAGTACTAGTATTATGTGATTAAATTTTAAAAAATCAAAAAGATAATTAGTATGCCTGAAGTAAGTTCGAACACTTAATGAGTATTATACTATTTACTATTGAACTTTTTTATTTACTCAATTTCAAATATCACCTTTTCTAACTTCTATTAATCTAACCCTACAAAAACTTGGACTGAGGTGGATCAGATCGACCCATGGGTCGATACTTTGGGCCTAAAGTATTACAATAAATGTATTCACTTTGTAGTCCAGGCCCATAAAGAATTGCTGTGGTTAGAATTATTTTGTTACAGTTGAATCTTCTAACCGCAACCGCCAAAAATCCTAAACCTGATAAAACTGCCCCTTCTAGGGTTTAAATATCTTCTTTAACTATTTGTCATAGATTTTTGAGTTTTCAATTACTACTGTTTAATTTATCTAACTTACGAGAGATGGAGATTGATTTGGGAAAACTCCCATTTGACCTCGATTTCCATCCTTCTAATAATATCGTCGCCGCGGGTCTCATCACTGGCCACCTCCTCTTGTAAGTTCATTCCCATTCCTACCACTTCTTTCGAATTTAAATTAAAAATGGTTTTATGTATGTTTTTTTATATCAGGTATCGTTATGGCGCTGAATCAACCCCGCAAAGGTACAACTCAGCAGTGCACGCAATACACACATTTTTAATTATTGATTTTGGTGCTAACTTTTATTTTTTAGGCTGTTGGAAGTGAATGCTCATACTGAATCATGTAGAGCGCTCCGTTTTGTCAACCAAGGGCGTGGTAGTTTGCATCATTGTTAAATTAATACTACTTATTGTAATCCTTTATTTCTTATTGCTCATTGTTAATTGCGTTTGTGATCAGCTATCTTGACAGGGTCTCCTGACTGTTCTATTCTTGCCACGGATATCGAAACAGGGACAGAAATTGCACGTCTAGAGAATTCTCATGGGTGGGTTGCTATTTTTATTACTAAAGGTGTACAGTACTGTGTTCATGTACCTTTTTAGTTGGTTTAAAGAGGTAACATGCAAAATATGCAGGGCTGCTGTGAATCGGATAGTTAACTTGACAGAGTCGACTGTTGCATCTGGAGATGATGAAGGTTGTATTAAGGTGACTAACATGTAAATGAATTAAATTAGGTTTTGTTGATTTAAATATCTTAGAAAATGATAGATTTTGTTGTAGAAATAACTTCACTTTTTACATGACTATAATGCTCATGCCTTAGTGAGTTGCAGTTTAATAACCATTTTATTCGAGTCATTTCATGATATAAGATATAAAAAGGTACAAACAATTGGTTATTAGTTCCTCTTTCTATTTGTATGAGGGGGTGTGATGTTTTCAAGCAATTTTAAGTTTTGAGCTCTAGCATTTTTTCATTATTTTTTAGGAGGATATTTAGGTCTCCCATTTTCATTGCAATACAGGTATGGGATACGAGGCAGTGTACTTGCTGCAACTCTTTTAATGTTCATGAAGAATACATTTCGGATATTACATTTACATCGGATTCCATGAAATTACTTGGAACCAGGTAATCATGGCCTGTCTCTGTCTCCGTCTCCTTGAGTATGCATGTGCGTGCCTGGGTGGAATATCTAATCTGCGCAGGAAAATGCAGTTTCACCCCACTCAAAATTATGGGACATTATGTGCACTCTCAGATCCTCATCTTTAAATTTGAACACAATTCATTGTTGTCTGATGAATGGGACTTGAAGAACACTAATAACTCTTTCGTCTTTCTTTTGCCACAGTGGAGATGGCACTCTATCTGTCTGCAATTTAAGGAGCAACAAGGTGATTCTTTGTTGCTTTTAGCATTAGACCAATTTCTTTTGCATCTTGGCTAAGTCCTTTATCTGATTCTTTTCAGTTGATATATGAATTTGTTACTAATGCTCTACTGCAGGTTCAAACTCGATCAGAATTCTCCGAGGACGAACTGCTTTCTGTTGTAATTATGAAGGTTGAATTTTACTCCTGGCTTGGAACAACTTTCCTATGTTGCATTAAAATTGATAAGCCTATAGCTAACCAGAATACTTTGTTATTCTCTTTGAAAGGCTTGATTGTTATTACTCCCTCTGTCCCATTTTAAGTGTCGTTTTAGGTGTTTTTACACATATTAAGGCACCTACTTAATTGCCTCAATTTTAGGAAAAAACAAATGATATTCCTAAAATACCCTTACATTATCTCTCTTCCTTTTTCTCTTATTCTCTCTATCTCTCTTGGAGTAATAAAAAGCAAAGGGCAAAATGGAAAAATATGTCATTAATAGTGCATTGAAACTCTAAAGTGACAGATAATTTGGGACAAAAAATATTCTCTAAAACGACACTTAAAATGGGACAGAGGGAGTAATAGTTATGTTATTTATCTTTTGACGATGCTTCTATCTTTCTCTTTGCGGATGCAATGATAAGCCTATAGCTATAACCGAAATACTAGTTGACATAAGTTTGACAAATTAGTAATTTTGACTAGAATGGCAGAAAGGTCATATGTGGAACACAGACTGGAACTCTGTTGTTGTACTCATGGGGTTTTTTCAAGGATTGCAGGTATTTCATCTCTACTAGTGCTTTTTCTTTTACTTGAGAAACATTTAGAATTTTTATTTTTATCTTTGGGATAGTCCTGCCTGTATCTTGATCTCCTTTGTTTTGTAGTACATGCTCAAGGTTAACATTGTTATTGATGTTACGTTTTTCTATATTTCCAGCGACCGATTTGTTGATCTCTCTCCTAATTCTGTTGATGCTTTGCTAAAGGTTAGTGCCTTTCCATGAGAGATTTTTCCTTAGCATACATGTAGTTTATCTGACTGGATTTTATTAATTACTTGTATTTTCCTCATTTTCCCTAAAGCTTGATGAAGATAGAGTAATCACTGGTTCTGAGAATGGACTTATCAGGTAAGCGTATGTCGTCTTTATTGGAACCATTGCTCCAATTAACTCATGATTTCAACTTTAGAATTAATTTCATTTTCTCAATATCCTATTTAGCTTGGTAGGTATATTGCCCAACAGAATAATTCAGCCAATTGCCGAGCATTCTGAATATCCCGTGGAACGTCTTGGTATGTAGTTACTCTTTCCCAAGTAGAGTATCTGAAATTTTTTAGTTAGCTTGACTTCTTTCATATATTGATATTGATATTATTATTATTATTATAGTTTCAAGCAAAAGGAACTTTCATCTTTAGCATTTTGATATATATCTTTCTACTGGTGTAAATATGACGTTGCAGCTTTTTCGCATGATAGAAAGTTCCTTGGCAGCATATCTCATGATCAAACATTAAAGGTGCGCCCCTCCCCCTCTCTCTGTGGGTTAATCTCTATCCGTATAGAGCTCGTCTTTTAAGTCATTTAAGATTTATATAAAAATAGTAGATACTATCAACATACTAATCACTGGATATAGCTTTGGAATCTCGACGACTTGCTGCAAGGGTCTGTAAATACTGTGCAAAATCATTCTGTTGCGTCAGACAGCGATAATGATGGGATGGATGTGGAGGATAGTACTCCAAAACCTTCTAAAGGTATATCTGATGCTTTAATATATTTATGGTGTTTCTTTATGCATTTGTGTTAAAGAGTATTGGAGAACACCTGGATTACATGGTACAAAATATTCTTAATATTGTGTGTTTTATAATTTATTTAGTTTTTATTCATTTTAGTGTGTGAACTTAATTTATGTTGAGGGATGCCTTATATTTGAAAGTTAAAGACTTCTATTCACCTATAGATAAACAATAACATTGTCAATGATACTTAAAGGTCCTAGAAATTGTTCAGATGTGTTCATATTTTGCGTGCCACATCATATATTTGATTCGGTTGATATCTTGTGTCATAATATGCTGTGAGCTTGTTTGAACCTTGGGGACTTTGGTGATATATGCAGGAACCAAAAGGAAAATTGCAAGCAAAGGGCAAAATTTGAGTTCAAACAATTTCTTTGCAGATCTAGAGTCATACCAATAACCGGTTTGGTGGTTTGGGTACCGCGGTTGAGTAACAATATCATTTCTATACGTAGTTGACATGAATGTGGGTAGATGAAAATGACCTGAGAGACTGAGCCGGCTGAATTCAGATTAGAGAAGATTGTCATAACTATCTATATTGAGGTGACTCGAACTGACATCTGGCTGAAAGGTCGTAGGATTGTTGTGGTTCATCGTTAATGAGTCAAAATTGTCATATTCTCCTCTCCATAATAGTATATGATAATCAATGTCACTTATTTCAGCGGAGGAGATTAATGGTTGAAAGTGAATTTAATAAGGGCTTTAATGGTGGGATTTTAGTTCAGAATATTTTGGAGTGGTTAAAAGGAAATTTGTTAAAGACTATCTTCAATTTAACATGGTGGTTTAGTAAAAAATAAGTAAGGGAAGTATGATTGGGATTTTAGTTAGTTAATTAAAAGATATTTACTGTTCGGTTGCTCAGTTTCGTCGAATCTTTGTTGGGAAAGATTATCACAATTCAAATTAAATCATGTTCAACAAATTTTCCTTGTCAGCAAGAATATTTAAAAAAATAAAATTTTGTAAATTACGTGTCTAAAAATGATGAGGGTTACTCCATATAGAACTAAAACTGCAATTTCAATTATCATTATGTCAACATAAACCCATCGAAGAAGGCCATAAAAACTTGTCTGCTATCTCACGAGTTGCTAGAACAAAATAACCGAACAAGAAAACATATCATTAGTACAATTCATTAGGCAACTCTGAATATATCACATCATTTCACAGGTTAACTGAATTGAACCATACACAAAAGCTACATCCCTTTCTACTTTACACATCTAAATCACAATCAAAAAATAAAAATTATCCAAAAGAAGGAAAAAGAACACTAGGGAATCCTTTCAATGGACTTTCCTTGTGGTTGGTGGGTCACTCTTCTTAATATTTTGATCCTTCTACCGACGTCGTTCTGGGGTCCAATGTGGCAATGAAGGGCTAAAATGAGTTGACACGACTCTCGAGTCAAGAAGTTCCATAATAGGCGTAAAACTAACACACCTAGGCACCTTATACTGATTTATGGACGCACCTCTTGAAATTGCATAATCCATTAGCTCCTCAAACGTACCATTTTTCACTAATCGAATTTCAAGTGCTCCGATTGAGTTGTCCGCTACTCGACACTGACGGTACACCGAGTTGAGTGACTCTTCCATGGCTAAGCAACATTGTTCTAGAACCTGGTCACTAGGCAAGTTGACTGAGTCTTTCACCAATAACTCCCAATATATCACGTAGTGACCTGGTATGTTTTTCGTCTCAGCATAACTTGTATATTCAACCACGCTAGTGTTGAATCCACGTAAAACTAGTGATGCATTCTCCACCGCGGCTTGTAACTCAGACTCATCCGTCTTGTCTGAGTCAATACTGAGCAACACATTCTTCCTTCTCACGAATTGGAACTGCGGGGCTGAGTTGTGGAACCCAGTGACTCGAAGGATGTCACCCACTCGGTATCGACAGAGTCCAGCATAAGTTGTGATCACCAATTCATATTCCTTCCCAATTTCCACGTCAGCCAGGTCTATGAGTCTCGAAGACCTGGCTGAGTTGGGTTCATGTGGTAAGAACTCGAAATAGGCCATGTTTGGCATGATAGTGTAAGAAACTTGGGCTGGCTTGCACATGGGATTGAGATTGAGCCCAAAGTAACACTCGGAAGATGCGTACATAGTGCATGCTTTTGGCAATCCACAACTGTAGTAATCAAGAGTTGGAATGTACTGGGCCATTGCACCTGTAACAATCACATCAAGATATTTTGTATTGGGCCAAATTCTAGTTATAATTCCCTCCCAATTTTCCTTTTCACATTCTATAGAAATGAAGTTAGCCAAATTCGGGTCGGGTTTGACTACCCGGGTCATGCATTCCATAATTGACGGGTCTGTAATTTTCCTGTTCAGTGTCCCGGTTCGGATATCATTTGCCAGCTCTTGCCAATTGAGCTGGAGAAATCGAATTGCACGGAGCAGCCCGGAGGCGAAAACCGCCCCGACCCGAAGGACTTGTTCACGTTCGTAAAGGCCGCACAACATTTGAGTGTACATGCTTTGGAATGAGTCGGAGCAAAGGATGGCTTCATTTGGGCTGGTGTAAACGTTGTATGGATCGTAGGGTCGGGTCTTGAAGTGGTCGCTCTTGTAGTAGCTTGTGAGCACGGGTCGGGCTAATAGCCCACCCGGAGTTTTCGTCTCTGACTTTGTAAACAAAAAGTAAAGTCCTTTTCCTTTGTCCAATCCCTTCACGTATCTGTTCAATTAAAGAGTATAACATGCACTCGTCAGAAAGTTTAGAAAAAATATACTCCTTAATTAATTAATTAATCTTAAGCAAATAGAGTATTTTTTTTTAATTAATAAGTAAATTTTGTGTATACTCACAGGTTCATAACAGGCATGAGAAGGCTGTAAAGAAGCTGACGACGATCCAATTCCTCTTCGATTGTCGGCATTAGTTTCCTCTCACCAGCTGAAGTTCCGGAGCTAAGCAAATTCAAAAAAACTAATTAATTAACTCACAAATCCGTTATATTTATTTCTAATTAATTGGTGAAGTGGTTTAAATATATTTATTATACCTAGTGAGGAATTCAGAGACGGGATTAGCAGATAAAATCGGAGAACGATCTCCGTCGGCGATTCTCTGGATCAACGGCTGGAGATCTTCGTAGGTGACCATGGGGATTTTAGATTTGAAGGTTTCACGATCCGTTGCTCCGTGGAGATTTAAACCCTTAAGATACTCTGTATGTGCATTTCGGGCCAGGATTTGGGCCAGGACATTTTCCTGCACCACGTCCGCGTTTCGTGTCATCTCTTCGATGAATTGAAGGGCCTTAGCGTCTTTCTCGCATGCCGGTGGGCCCAATGGAGATGATAATAGTGAATCAACCGCCATTGGATCTGAAGAAATGTTAAATAATTCGAGTAATTTATATATTTTGATTTTTGATTACAGAGAAAGGAGAAGAAGAGGAGAGTAAATTAATTATTAGTAATTACTGGAAGTTGTTTCTCAGTAGTGGTACTGAGGAGTGGAGGAAGGGGAATTGACTGACTTGTATATATAGAGGGGGGAGCCACGGAAAAAGGAGAGCCACGTCACATGCCACGTAAGCAATGGTCCCACGGAACAACAGTTCTGCAATAGTGCCGCGGAAAAATTAGGAAAACTATTGGCTATACATGGTGTTTCATAGATCAAATACAAAGTCGTACAAATTGTTCATGGTCTCTTGGTCTACACAAGAATTTTTCGAAAAATTAAATGAAGCATAATTCACAACACAAGTTTTTTAATAGATACTCCCACCGGTTTTATTTTTCGTTTTACAGGATTACACACAGATTAAGAAATGTAATAAATAGTAATTTTTTTTAGCAAAAATCTCAAACACCATTTTAATTGAATAATCACAACATTAACAATAAGGGTAATACAGAAAGAAAGAAAAAAAAATTAATGTTACATTGAAAATCTAATATGACAAATAAAAATAAATAATTTTTTTTTGCCAAAGTGATAAATAAAAGAAAATGGAGTGAGTACATCTCCGCTGCATAGGTGATAGGAAAAAAGGTACGAATGAGATTAAATGTGAGCTCCAAACTTTATAAAAAGATTTATATCTCTATTGAATATTGACATTTAAAAATTGAATTGTTTAAATTATATTGTATGTCGCATCATGACATCCATATATTATATGCATGAATGACGAAACAATCTTTTATCATTTGTATATATCTCTTTTCAGTGTCGTATATATGTATTTACATAATTTTTATATGTGTTTGCTTATAAAAAAAAAAAAAGCAAAACTTGAACGACAAACACATACTTTTCTCTACTTAAAAAAAAGAAATAGGGCCTGTTTGTTTGGCGTTCTCAAAAAAATTTCGTGTTTAGGAAATGTCAAACAAATATGTTTTTTATTTTCTGAAATAAATTTTTTATCTCTCGATTTTCTCAAACTACTCTCTCAAAATTCAAACAAACAACAATTTCTTATCTCTTAACAAAACCTATACAAACTCTACTCTGATTTGACATAAAATAACATATCTCTGACACAATTTATCTCACAACAAACATGATTTGACATAAAGTCTTACACATCTTACACCTACAACCTCACTCTTCCAAAAAAAACCTACACATATTTTATTTCTCAAACCACTCTCTCAAAACCCAAAAAAACAACATTACGCAAATCGAAATTATTTCACAAACATCCACTGCTCTCCCAAACTACTTTTCCAACCACCAAACAAACAGGTCCATATATTTTCTCTCTTCCAATATATAAGGAATATCTTGTTTTAGGAATGTTCCTAAGGCCATCTCCAAGAACAAGTGTAAAACTTAAATTTTAAGAATTTTGTTAAAATTATGACAAAAAGTGCTCTCCAAGAGCACATGTAAAATTTAAGAGTTGTTAAAATTTATAGGTTTGGATGGCCAAATACCCATGGCCAAATACAAATTGCTATTTGCAATTATTTACAAGAAAGTTTGTACTTTGATGCAAAATATTAAAATATTGTGCCCATAAAACTCCAAAAATTAATATATTTTTTTAAAAACTATTTTTAATTATGAAATTAAATAAAAAATTAATATTATAAATATATCATTATTATTTATATAAAATACTTCCTCCGTCCCATTAAATTTTATCCTTGGTACTATTGACCATTCAATTTGACTAAATTCAAAAGAAAATTAATAAATAATTTAATTAATATATTTAACTAATAATTTGATAATATTATATGACACTATGTAATATTTAAAAGATTTAATACGCCAAAAATGTGAATAATTTATCAAGATAAATCACTTAAAAGATTGAAAAATTTGACTGGATAATATAGCTTATTGAGTAAAAATAATGGGATGGAGGGAGCAATATATAAAAGTTATATGTTAAAATATAAACTAGCTGTTGGAGTGCAGAGTAAAAAGTGGAAGTGTATAACACTGTTCATCACTTATATTTTAGGATAAGAGGCTGAAATTTAAAGGAGCTATTGGAGATGGCCTAAGAAATACAACTTTTTGTAAAATATAATTATTTATTTAGAATTATTCTCTCACAAAAAGTTACTACCAAAATGTGAAGTGAAAATGGAATTAACAAATCCTTCCTGTTGCCATACTGCATGCGATAAGATGAGAAGATAAGAAAGTCAGACTGCAGGGACAATTTCGTAAATAGGCTATGCAGGGTGAAAAGGGGACAATGTGGGGACCCAGACACGTCTGAGTGACTCTGGTATGGGGGGCAGAAGGGGCCCAATAGAAGACGTCATGGGCTTGGACTGTGGCGTACGTCAGTCAACCAAGCGGCCATTTTCCGGTAAGAATGTTGGGCCCTGAAAGCGATGGGCCGCCGGCGGGTTAGGCAATTTCTACTGCTGCAATACGTAATGCAGCATCTTACATGCTTAGATTAGTAATTAAAATAAATTTTATAACATTAGCTTTTTTAAATTTGATTTGGCTCATCCAACCTCCAATCAAGTGTATTGCATTTTCTTTGTTATTGGTTCCTCTCCTGAAAGTTATATCCAATTACAAAGCAAATGTGTTGCATTTATCTTGTAGTTACTTTGGGTTCAGTCAAATCTAGTGTGACTAATAATTTCCCTATTATAATACATACATATAATTTACATATAGTGGTCACTTTGCTTTTATTGTTATTTAGAGTAGTTTATTGATGCATGGTTAATGCACGACCAAGGTTGAATTAAATAAAACTTATTTTATGGAAAGGTCAATTTAATGGCTCCTTTTCTGATATAACGGTTTATTCTTTTAAAAATTGATTTTGATTGATATTTTGATAACTAAGTTTAACCAAACTATTAGAAAATTGTGGTTTATGTGTTTAGTTAATTGGGGGTTAGGTCAAATTGGCGTGATAACACTTCCTTCTTTTTTATGATTTGTTTAGGAATATTTTCAGAAATATTGTGAAAATGTGTATGATTCTTTTTCAGATTTTTTTTCAAATAATACGTGCATCAACAAAGATATTTTTGGGGAGTGATAACTTGCCCCTCCAAGGACATGTAATTTTCTCATTTTAGATATTAATATTTAAGTAATTATGTTTGACACATGAAACATCTAGTCAAGAAAAAGATAAATAAATTATTTGAAACCACTAATCGAGTCAAATTGGGGGATGAGCAGAGACGCATGCAGCTAAATACTGTTGGAGTTCTGGTTAGAGGTAGTAAATAAAGTAGATATAACTACCTGTACAATTTTATACTCATTTCATTCTTAAATACATACATTCTTAAATACATATAGTAATATATCGGTAGTCACTAGTAAAGTTGATTAAAAGGTACAACTCCCATTTATATATGTAATTTTTCTCTAATTTAATATTGATCATATTTGGTAGTGATTTATTAATTGCAATTATTTGTACTTTTTTTTTTTTTGGACAGTTATTGATTAAAATTCTAATGTAATAATTGATGAAGAATTTATACTAAAAAAAAGGTTGTTACACAAGGATTCAAGAAACTATTAAATAGCTAAATGTTAGGATAATGAGAGTGGTTTAATACTATTCTTGAAAACTGAAAGATAATTAAATATTTAAGAGTTCAATAATTAATGAGAAATGATAAAATTATCAAAAAAGAATTAATGACTATCTTGAACTTATAAAAAAGACATATATTTTGAAATATTTACTTGTACTAAAACGACATATTTATTTTGGAATGGAAGGAATATTTTGAAAATTCAGCTGATTAAAAGTTAACTAAATTACAATAAAAATTAATGTATATAAGCAATTAAGCATGCTTGTGATTACTCAATCCTCTTGTATGAGCAAGTAGTTGAGTCGGTCTATATAACATAAACTTAAACGACTTCGTGTTATATTATTTGTAGGTGATCGTGCAGGAGTGTGTATGTAGTAAAATATAGAAACCACGTGGTTGCTCTCATTTCCTGCACAATTCCTGGAATTTGTTTCTCTCTGATGAAGAATTGAAATGAAATCTTCAGGGGTAGATTTGTTGCTGGAACAGTAAGGTACATATTTATGCGCACGGAATGGAGCCCTGTCTACTGTCTACCTCTCTATTCTCTGTTTCCTCAGTACCAACAAATCATTTTCTAATTCATTCACTACAAAATTAAACCCAATTATCAACTTCATTCATTCTCGTGTGTTTATATTAATATTATATTTATATCACGTTAATGGAATTTTATTTTTAAAAAAAATGGTCTTGAGAAGAACATCGTACCCATGTTATGTAATATTTTTAACAAGAAATGGCATGGTTATTTTTTATATATTTTCAACTTTATGTTAACATTATAAGCGTCTCATTCAAAAGAGAAGATTTAAAGAAGATTTAAAGCCTGTTTGTTTGGTGTTCCGGAAAGTAGTTTGAGAGAGTAGTGGAGATTTGTGAAATAATTTCGATTTGCGTAATGTTGTTTGTATGAGTTTTGAGAGAGTGATTTGAAAAATAAAATAGTTATAAGAGTTTCATCTTCGCTTATAAGAGTCCAGACGGGGGAAGTTGCATTGCTTATTCTAATTGAATCTCTTAAACTCTTTCCAAATATTTATTTTTTTAAACAATTTAAACTACCTCCGGAAACAATTTAAATCTATTTTATTTCTCCTGAAATAATATTGTTTGTATGGGTTTTGAGAGAGTGGTTTGAGAAATAAAATAGTTATAAAAGCTTCATCTTCAATTATAAGAGTCCAGACGGGGGAAGTTGCATTGCTTATTCTAATTGAATCTCTTAAACTCTTTCCGAATATTTATCCCAAAACACTATTATTTTTTTAAACAATTTAAACTACCTCCTGAAATAAATCTATATTTTTCTAATATTATATTGAGCATGAAACTTGCTTAATCTGTAATCAATATAATTAAGCAACAATTGAGCAACGTAATTATGAGGGAGAAATCTCAGCTGTACAACTAGCCTAACTAATATAATTAGACATGGTTAATTAAACTAATAACCGCCCTAGTAATGCAACCGACTAACCAATTTAATAAAATTAATTACAACATTTAAATGTAGCAATATATCATAATAATTAAATATATGACAATTTAATTGTACCTGTTAATAAGGTTGGATCTCTAATTGCACATGATTGGCAACTTTAGATGACAGAGAAGTTGTAAAAATAAAGCTAGCATTTGATTTCACATTAGTCAAAATGACTAATAAAATGCAACATGAGCATCTGACCACTAATCCAAATAAAATCTGAACATAATATTCTCACAAATTACCCAACTTTATAATTAAATATCAATATTTTGGATGTCTGTTTTTTATTTAAAAAAAGGTCTATTTGTGCTGATATTCTGAAACACTGAAATTGTTTAATTTAGTGATATGATGAATTATTTGAAATATTATTTATTCTCGTTCATTTGAAAAATTATCTCTTAATTGAGTTTTTATATGCGAGATATGGAGAAATTTTATAAAATTATACAATTATCGAGAAATAATAAAAAAGAATACTCATTTTTAATGTTTCTAAGCAGTTTTATACTTCTAAAAACACAAATAAATATGTTGGACTTGAACCAGACCTAATAAATATCAGCGGGTATGGGATCGGATCCCATCCAAACCTATTTAGGACTCTAAGTACTTCTAAACAGGGTATTTCAAGTAAGAAATATACAAGACGTACTCGTCCCCTAGATTGTCACTCATAAAAATTAGCCTAAGTTAAATAAGTAAATATAATATGTTAAAGATGTTTAATACATAGTAATATATAATATATCATAGACGGAAGGAAATTCACGTGCAATTTGACTATAAAAATATTTGTATGTTAGTGCATCACCGTACATAATGTGCAGTAAATATAATTAGATGTAAATCACGTAACTCAATACTTGTACCAACAAAATTCGTGAGTTATTTCCATGAGAACATGTTACATGTGCAATTTAATTTGGTTAGCATTGCTTTCTTTGACTTTCACATATTGAGAAAAAACAAGAGGCTAAATTTGAAAACAGAGAAAATGCTAAAGAGATTAGATTATGTCAAAGATTTTCCCAATTTGAATGTAATTTGTAAATGTAAAACCATTTTCCTGATGGTCAAGGATAAAATTGCATTTTCAGTCTCACACATACGTACGGGTCCTCAGCTATATTAGATTGTAAAATTGTTTGTCAATGTTAAAACATGAGTTACACTTTTATTCCATCACTTTACAAATTGCATGTTTTGTTCCAATTTTTTATGATATCTTGCATATTGTGTCCCATAAAATAATCTCTACATAGAACTTCGTTTTGGTCACATTAGATTGTTCAGTTTAACATTTTGGTCCTAGGGGATCAAAAGTACAAAATATTCAAAATTGAACTACAAGTGTTTCGTATTGTGCGGGACCAAAAATATTGAGGGTCCATTCATGTTGTGACGTTAAAAATACATCTCCCCATTTATACTTAGTATTGTCAATCACAAAATAAATGTATTATAATAATGATTGGGTGTGTGTCTATCTAATTTAAAAAGAAAAGGAATAATTATATTCACGGTAAAGAATTCCTATATATAAACTTATAACGTAACTCATATCAACCACACCATTTTGCCGGTCAAACTTTTAATGCAGCTAAAGAGTTTCATTTTCCACGATTCCTTACGCTTCCTAATTAATTTCATGGGATTAACTAGTCTTTTCTAATTAAAACGGTTCCTGGAATTTTATTTTACTTGAAAAAGCTTTTAATTCAACTATGATTTTCTTAAACAAGTCATTCAGAAAAGAAGTGTAGCCTCAATTTTTTCTTCAATTTCCTCAGAGAACTAGGTAGAACAAAGGATAAAATCGAACACATGAAAGATTAATTCAATGTTGAAGCATATGAGTATACTTGGGAATCAAATTTCTCACTCGAATAATAATTTTATCCAATTAAAGAACAAGTATATATATGTGATATAACTTTTCCTTAATGAAAGCAACACGTGAAAGGTTGTCTTCATTTTTTATTGTTGAAGCATATTTTAGTTTGCTTTGGGACCCCTGATCTTTGGTGGCATCAAGCTTGATGGCATTTTGAAGAAAATGTAAGAAAAAATTAATATAGTTACATTTTTTAAAAATCTCAGGAATTATAAATGTTAAATATACTATTTAGTGACATTTTAATATATTATGGCATTTTATAATGTTACATCTTGTTATGATAGTGACATTTAACTTTTAGCCACACCGCTACAAGTGACAGTTTGGAAAATGTCGTTATATATAAAATGTCACTAGCAAAGTGCCACTTGTAGCGGTGTGGCTAAATGTATCAATGTCACAATTATAGTTAAAAGTAACATTATAAAATATCACTATAGTATAAAAATGTCACTAATCAGTCAAATTAACACTTATACTTTGTGGCATTTTTAAAAAATGAGACTATATTAATATTTTGTGACATTTTCTTTAAAATGTTATCAAGCATGGTGTCACTATAGATCATATTTGTTGTAGTGACAATTGTTAAGATTGTCTGTCACTGTCAATATTATAGGTCATTCGGACATGTATTCGAAAATGTTAGAACATGAAACCGTTCTATCAATGCTTTGTTTGTCCTCAAATTTATATGTTCATTCTCATTTTACTCATAATGGCATTTTTCTATGTTATTAAAACTATCATTTTTGTTGTAGTGTGTTTTAATTATCCATGTTATAATTAACAATATATAGCTAGTTTTGCCACATTACATTTTATTAGCCCTAAATGAAGTTCGTATATCATGTTGAGTTAACAATCTGATTTTTCTTTTCTTTCAATGATATTATAATGGATTAGACTAATAAAAATCTCAACTTACACATAACATACTGAACTCGAGTATTTTATATTCTTTTAGAATTAAGTTTGAAACTAGATTAGATATGACCTCAAGTCAACAGATTATACTTTAGCAAAACTAATTTTTGAAATCCAAAACACAAAAATTGCAATTAAGTGCATTTGCGTTCTATGTTCTAATCTAGAAAACAGATAAAATTGACTCTCGACACATAAAAATATTAAAATAGCATAATAATAATAATAATAAATCTTAAAATAGATAAATATAATGGATTGAATAAACATAGATCAAAGTGGAATTTAACTCTTTATTTTTATAAAGCATTACTTATACTCTAAATTCTCATATATACATTAAGTGTAACTAGTGGTATAATATATGAAGCTTTTATTTTCCAACAAATAAAAGTCCACATCAATATTGATTTAACCTTCTTTAATTTAACTTACATTGCATGTGGTATAAAAATATAGCAATATAACGAGTATAGTGAAAAGTGTGATACAACTATACAAGTCATGTATCTTTTCTTTTTTGAAAAAAGTAGACTTTGAACAAATTCTGCATAGTGAACCGACAATTATGTTTTATTTTCTTCCAGTGATTCGAGGCATCATGACGTTTTCTAACCGGTGTGACATACATGAAAGTTGAAACACTGAAAAAAAAGGGTGTATCCAATTTCAAAAGAAGGTGAACTTTTCTTCCTTTATTTTTTTATGATTTGATATATCAAATAAAGGAAAAAGAAAAAGGTGGTCCATCAAACAAAGCAGTTCAATATGCGAAAAAGGACAGTCGTACTGTACTGAAAAATGGCCAAACGTGAAGGAAGCTACAAGGAAGGTTGATGGAAACTTCAAATTAACAGCTTGTCATTTAACAGTAATTCAATTTCCCTTTTTTGTCATTTTTTGTCTGGTCAAATCTAGGGGTGGCAAAGAGGGCGAAGATCTATTGGGTAGCTCTCTCAATTCAATTCCGTCAAATTCATATATTTTCTATAGTTATAATGTGTTGGGTTGAGCTGAGTTAAATTTGTAAAATTTTATTTGAACTTTTAATGGATCTAAGATAGATCTAGTGAAAAAAACACGATTTAACTTGATTAATTAATATTTACTGAATTAATTTTGACTCAACAATATTTTTTTTCTCCTATTTTCATGAAAATTTTAGTTACAATATCAAAATTTTAAATATATTTAAGTTTTAAATAAATACAAAAATATTAAATAGTTTTAAAAAATTATTTAAATAATATTATATTAATTTAACTCATTTAATTATAATTGAATATTGAATTAAAATTTACTTGGAACTATGATGTACTTGTCTAACTATGGTCACACCTAAATGAGCCGACTCGACCCGGAACTCGACCCACTAACATTTCGACTCGTTTATGACCCGCATAAAATGACATGTTAAAGATCCGGCCCATTTTTGACCTGGCCCGCTCATTTGCCACCCCTCGTCAAATCTAAAAAACAAGGTATATCCAACTTGATCCCAAGCCAAAGAAGCAATGTAATGATGGGCAGCAAAATTAGTTACACTAGGAGAATAATGGAACTCCCACTTCAGCCAACAAGCCCAATATTTCGTGATAGCTTGTTCTTATACTCTCTCCGTCCCTTATTTTTTCTTCTATTATTTTACTTTTGACTTAGAGTTTTAGGTAAGAGTTAAAAAAATGAAATTTTTAGATATTTTATATAGATGCCCTGCAAAATTAATGACTGAGAGTTAGTAGTGTCAAATCATTATTTTATGTGATAGTGCTTTTTTAAGGAAAACAATTTCACTTATATAAAAAAAGTTTTAATTTGGGACATCCAACCTGAAAAGTAAATAGTAGTGAAAATTTAAGTACAGAGAGAGTACCATACTTTGTACGATTTTACATGCTTTTATACATAAAGATAATCAACTAATGATTGGTCTAGTCCGAAGAACTAATTTCCATATTGGGCCGAACTCATATTCAAATCTCCACTGAAGAGGTATTCCACATAATGTATACATTGGACAATTGTATTCTTTCGTCTGCTGAAATTTGTGTGCCTACACTTCTCTCACCCATAAGCAATGTACATCTGTGGTGCAGTGTGATTCGAAATTGGCAAACAGGTAGTAAGAAACTCTAAAAATAGACTTCTTACGGACTTTTTTGTCAATTTCAAATCGCACTGCACCACTTGGCAATAGCTATTTTACTATTAATTCTACTCTCCATAATTATCATTTTTAAATATTTTGTCACTTATACTTATGAAATAGTGATCGATAATAAGTAGTGTTCAATTACTATTTTATGTGAATGATAGATATAAGAAAAATAATAATTCTATTACACATTAACAAAATTTGTATGAATATGAAAGATGCATTGTTCAACTCTTTTCACCTCTAATTACTCTTATTTTTTTGTCGCTCCACACCTTTGCTCCTTATCTCATATCACAAACTCCAAAATATGTTGCTAAACTCGAACAAGGAGTAAATGATTTCGGAACTTTGGATACACCAAGAATATTCAAAATCTTCTATTTTTTTTTTCTCGGTGTCACTTCTTTATTATTTATTAATTGATGATGAGTACTTTTTCCGTCGATCAATCTATTTCCTTTATATATATTCCATAAGAGGAGTAATATATAATAACATCGGGCCGACTAGGGTGCGGCCTCATGTAACTGGCCGCACATGCGGCCCTATCCCTAAATCGCGCCACGTGGCGCGGTAACTAAGCTTGTTTATTTATCTATGTGGCACCGATTTTGTAATGTCCAAATTAACCTTTTGTTTTATTTTTAAATGAAAATGAAAATTATAACTTAAAATTGAAAAGTCCATTATATCCTTTTTAATTAACTTAAATTTAAAATACTTAAAACTTAATTACACAAAGACACTTATACCCTTTTACATAATAAACCTAAATTTATATCAGATTTATTTCCATGATTTAAAAACACAATTAGGGTAAAACAAATTTTATCTTCCACGATTAAAACAAGCCAACAAATTCGGAATTCTATGATTAAAAAACCAAATTTCAAAAATCAATCTTCACGATTAAGAGCAGTGATTACAATTCAAAATTCGAATAAGAAACCTAACTAGAAATTCGTTCAAAATCAATCTCTTCATCACTATCTCCTCAAGCCTAATCAACCTCTTCATCACAATCTCCACAAATCTAAACATGGTGGGAAATTCTACAATCCCGGATGATGAAGCTGATGCAAGCGGTGATGAATCCACAGGTAATTTAATTTGGCAATGATAATTTTTATTATGTGAACTAATTTACGTAAAATTCAATCGAATTTTACATTAAACATCAATCGAATTCAATTTTTTAATGTTTGATTAGATTGTTCGCTTAATTTTGATTAAATATACTATTTACAGAATTTTTTAATACCTTAGAAATTTAATTCGGTTTTATGTACAATTTGTCATAACAATTGAGTTTTGCGTTAATTTGAACTGAGTTTTATAGTAAATTTCAATAGAGATTTTTAGTGGTTTAACAATTTACGCCCGGATTCTATTGGAGCACATGACTGCATATGACGTTTTCTTGTTAACTGATGAAATAAATCCCATGTATCTTGTAAATTTTGCTGCTTACTAATTTTGAGTTTCTAAAGAGTCAGTGCCAGAATATTAGTGAGAATTTTCATTTTGCCCATAGAATGAATCATCCAAGATTGATATCTGTGTCCAAGCATTAGGCCTACACCAAGTCTTGCTGATTACTAGAGGTCTTGTATAACATCAGTAAATTCTCTTTTAATGCTTAGTTTTTGCACACTTGCAAGTAAACTATTTTATATTCATTTAACATTTACCCTTAATTTACTTCTCTAAACAAAATCATTTACCCTTAAATTATTAGTAGTCATTATTATGTGTTACTTTTTGTGTAATAAAAAACTGATGTATGGATTGGCTTAGTAGTCATTATTAGGTACAAAGCAATAAACATCCAATAGGATGATAAAGCCATGATGCTCAATTCGTGTCATGATTTTCCAAAACATTATTACTCATTAATCTGATTGCTTTACAGAATATTCACACATTAGGATCAATAGTACAATTTTTTGGTTTTGGAGCAGAATTCCCTTTATGATTGACCATGTTGTTCTCTTAATTTCGAGCAATTTAACAATTTACGCCCGGATTCTATCAACCTCGAGTTTTTTGTTGTTTTTTTGTTGTTTTTGCACGTAATATAGTTGCCCGGATTCTATCAACCTCGATCCTTTTGAATAAATTTTTATTCTATATGTGATTATTTTAAAGTATTAAATTGGTATTTAATTTAATTTTTACCTTTTTATTTAGAGTATAGAAACAGTAATGGAACATCCTCCTCTGATAAGGAAGAAAGTGTTTCGAATTCCAATTCACACAACCACCGCGACGACACCGAAGTTGAAGAGGGGAGTAACAATTCTGACCCAACTGACGATATCACTAACATTGACCGAGTTCGATCATTAACGTTTAAGACTATTAAGGAGGCAGAAGAATTTTATATTACTTACGGTAGAGAACTTGGATTTGATGTCAGGAAGAGCTCGTTAAAAAGGAAGAGAAGTACTGGCCTCGTTTTGAGCAGGGTATGGGTGTGCGCTCGAGAGGGCGTTCGTTCAGAAAAGATTAAAGTTTATGACCGGAAGCGAGAAGCAAAGGCAGAGACACGGTGTGGATGCAAAGCTAGTTTTCGTGTTGCTATTGATAATTCTACGGGAGAATACAAAGTGACGAGGTTCGAGCCCCAGCACAATCATCCCCTTGAAACTTCCGATACATCTCACCGCCTACGCTGTAATAGGTAAATAAGCTATTGTAATTAGTTAATTATTTTACAGTGTTTTATGTTATTGTAATTAGTTAATTAGTTTTGTTACAACTTTGAATAATAAAATAAATTATTTAGAGATTGATTTGTTGCAAATTCGCATATAGATATTTGACCCCATCAACAAAGTCAATGTTGAACGTGATGACAAATGTTGGGTTTAGACCTTCTCATGTTATGGATTTTGTAGAAGAATTGGGGGGAGGCAGCGCTAGCGGTGTGTTTAATAGGAAAGATGGTTACAACTATTTGAACAGTCAAAGATTGAAAAGGATCGAAGGTGGCGACGTAAATACTGTTTTGGGTCTTCTCGAAGGTATGAAGTTGAAAGATGAATCCCTCAGGTTCAAGTACACCGTCGATGGAAACGGGGCACTTACAAGACTTTTTTGGTGCGATGGAATGTCGAGAGCTGAATATGAGCAGTTTGGTGATGTTGTTTTATTCGACAGTACGTACAAGACCAACATTTATCGTTTTCCTATTGTTCTATTCTCCGGAGTAAACTGTCATTTGTGCACTTGTATATTTGGAATTGCTATTTTATACAGTGAGACGACTGAATCATATAGGTGGTTGCTACAGACTTTCCGCGAAAGCATGAATGGAAAATCTCCTATTGCGATTTTGACTGATCAGGACGCGTCAATGCGCGCTGCCGTGCTTCATGAATTTCCTTTAGCGAAACATCGGCTTTGTTGTTGGCATATCTCCCGTAATGCCGAATCAAATATTAAAACTGGAGATTTTTCAACAATGTTCTCCAGGTTGATGAAAAGGCCGTGCCCTATTGATGAATTTGAAGAAAGATGGTCTGAATTGATTGAGGAATACGGTGTTACAAACCATCAATGGGTATTAGAAATTTACTCAAAACGGAATCAGTGGGCAGAAGCATTCTTTCGAGGTCATTTCTTTGCTATGATGAGGAGCACACAACGGGCAGAATCCATGAATTCATTATTAAAACAGAAAGTGCGTCCCGGCTTTAGTTTGACGGATTTTTTTAGACATTACAACAACGTTTTTTTAAAAAAAATTAGGAAACGGTTTTATCAATTACAAAAAGAATCCGAGGAGCCACCGAAAGAACTTAAAGTTGGATTACTACGAAATCTTCAGAACCATGCTGCACGCATATGCACGAGAGCTATATTTGATCATATACTAAAGGAGATAAATGCGGACGAGGATATTGTTGTTCAGAGTATGTCCTTACTTAAAGATCGGCGGTACCAATTCCAATTTGGCGATCATACCAATAACACTCCTCGCAGTTTTGCTGCCATCATTGATCTAGATGAGTCAAAATTCGAGTGTGAATGTTTGATGCTTCAATCTGATGGGATTCCTTGTCGGCACATAATCTGTGGATTCAAGAACATGAGAATTTCAACATTTCCCGATAAGAGTATTAATCCTCGGTGGTTTGTTGAAGTCGGCAAGAAGCTCAGAATCGATTTTCCATTCCCTTCAGACGACAAACCTAAAGAAGTTCGGTTTGCTAAGATGAACATGGAGTGTATGCACTTGTCAAAGTTATCCTCCCAAAAGAGTAAACCATTCTTTGATAAATCAATTAATGCTGTCCGAAATTTGACAGTGGCGGCTGAGGATGAATCCGACGCAGTTTCAGAGCCCGATGGCGAGGAAATTCCAAACGAATTTGTGAAACATTCCCGCAATGTTGTAGATCCCGATAGGATTATTCCTAAAGGGGGAACAAAATCAAAGAAGCAACGTTGTGGCTTGTGCAAGTCAGTTCTTAGTCGTTGTTCTGATGATGTCATGATTCTTTTATCGTATCTCTTGTGTAATCTTGGTCTAATCATGTTTATTACTTTTTTCAGGAAAATCGGACACAAGTCAACCACTTGCGAGCGAAACCCGAAATTTGTGGGTACTTCACGTGGGAGGCAAAATACACAGTCCACTAATTCTCAAATGCCCCATGAATCAACAAAAGATGATTATGTTGGCGATGACATTGACACCCAACATTCGTTGAATCAACCTTCACCAGCCATGTCGTCTTTTGGTATGCCTGACAATCGCAACACTCACACCAATCTTCTCTTTAGCATGCACGGTCCTCAATTTCAAACTAATGCTGGTACTTCTTCTCAAGTACGATTTCCAATGAATCCACAGGTTAGAATTTTTTTGTTTCGTATTATTACAATTTCTGAAATTGAAGTGCTTCCTTTTTATTGTGTTTTTAACGTATAATAAATTAATATTTTTGTATGTACATCGCAGGCAGGGCCAAGCACTCACAATCCCTATGCGTTTCCCGGTTATATTCCAGGCTTTCCTCCACAAAATTGGACATTTTTCGGTCCACCCAGACCACCCCCCCGGAATTGATCAATTTTGTTGTTTCTTTGTTTTTATTATTTATCCTTCTTTTTTAATCATTATAAGAATTGGCCATCTTATTTCTTTTTCCGCACTTCACCCACGAAATGTATTTATTTTATCATTTTATGATTGTATTGTATCGATTGAATGAGAATATTTGTTGAATACAATTTTTAGCATTTGGAAAGATAATTTCGTGTTATTATTGTTTTTTTGTTGTTATTGTTTCATATTTATTTTACATATATTTTTATATTTAATTAAATACAAATTAGTATAATATTCTTAGTAAGTCAATAAAAATAACTACATATATTCTTCTACTGGGCCGGCCCTTAATGGGTTGGGTACGAAATTTTTTTGTTGGGCCATAATAATAACAAAAGAAATTAGTCTATTGGGCCGGCTATTTTTTTTTGGGCCGTAATTATTTACCTTTGGCCCGTTTTTTGGCTCACATAAATAAATACTTATAGATAAATTCGAATGCCTAGGTTTATTTACATTTGGACGATTTTTTATTTATAAATAAATACTCATACACTTTCACTTCGATTTAGTGAAATAATAAACTTAGCACGAATACATAATTACAAAAGAAAATAATAGATAAATTCGGCTGCCCAGGTTTATTTACATTTGGCCCATTTTTTTTATAAATAAATACTCATAAATAAATAAATAAGCGACCCAAAATGGTTTGTCCAAGTAGCTTAATTACACTAGAAGATTTGTAAAGGTAGATAACGAAACTAGAGGAAGAATATATCCGTAGACAAACAAAATCACATAAAATAGTTGTAACCATCTTTTCTGTTAAAAGAGTTAAACAATAAAAGCATGTGATGTGCAAAAATCCATTTGTATAATTAATATATAAGATGCCGAAACATAAAATAATGTATAATTAATGAAAACCAAATAAAAAAATTGTCCAGACAATGCAAATTAACATCAAATAAAAATGTCCTAAGCAGATATAAAAAGTCTAAACTAATAAAAATCACACCACCAAGAAAACCAAATCAAATCTCTATAGTGTCATCCCATTTCCAAAATCAATATGACGTGATGGATTCCAAGCAACTTTGTTTTTGTTGCATTTGTATAGCCTCACAGCAATAGCTTCTCTTGCAGAAATAGATTCTTGCTACAAATGATCCCAAACCAATTAATGAAATTAATTAGTATGCAAAACAAGACAATAAAATATGTTTAACGGTAAGTTTAAAATGTGTGCTCACATCCGTCAATTGTTTTTTGAACTCTTTGTGGAACATCATTACCATGCAAGCATACAATCCACAGTCATACCTGTACTTTGAATTATTAGGATGTAATAGTTTCAATGCTTCGCTAAATTGAATATATAATTTTTTACCTATTCGGTTGAACAGGTACCCAATCAGCTGATTCAAAATTCATTAGATCGCGCTTGAATCTTCTTTTAGCCATAACAGGGTTCCACTGTTGGAACAATTTCTCTAACCTTGAGACCTGTATGATTGAGTTGACAAATAAATATAATATTTTGAACGGCAATCAAACTTATGAACATAGATAGATTTGTAGGTATTACCAATCGTGATACAATTTCCATTCGATGGCTGCTCATTTGAGGTAGAGAATCACAAACCGATACTGTATAAGTGTCGATGTTTATTACAGCACAAAACCAATGATCCATCATGTCGTTAATTGGGATGAAAATCTTTTCACAATTTTCTAACGACCCAACTAACTTTGCACTAGAATCAAAAAATTTCGCAGTAATGGATTGGAGAGTATATTCTTCATTCAACAATTGTTGCTGCATTAACAATCCAATAAAGAGAATTTTCACTATTATTATATTTCAATTTGTTCGACATTGTATTTTACGGGCAATTTTATACTTACCGAAAATAAACATGGAAAGTACCATCGGGGTTGAGAACGGTCCTCTTCAATCATATCCAGACATAGCATATACGCGACACAATCTATCACCTGCATCAATATAAGAAGCATTCATCAAATTTTTATCGGTGCTAAATAATAAATTAAACTCAGTAGATATTAGTACTTACATGTCCCCCTAATTCAATGGCAGGCATCAAGCATCGAATGTCTGTCCTATTGAGATACCAATTACCCAGGTCTACAACAAGTTCACTACATGCAATATATGATATAATCTAACTTTAGTTTCTAAATCAATACAATTAATATAATAATCTATTAATTTAAAACGTTATTTTACCTTTGATCGAGATATTGACTGAACAAATATTTAATTATGACTTTATCTTCAGCTAATGGATTGCAAGGTGTAGAATCCAATTCATTCTCAACAGCATCGACATCATCATCTTGTTCAGTTAAATCAACCATATCCGAGGTTTTCGAGCTTACATTTGAACCAACATTAAAATCCAAAACCTTAGGCTCGAGAGTTTCTTCTTTGCTGTGAGACCTAGTTTTGGGGTGCGATGTTTTTTCTTTCTGGCTACTAGGTCGTTTGATTGATTTTGAACAAGATCCCTGATTAGCAAAGGATGGGGTACGATTCATTTTCCCGGATTGCGAATTCAGCAAGTTTGGGAGGGTCTCGCGGATTGTTGATTCAACTGCTTGTGGTATCTTGTCCAGGCAAAACTGGATATTATTGGCAATATTCTCAAATGGAGATAATTGTTTCACCCCCGAAGACATCTCTTTGATTGGTTGCTGCAGTATTATGGCATTCAGGGTGGTTGTCATTTGCGCGACTTGGAACTCAAGAGCATTAATTCGATTCGAAAGCAATGCATAAGGCTTTGAATCTTCTGTATCACTAGTCAAATTGGCAGAGTGGGAACGCATGGGATTATCCAAATGGTTGTACGCTCCCATATCATCATAATTGTTTGGTTTATCCCAATTTGGTGAAAATCTACCAAAATTCTTAATCTTACTAGCTTCTCCTTTTTCCAGTTCACTTGTGGATTCTAACTCACGAATCACCTGATCATTTGATTTACTTATTTCAAAGTCAATACCCTGAAACTCGAAAAGGTTTATTTGTGTCAGAAATTGCCATTACACAGATTTATAAAATATATTATCTATGAGAAATTTTGGCACGTAAATAGTTACCTTAGGGTTCAAATAACCGCCACTGGACTGCACTTCTTTCATCAATATTGTTGATCGGTCCCTTGAAAGATACTTTATAAAAGGTACTTCTGTTTCCAAATCAAGTGCATATTTTGCACGGACTGGACGAACTCGTCCGTAGAATATTATCTGCATCATAGTTACATGTTACATTAACTTAATAAAATATATATATAAGAAATACATCATATGAGAGAGACCATTAACTATTTACCTGTAATAATATTAAACAACCAGGTATGTAACCCTCCTTTTTTGTCTGGAATGTCCGTACTCCCTCATCTAATTTTGTTATCACAAGGCTCGCCCAATTCATATTGGGAACTTCGTCCAGGTCCTTGAATAGGGAGAGGTAATCACCCGGTATGTTTTGTTGGTTACACGGATAGAGAAACAAACCAAACAAAAATGTCAAGTACTGAACCTTGAATTCATTTCCGTGAGCCCCTTCTATAATCAATGACTCGTACAACGAGGTTAAGTCAACTCTACCTCGTTTCATTGTGACGAATGAACCGTACTTTTTCACGCCAGCCTTATCTGCAGAAGAGTGATACATAGTACGACCTTTGCATGGAACCCCAAGAGCCTCATAAACCGCATAATCTGTGAGCTCAAACTCCTTTCCATGTATTTTGAGTATTCTTGTGAAAGGGTCATACTGATTAATTAACCAATGTATCAAAGTGCGGTTGATATCCTCAATATTAGTCAATCTAGCCAACGTTCCGAACCCCATTTCATCTATCGCCTCCAATTGAGATTCTAAAAGGCCTTTATTCACCGCCATCAATTTATAGATCGACATCCTTGTGTCCAGTCTTTGTGGCTTAACATGTTCAATGAAAAATGCAAGTGTGTTCAAAATAATAAACTATTACAATTTGTATTTCATTTCACCATTTAATTAATAAGCTAATAATATAATATGACACCATATATGTTTATATTTAAAAAGTTTAATACTCAAAATAGAAGCTCCCTCAAACATGGCTGTAAACAATTAAAGTGGATACTGTTATCATCATAGGACATAGAACGCTTTCATGATTGAACATTAGTGATTGGCTGAATATAATATATCACAAATTTTTCCCACGTTTCAATAATTTCATTGAGTATTTTCCCATTATGAAAAATTCAAATTTGTACGCTCCAACATCTAAAATTTTAAGAATACAAGTTTAAATTAAATTAGTATAATTTTATTACTCTTTTAATATTATAAAAAAATTACTGTTTGAACTCTAAAACATAAAATAACAAACAAAATCCAGAATTAGTCATCAAGTAAAAATAAGTTCTAATTATATGTCAATCAACACAATTACTTAATATTAACATAACCCTAATTATATGACAATCATGACCCGACACATTTTCGACCAACAACCAAACACCCATTAATGACCCAACCCGTTTCGACATGAACCGAACCCGACCATTTGCCAAGCCTAATAACTCATATTTCCAAATATTATTAAAACCCACTGTAATAAATAGAACACACAAAATAAACCAAGATATGAGGAATTAATAAATTCACTTATGTAATAAGGAAACTAGCATTGGAATCGAGACGTACGATCTTTGGTTTTATGAAATCTTGGACATCCGAATACTTCCTCTTTCCATTTGATGACCTGTATAATTCCGAAAATACATGTAAATTAGTAAAATAATTTTTCGTAATTTTTTCCCATTAGAACAATATAAAAGTAAAACAGCGATTATTCATTATTTTATTACAACTTAAATAAAATTTCAAATATTGGAAAACAATGAATAAAACATAATATAATAATTAATATAAAATATTTAACAAAGCGGTGGATAAAATAAAAAGAATTAATTTCAGATAAAAAAATAAAAATAATATATATATATATATATATATATATATATATATATATATGTTATATGGAGAACTTATTATAGATTAATGGGAAAAAAAAAACCTACAACAAACGTATTTCAACAATTTCTTGATACATACATTAAATCATATATAGAATAACATACATAAAATGAATTAAATAAGAACAAATAAAAGTTATGAACACTCACATGTTGTATCAATTCAAATAAACTCAACTCCACACCTCCAGGATTGATCAATGTTTTTGAATAAGATATGTTGTTCGGTTTTTGTTATGTGAAATCTTGGTGAATTTTCTTTTTTTCTTCTTCGATTTTTTTTATGTGAAATCGTGGTGAGCTTTTTTGTTCTGCTAGGGTTTTTGATATTATTTGTGTAGAAGATGGTTTTTCATTATATTTTACTTAATTAAGAGTTTGTGTTTAATTAGGAAACTTCTTCTTTAAAATATATACAAATCATGCCATATCTTTTTCAGAATTATCCAATTATGGAAATAATATAGTTATGGGAGTTTGTTAAATATGGGAGTGGGTTTAGTGGCGTGAGTGGTGTGCTATGTTATTTCAAATCTTTAACACACGAATTAATAAACTGAAATTTTATTACTACATTTTAATAATTGCCTTACATAACAAGTTACAATCAATATCAAAAAAAAATAAATGATAGGTCACGACTTTTAGATTTTTTTTTTAGACAATAACTTTTGGAATTTAAAAGACACTTCAAACGGTTTTTAGTTGATTAATTATTACTACATTTTCATAATTGCCTTATATAATAAGTTAATTACAATCAATATCAAATAAATACCAAATCATATGAGGACAGACGACGTTAATTCTATGTTGTTAATACAAAATTGTTAATTCATTAGCGGTTGTTGTGTAAGTTTAAGGAATGTAAAATTCTATGTTCATTGGAAATATTGTTGAACTTATAATTAATAATAAGGAGGGAGAAAAATAAAAATAATCCTTGAACATTATGAATAATAAAGAAAGAAATACTAAAAATTATAGTGTGCAAAAAGGGAAAATCGAACCCTTTATCCAACCGGTACTATAGTTTGACTGAAAATAAAGATACTTTATTAAAACCTATATAAAATTGTGCCAATAATAAAACCTATTATTATTTATTATTCTATTAATTTAAAGTTCTTCATCGTTTGGACCACTACAAGGATACCCTTCTCCTCCAATCGATATCACCTCTGGCTCCTCGTTTTCTTCTTCATCTTTCTCATGTTCTTCTTGACCCACGACTTCGTCTGCCAGAACTTGCTCCAAAATAGCATTTCTTGGTTGAGGTGGGTGGACTGACTTAAAAATTATGTCTAGTTCACGCCAATACATTTCACCCTCATGTCGGTACTTCTTCGCCCACCATTTGTACTGATCATCCTGAAGCATAAATAGAATAAATAGTTAATTTCGGACTAGATAACTTAAAGTAAACAACATTAAATTTTGTTACCTTAACAAGTATTTCCCATACTTCGTCACTAGCTAGCAATCTGTTCTCTTCAGGTAACAACCTCACAAACCGGCATCGCAGTGCCTCCTGCCACGAGTAATAGCGAGTATGCAGCCTATGAAATTCTCTATTAACCATATCGGATGTGTAATTCTTGCCGGTTTGCTGTTGTAGGCCTTCAGCAATTTGCTGAAAAACCGTTTTGTTTTTCCAGGTATAATGTATCGTGCCAGCCCTAGTTTCGTCAATCAACATCGCCAAGAAACGTTGGAGGTCATCTTGAATCCAAAATACGGCATCCATGATACTAAATTTAATCGAAATTTTTCGATTGTGTTAAATATTTAGGTAATTCACAATATAAATAATAACAATAAAATAAAAATACATCATATAATAAATTTGAATCAAAATAAAAATCGGAACATAATTATGTCAATCAACGCAACAATGCTGGATAAATATAGGATAAATATAAGATAAATTCTTGTTCAAGCACTATAATACGAGAAAACTGAATATTGATCAAAAACTGAATACGGTAAATTGTTTTAGGAGCTTTGACATCATAATTCAATTATGTTGATCAAAAACACATGAGAAATAAAATATTAGAATATGTTAATCCATACCTTAATTCTCGTTAATGAAGTATCGTTTTTTGGTGTTCCAGAACTCCAGACAAGTAGATCAATATTGGCAAGGAGTTATTTTATTGTAGGAAGCCACGATAATTTAAGAGTCCAATTAATTTGAAGTATTTATTTGATAGTAGGAAGCCACGATAATTTAAGAGTCCAATTAATTTGAGAGTCCTTTTTAGTGTAAGATTTTACTGCCTTTTAAAATTAATAAAGATTCAAAATTTAAATCTTGCAATATAACGTGATTTGCTCAATTATCGTAAAAAAGGCGTATGGGATTAACAATATTACTTTAATTAAACTGGAATCTATATTCAAGTAGTTCCACTTCCACTAACTACCTTAATTAATTTGTTTCCATGATATCATAAATTCTTGAAATACATAACAAACATAATCATCTATTTACTAGAAAAATATTATATTAACAAGATATGTTAGCAAAACCGAATTTATGTTTCCTTTTTCCATTTAAATTTTAGATACCATAGGGAATGGGAACATATTTAGTTATTTTTTTATTTTTCACTCCGATTTTATTTGACGTGAATTTTATGATAAAAAAATTGAAATTTTGTTGTTCTTTTTTTTTTCCAGTTCAGCTGTAATTAGAGGTTATCGATAATAACATTTAATTACTTATTAACGAGACTCGGATGAAATTCACTGTGAATTCACGTTTAACTTGTTAAAATCTATAAATACATTAATTTCATACATCTAACTTAATTTTTTTTTAATTTAATTTCGATAAAAAGCGTTGAATAGATATTTACAGAGGTGTTAGTGATACATTATCTCTCGGTTCTCCTTCTCGAGCAATTTTAGACCAATTTCAAAATAAATGGCTAATTAACGATTTTAGTGTTTATTAATAACATATTATAATACATGCTAAGTCTCCGTTGTGGGATTAAAGACGGACTTGAAAATTATATTGTATACCAGAAATATTGTATTATATAATTTATATGGATAAATTAACCAAGAAATTGAACTGGCGGAATGGTTAAGTAATGGATTGAAGTAAATGGTTTGTGTTCGAATTCTCCTCAGAACAAAAGCTTGCTTTTTTGCCCTTTGTGGAGAAATTAATTTTTTTTTTTCATTTTGGCCAAGTTCAATATAAAATATGGCGGGAGAATATTTAAAGTTTTTATTTTGAACAAAATAAAAAGTACTTTTAAATAAAAAATAGATTATACATATAAATTTTAGTTAAAAATATGGTTTTACGCTTTATTGTTTTACTAATTAATAATAACATATTATTGTAGTAATTTTATAATTAATAACACATTACGGATGTGTTAGTGATACTTTAACTCTCGGTTCTCCTTTCCGATCAATTTTAGATGAATTTCAAAGTAAATGGATAATTAACGATTTACGGATGTGTTAGTGATACTTTAACTCTCGGTTCTCCTTTCCGGTCAATTTTAGACGAATTTCAAAGTAAATGGCTAATTAACGATTTACGGATGTGTTAGTGATACTTTAACTCTCGGTTCTCCTTTCCGATCAATTTTAGACGAATTTCAAAGTAAATGGCTAATTAACGATTTACGGATGTGTTAGTGATACTTTAACTCTCGGTTCTCCTTTCCGATCAATTTTAGACGAATTTCAAAGTAAATGGCTAATTAACGATTTACGGATGTGTTAGTGATACTTTAACTCTCGGTTCTCCTTTCCGATCAATTTTAGACCATAATTTCAAATTAACAATTAATATGAATTGTATTATTATTATTATTATTATTATTATTATTACTCAAAAACAAATTAACAACTAATTCAATTTTAAGGGGGGTAATTGCAATTTGTGGGGTATAAGCGTTTGAATTTCAATTTTAAGGGGGGTAATTGCAATTTGTGCTTTCATATTATATACCTTCTCCGTTAAAATCGAATTCAAAATCCCTAATTCAATAAAATCCTCTTACAAAACCGCGACCCCCTCTTCTAATTTTCTTCCAGCTTAATCACCAATTCTTCTTCAAACTTCTTCTACTAATGGTTAAATTTAGGATTCAAGCAGATTTTGGGTTGATACGTAAAAGTGAATGCAACGACATGCCCCCCCCTAAATATATAGGTACGGTTTTTCTAAATTGGGAATTCATTGTTGTGGTTCTTCGGAGAGTTGCTATTACAAATTATATGCGGAATGTTAATTTGATTTTTATCTTCCTCATGTTCTTCTTGCCTGATTCCGTCTTTTGCAGTGTATGTAGCGTTTAATTTTTCCTTAGCTTGAATCCACTTGGGACGAATTAGTTTATTAGGTTTAATTGTGTCATGTGTTTGGATAGCTATAGCCAACATCGATTCTTTTCCATTGGCAGTTTGGATAAAGTTCGCGCATGTGATAAACTGTCTTTTGATGCACTCTCACTGTCTTTTGTTGTGACCAACTCAGTTCTTTCCCTGTTTGAAATATTTTGTCATAGTTTGAAGCTGCACTTTTTTCTAAAATTTTGTGATAGATTAGTATTAATTCATTGTAATTAGTATGAATGTGTTGAGACTTAATTCAATGTTTGATTGGTGAATCATGGTTGGCTGTTAACAGGCAGTTGCCTTTGTAGTTAATTAATCTAATTTTTTTATTTGCAGATAAACTACACCGTACCTTAAAGATTTATTATGGTGGTAGTTTAAGGCATGAACCTAATACGGAGTATGTGGGGGGTACTTTTACGTACGTAGACTATTTCAACTATAAGCAAATGTCAATTGAAAACCTTGATTACATGTGTGATCTGATGGGAATTTGTGGTAAGAAGAATTATTATAGGATTGATGGATACCGTAAGTTTAGGTTGTGTGAATCTGAGACTGAGTTGATTCAATTATTTGGCTGGCCAAGCGCATTGGTTTGCATATATGTAATTCAGTCCACCGAAGTAGATGAGAAAAGATACAAATTCTCCGAAATAAAGGCTGCAACACTATATTTACTTATAGGAGACGATGATGATGCATTGGCAAGTCACGTCCTGTCTTTAAAGAGAGCTCATATTGAGAAGACTTCTAAAAAGAGAGAAGCATGTAGTGAGAGACATATAGGGTTGCAATTGCCAGCACCCCGAGCACCAACTCCAGAGCCAGCACCACAACCGCAGTCACCACAACAGGAGGATACAGTGGCAATACAAACCAACAAAGTACAAAGGACATGCAAACAGTGTGGATTGAGAGGTCATTTTGAGAAGACTTGTAATAGGAGAAAAGCATGTGAAGAGAGAGGGATTGGATTGCAATTGACAGAGCCCCGAGCATCAACTCCAGAACCAGCAACACAGCCGCAATCACCACAACGGGAGGGTACAATGGCAATACAAACAAACAAAGTACAAAGGACATGCAAACAGTGTGGGTTGGGAGGTCATTTTGAGAAGACTTGTAATAGGAGAAAAGCATGTGAAGAGAGAGGGATTGTATTGCAATTGACAGAGCCCCGAGCATCAACTCCAGAACCAGCAACACAACCGCAATCACCACAACAGGAGGGTACAATGGCAAACGCAATCATTTTGAAAAAGGTTTGCACAATTTGTGGAGAGAAAGGGCATTACAGGAAGACATGTAAAAAGATAGGTGCAGTGAGAGTTAGTCGAAGATTGCAATCGAATGAGTAGGACTGAAGAATGTACTGTTTTCATAATTACTTTTATTGATTTTTGGATTTTGTGATGCTATATTATGGTGGAACATGTTATTTTGAAATTTATTTTGGTTTAGTCAATTTTTTAATGTTTACCCGAGTGTATTTTGTCAATTATTAAAGGTATCAAGATGTGATTGTCAATTTTTTACTCCAGAGCCAGGGTGTGTTTTGTTAATTATTAAAGTTAATAGGGTGTCATTGTCTATATCCCTATACAAACAGGGTGGTTTTTGTAAATTTTTAAAAGTTACTAGGGTGTATTTTGTCAATTATTAAAGTTAACAAGGAAGGTTTGTCAATTCTTACAGAATACAGGGCGTGTTTGGTCAACTTTTAAAGTTAGCAGGGTGTGTTTTGTTAATTATTAAAGTAATATGGTGTGATTGTCAATTTTTATAGGAAATATGTTGTGTTTTGTCAAATGTGTAACTTATAAAGGTGTTATTTGTCAATTATTAAAGTTAGCAGGGGGTTATTTAAAAATATTTTAGATACAAAGGGTGCTTTTGTTATATGACTTGAGAGGGTACCTTTTTGCTAATATATATAAAGTCTCGATTCTCATTTTCGAGCAAAATCATCAAATTTCACCGACTAACGATTCACAGAGGGGTTACTATGACTTTCGGTTCTCCTTTTCTAGCACGTTTTGTTCAAAATCATGTGAAGATAAAAAATTGTATGAATAAGCTTTTTTTCCTTACGAGAACCAAATAATTATAATTGTTTTACGAAAAATCAAACTTCAAATTTTTATATGAATAAGTCAAGAGTCTTGATTTGATTGACCTACTTTAGAGGGTGCATTTTGTCATTCCATTGCTAACTCTCATGAATATTCATTAAATATATCAAATTACATTTCAGTTATAAAATTATCATCCAAAAAATGTATAGATTAACTAATGAAGGAAGGTGCATGAGAAATCGAGTTTAGGGTTTAGGGTTTAGTGTTTAGTGTTTAGGGTAAAGGGTTTAGGGTTTAGGGTTTAGGGTTTAGGGTACAAATATTGTTATATAAATAGCAGTAGTAGCTTTATTAAGTAAAATAAGTTGTAGTGCGCTGGTTAAGGCAATTTGTGTTCAGTTTTTTGGCCTGAGTTCAACTCTTTCGGAGAGCATTTAATTTTTGGACATTTTATACATAATTTTTTTATTCTGTTGGTAGATCTAATTAACCTTGATAAAAATATCTAATTATATTTTTTTCTTAATAAAACATTTCTTTTAGTTTTTCAAGAATATTTAGGGAACAAATATTTTTTGTTGACGTAGATCTCATAATCTAATTGAAAATGAGCTTTTTTTTTATCGATTACATACTCATACATTATATTTTTTCAAAAGAAACTGTTGATTCTTAGAAGGCGGATTCGATAATAACTCTTATTATAGAAAATATTTTTGACAAACAAACATGCAAAATTCAATTATAAGTAGTGCTGACATCATAATTAAATTTTCACAAAATATCGTACATAATTCATGGAAAAAAATGGAAAATAATGGAATAATGAGAGAAGCGTAAACTGCTAACTCCCAAACCCAAATAAAATCATTTACTAAAATAGCTAATTTGAAAATTACTAGTTACTCTATCGATTCTTCTGGACCCTTGTCACTCATGTCTTTTTCTGTTGTATCCTGCTCCACTATATTTTTTCTCGGATATAGTGGGTAAAACCCGGAATAAATTATGTCTAGCTCTCGCCAGTACTTTTCACCGTTCTGACGGTACCTTTTTGCCCAGGAATAATGTTGCATAGACTGTAGCAAAACAGTAACCAAAATGTAAATTTTTTGATTTATATATATATATATATATATATATATATAAAATAAACCAGCGAATTAGTAACCCATTAAATTTTGTTACCTTAAGAAGCATCTCCCAGACTTCGTCACTGGCTAACAATTTGTTATCCACAGGGTGCCACCTCACGTAATGGCAATGCAGTGCTGATTGCCACCTTTTATATCGATCATACAACCTATTATATTTTTCTTCCACAACTTCGAGGTTGTAGTTCTTGCCGGTCTTTTGTTCTAATCGGGTAGCTATTTGCTTAAGGATAATGGTGTTATCCCAGACATAATCGATCTTGCCAGCCATCGTCTCGTCAATCAACATCCCAAAAAATAATTCTAGGTCATCTTGAGTAAATAATTCTCCAGACATGATACTAACCTCAGAATATCACAACAATGAAATACTAAAAATTAAGATTAGGTTTTAATTTTCCAATTTAGTTCCGAGATCGAAAATATGCAAAACTAATGTTTAGACTAAGATATACCAATATATAATTAAGTGAGAAATTGACATGTACAAAGATATTATCACGTAACAATTTACATTAAACACTACTGAATCAAAAAAATAAACCATGGAAAAGCTCCAAATTAAAATATTGTATAAAAATATTCGAACTGAAAAAAATTAAATAACGTATAATTAACGATTTACCAAGAAGAAGTTCTTCGAATCAGTTTAATGAGTTGTTCCTTTTCCCGTCACTGGAAATTTTGGCCAAGAAATTGACGTATAATTAACCTTCGGAATTTATTTCAAATTTTTTATTTCTTAAGATTTTTATAATAACGAGTTTTCCTAAATTAAGTGTTTGTTTTAATTTAGGTAACTTCTTCCTTCAAGTTAGGGATATGCACACGCAAATCATGCCATATCTATAATAACTAACCAATCATAGAAATAATTTAAATTTGGGAATTATTTAAATACGAGAATGACAGAATTTTTTATTTCAAAAATAATTTTCAAAATTAAATATTGATAGTTATGAAATTTTAAAAGGAAATGGATCTACAAAAAACATAAGCAAAAATAACTAAAATAAACAAGGAAATAAACAACCCTATTAATTTTTTAAAGTCACGGAGGTTACACATTCCCTAATCACCACGGTTATTCATATATATCAAAATCTTTTCTCTAATATCATCTATCAAAAAAACTGGAAAATAAGCAATAATGCAAATCAAATGAGAATTTTACTCCACAAGCCAAAGCTATACATCCCACAATATCAAGGTTAAGGAATTTACAACAATCAATTCAAGCACTTTAATCCGATCGAGAAAAAGAACCGCAGGTCATTATGTGTTTAAATTTTATTTAATAACATAATTATTCATCTTTTCTAAAATATTTGCTTCCAAGTTATATCTGGAATTTTCATCTTATGATTATGCACAATTTGTTACATGAACATTGATTATTCATGCTTATTTAGTGTTTATTACATGATTGATGAAGATTTCTTAGTTTTGTCCTTGTTTTATTAAACATTTGAATGTAAATTTTTGAATATCTTTAGTGGTAAATTACACATCCTAGGGGTAAATTGCATGTTTTCGTAATTTGGTGGCAAAGTGCAAAAACATATAATTCAACAAAAACCTAAATTATGAAATTTTCATTAACTTTTAGTCAGATGGCGCGAATATGGACATCAGACGACGAAAAAATTTTCATTAACTTGTTAGTGGAAGAGGCGTTCCAAGGGAACATTCACTGGAATGCCACTAATGAGGAGAGCATTAACAGGATAATTCCAATCATCGAAGCTAGAACAGGAAAAACAATGACTTATAAGGAGTTGTTCAAGATTTTCGGTGATCTGCACACTCGATACTGCCTTTGGGAGCAGGCAAAACATTGTAGTCTTGTGAGATGGAATCAAACTCTCAATGTTCTGGAGACGGATGATTATATTTGGGATGAGCTTGTACAGGTAAGAGTGGTATGATGATTATTCGGCTTAGTCCATAATATACAACAATGCTAATGCGCCCTTTTCTTTTTGTTATTAATTAAGGAACATCGGTGGGCAAGGAGGTACAGGAGAGAGGGTGAAAGGTATTGGTGGGAGCTAAGTGTGATTTTTGCGTCGAAGCTTCCCATTGATGATCTTGCAGTTTTACCGGATGAAAAACCAGAAATAGTACGGGGGGATAATGTCGTGGATCAAGCTCCCATTGAGGACATCGTGCCTGGAGGTGACGAAGAACCCATAGGAGAAGAAATATGGCCTGAGATCATTATTTTCGTAGAAGACAATGAAAATGATGCTTTACTTATTTTGATATAGTCGAACAAACTATTAATATTTTTAAATCTGTTCTTTTTGTTTGCTGATACACTATTTTAAATCAATATAAACATGTCGATGTTCATTTAATAGCTAAATTTGAGCCTTCTTGAAAATAAGATAATTATTAAGTTATTGTTCTAAATAATTTAAATTATATGAATGTCCATAACTCCCAAATAATATTCTCACAATTAAATATAATCTTGTAACCCCCAATTTTGTAATCCCCAATTTTGTAACCCCCTAATAAATTGTATATTCTCATTTATGTTATTTTGTAACCTACATTTTGTATTTAAATTTCAAGGCCTATAAATAGTGCCTATGTAAGATGCTTGTAAAAATCAATTCACATGAATAAGAAATACTTTATCTACTATTTTACTCTCTACATTATTAGTTGTCCTATTATTTTAGTATAATTTTATAACAGTTATAAATTAAGTATTATAAATTTATAAGTATAATCTATTTTTTATTTAAAAGTACTTTTTGTTTTGTAGAAAATCAAAATTTAAAACATTCTCCTGCCAAATTTTATATTGAACTTGGCCAAAATGGAGAAAGTTATTAATATCTCCACAAAGAGGGAAAAAATTCAAGTTTCTGTTGCAAGGAGAATTCGAACTCAGACCACCTACTTCAACCATTCACTAAACCATTTCGCCAATCCAATTTCTTGATTAAACTATCCATATAAATTATATAATACAATCTTCCTTGTATCCAATTCCATATTCAAGTCCTCCTTTAATCCCATAACAAGGAGACTTAGCACGTATTATAATATGTCATTAATAAACACTTAAATCGTTAATTAGCCATTTATTTTGAAATTTGTCTAAACTTGCTCGAAAGGAGTACCGAGAGTTATAGTATCACTAACACCTCCGTAAATCGTCAATTAGCCATTTATTTTGCAATTATTAAAACAATAAAGCGTAAAACCATATTTTTAACTAACATTTATAAATATAATCTATTTTTTATTTAAAAGTACTTTTTAAATTGTAGAAAATCAAAATTTATACACATTCTCCCGCCAAATTTTATATAGAACTTGGCCAAAATGGAGAAAGTTATTAATTTCTCCACAAAGAGGAAAAAATCAAGTTTATGTTGTGAGGAGAATTCGAACACAGACCATCTACTTCAAACATTCACTTAACCATTTCGCCAGTCCAATTTCTTGGTTAATTTATCCATATACATTATATAATACAATCTTCCTTGTATCCAAGTCCATATTCAAGTCCGCCTTTAATCCCATAACAAGGAGACTTAGCACGTATTATAATATGTCATTAATAAACACTTAAATCGTAAATTAGCCATTTATTTTAAAAGTTGTCTAAAATTGCTCGGAAAGGAGAACCGAGAGTTAAAGTATCACTAACACCTCCGTAAATCGTTAATTAGAAATTTACTTTGAAATTGGTCTAAAATTGCTCGGAAAGGAGAATCGAGAGTTATAGTATCACTAACATCTCCGTAAATTGTTAATTAGCCATTTATTTTAAAATTTGTCTAAAATTGCTCGGAAAGGAGAACCGATATTTAAAGTATCACTAACACCTCCGTAAATCGTTAATTAGACATTTACTTTGAAATTGGTCTAAAATTGCTCGGAAAGGAGAAACGAGAGTTATAGTATCACTAACATCTCCGTAAATTGTTATTAGCCATTTCCGAGATTTAAAGTATCACTAACACCTCCGTAAATCGTTAATTAGACATTTACTTTGAAATTGGTCTAAAATTGCTCGGAAAGGAGAATCGAGAGTTATAGTATCACTAACACCTCCGTAAATTGTTAATTAGCCATTTATTTTAAAATTTGTCTAAAATTGCTCGGAAAGGAGAACCGAGAGTTAAAGTATCACTAACACCTCCGTAAATAGTTAATTAGCCATTTACTTTGAAATTGGTCTAAAATTTCTCGGAAAGGAGAATCGAGAGTTATAGTATCACTAACACCTCCGTAAATTATTAATTAGCCATTTTTTTTAAATTGGTCTAAAATTGCTCGGAAAGGAGAACCGAGATTGGATAAATAATAATAACATAAAAATCAACACTTAATTATCACTTAATTATTACTACCATAAGATGTTATTAATAAACACTTAATTAAATGACTACAATAATATGTTATTAATAAACACTTAATTAAATGACTACAATAATATATTATTGTAAATTAATAAAACAATAAAGCGTAAAATTATATTTTTAACTACATTAATTAATAAACACTTAATTATTACTACCAAAAATCAGAAGTCAATTTTTGGGTTGTACAAAATTTCCAAATCTAGAATATTACCAAATATCATGTCAATCTATCACTAAAATAAATTGGTTTCCCAGAAAATTAACAACTTCTTGCTAAATTCATGAGATCACAAATCACAATTAAAGAGGAAATAATCATTTTCCCCACTCCTTCACGTCTCCTTCACGTCTCATGCACAGGCCGGACTTAATTCTCTCCTGCTCCAGCCGCACAAAATTAAACAGCAAACACCTCTCAAAAGTCGCGTCTCTCCAGAAACATCTCACTCCCTCCCTCGTCGTTTCATCTTCTCCAACTCTCTCTCTCTCTCACTCCCTCACGTACTCCATCTCTCAAACGTAAAGCCCTAAGTTCACTAAATCGACTCAATCGTCGTTTCATCTTCCGCACTTGGTTTGAGGTTTGTTCTTTCTTTTTTTTTCTTGCTTCGGTTGTTTTAGGAATTTCCAGATTTTCATTTTTGTGTGTATACTTATGAATTTTCTAGAGTATTTATTGTATGTATGTAAATAATTAAAAGAAATGTATGTTTATACTCGAAATATATGCATATCATAGGATTATAAAGAATCCGTGAATAGAGATCTAAATCTTATTTTGTAGTAGAAATTAAATAGTTAAATTAATTTGGGGGGTTTGGAAGAGAAGGGGTTTAACTGTTTTTTGTTTGATCCTCATTATTTGGCAAAGAATCCGTGAAGATGTATTTGATCCTCATTATTTGGCAAATAATCCGAGAAGGGGTTTAACTGTTTTTTGTTTTTATTTAACTGTTAAACATTTTATTTCGAGTATGCTCAATTTATGATGGTTTTCCACTGATTTTTGTTTGCTCCTCCTTATTTTGTTTTATGAGTTGTATATACATGTAACATGTATATTATATGTGGATTTGAAAGTTTTAAATGTATTTTTTTGGGTGAAATGTATTGGAATGGTGGTTTTGGTTGAGATTATTGAATGCATGAGGAGTTTGAAGGGTGTTTTTTAAGTTAGTGGGGTATTATTTGTCAATTACTAAAGTTAACAGGGTGTTTTTGGTCAATTGTTAATTTGAATCATGATGTGTCATCTATGATAAATAACTAAAGCAATATGTGATTGCCATTGATAAATCAAATGGGTAAAGTTCTAAAGTTCTGTCAAGTATAAACTATATGTGAATTTGAATTTGAAAATTAATTTGTTTTATGAGGAAAGGGCACTGTTGAAGAAATTACATGAGTATTTGAAAATTTTAAATGTATTTTTTTTGGTGAAATGTATTAGGTTTGTTTTCTTGGTTGAAATTCATGAATGCATGTGCACTGCAATTCCTAAATGTATTTTTTTGGGTGAAAATGTATTAGGTTTGTTCAAGTTGTCTTGACATTATGGTTTTATATGGTTTTCTCAAATACTAACTGTTATGTTGTTTGAATTGGAGGATTATGGCAAACACGCATTTGACAACCGTGGAATTCGAGCTCTTTCTCCACATGTTAGTGGATGAGAAAGCATCGGGAAGGATAAGACCCGACCGAACTAACAGGGAGGCTTTCGAAGACATAAGAGCAAAACTTGAAGCATATACTGGGAAGTCATTCACGTGTGACTTTTTGCAACACGAATATGATAACTTGTATACCCGGTGGGGATTGTGGAAGATGGCTCTAGAATGCAGACGGGTTCACTGGAACCCGATCGAAAATAAATTGGAGGTTGCATATGAGGATGTTTGGAAGATACTTGAGCAGGTAAATCCAATTTTAGTATTTTAATTAACTTGTGTGAATTAATTGATCCTAGCTAATTTATTTGAAATATTGACAGGATCCTATTTATTGGACTGTGCCAAAGTATTACCGCCAAAATGGAGAAAAATATTGGTGGGAGTTGGAGGCTCTCTTCGGTAGACCCGAACCACCAACACCACCTACTATCGAGACACCGGAGTACATGTCCGAGGAGGACGAAGAGATTGAGGTCATAGTGATTTCCTCAAGTGATGAGGAAGATTGAATTGTTGTAAAATTGAAATGATTGGATGTTTTTATAATTTTGGACATTATGGTAGTAGTTGTACTTTGGATGTTTGGATGTTTGTAGTAATATTACTAGTAGTAGTAGTAGTAGTTATGTAAATTTTCAACCCCGACTAGTAGTAGTAGTAGTTGTAGTTATGTAAATCTCAAGTACTAGAGATTGGATGTTTTCAAGTAATATTACTAGAACTAATATTGAAATCCTAATCTTAGATGTTCAAATTAATTTTTCAACGATAATTTCGTGCACATTATCAATTTGAAGTGGACTTAGAGTTTTAGTACTTTGTGATGCTATATCTTGGTGGAACGTGTTATTTTGAAAAATATTTTGGTTTTGTAAATTTTTAATGTTTAACCGGGTGTATTTTGCCAATTATTAAAGCCATCGAGATGTGACTATCAATTTTTGAAGTTAGTAGGGTGTGTTTTCTTAATTATTAAAGTTAATAGGGTGTGATTGTCTATATCCAAAGATAAAGATGGTGGTTTTTGTAAATTTTTAAAGTTACCAGGGTGTATTTTATCAATTATTAACGTTAACAAGGTCTGATTGTCAATTCAATAAGAATAAAGGGCGTGTTTGGTCAACTTTTAAAGTTAACAGGGTGTGTTTTGTTAATTATTAAAGTTATCAGGGTGTGATTGTCAATTTTTTGTAAATTTTTAAAAGTTACCAGGGTGTGTTTTGTCTATTATTAAAGTTAACAAGGAAGGTTAAAAGTTATCAGTGTGTATTTTGTCAATTATTAAATTTAGCAGGGTGTTTTTTTTGTCAATTATCAAAGTTAGCAGGGGGTTATTTAAATATATTTTACTTACAAAGGGTGCTTTTGTTATATGACTTGAGAGGGTACCTTTTTGGTAATATATATAAAGTCTCGATTCTCATTTTCGAGGAATTTTAAATCAAAATCATCAAATTTCACCAACTAACGATTCACCGAGATGTTACTATGCCTTTCTATTTTAGTGTTTCTAGCATTTTTTTTTTTCAAAATCAAGTGAAGATAAAAAATTGTATGAATAAGATTTTTTTCCTTACAAGAACCATATATTTAAATTGTTTTACGAAAAATCAAACTTCAAATTTTCAAGAGTCTGATTTGATTGACCTACTTTTTAGGGTGCGTTATGTCATTTCATTGCTAACTCTCGTTCATATTCTTTAAAAATATCAAATCACATTTCAGTTATAAACTTATCATCCAAAAACTATATAGATTAACTAATGAAAGGAAGGTGCATGAGAAATCGAGTTTAGGGTTTAGGGTTTAGGTTTTGGGGTTTAGGGTTTAGGGTTTAGGGTTTAGGGTACAAATATAGTTATATAAATACGCAAACGTAACTTTTCATAAGTAAAGTCAACAGTGCGATGGTAAAGGCAATATGTGTACATCTACTTGGTCTGAGTTCGACTCTTTTGGAGAGCATTTTATTTTTTGATATTTTATACCTATTTTTTTTTATTTTGTGATATTCTTATTAACCCTGATTAAAATATCTCATTATATATTTTTCTTAATAAATTATTTCCTTTAGTTGTTCAAATATGTTTAGGGAACAAATATTTTTTGTGACGTAGATCTCATAAGCTAATTGAAAATGAGTTTTTTTTATCGATTACATACTCATACATTATATTTTTCCAAACGAAAATGTTGATTTTTACAATGCAAAATTCAATTATAAGTAGTGCTGACCTCATTTTCGAGGAATTTTAAATCAAAATCATCAAATTTCACCAACTAACGATTCACCGAGAGGTTACTATGACTTTCTATTTTAGTGTTTCTTGCATTTTTTTTTCAAAATCAAGTGAAGATAAAAAATTGTATGAATAAGATTTTTTTCCTTATAAGAACCATATATTTAAATTGTTTTACGAAAAATCAAACTTCAAATTGTTTTTTATGTCATTTCATTGCTAACTCTCGTTCATATTCTTTAAAAATATCAAATCACATTTCAGTTATAAACTTATCATCCAATTCACTGTATAGATTAACTAATGAAAGGGTTTAGGGTTTAGGGTTTAGGGTTTAGGGATCAAGGTTTAGGGTTTAGGTTTTGGGGTTTAGGGTTTAGGGTTTAGGGTACAAATATAGTTATATAAATACGCAAACATATCTTTCATAAGTAAAATCAACAGTGCGATGGTAAAGGCAATATGTGTACATCTACTTGGTCTGAGTTCGACTCTTTTGGAGAGCATTTTATTTTTTGACATTTTATACCTAATTTTTTTTATTTTGTGATATTCTCATTAACCCTGATTAAAATATCTCATTATATTTTTTTCTTAATATATTATTTCCTTTAGTTGTTCAAATATATTTAGGGAACAACTATTTTTTGTTGACGTAGATCTCATAACCTAATTGAAAATGAGTTTTTTTTATCGATTACATACTCATACATTATATTTTTCCAAAAGAAAATGTTGATTCTTATTAACGCATAATTTTGTTATCTCTGAAAAAATATATGTATTAAATCTACTTAAATTAGATATAAATTAATATATCTTATACCCAATTTATGTTACACAACAAGCTTGATTTGATATAAATTCCTACTTAATTTTCAACTATTTTTTCAAATTCAAACAAATCATATAATGCAGATCGAAAATATTTCACGAATCTCTGCCTTTTTCCCGAACAATTATCCTAAATAATAAACAAAAAGGCCCAATCTATTTGAAGCCCTAAATATGGGCTTGTCACGTTCACCTAGCCCATTAATCCGTAGATGATGCATCTCGGTCTCTAAAAATTATTTTAAAGCCCAATCTTCTAGATATTGGAAAGATTTAGGCCCTATTAATAGTCCATATTTTGGGCCTCGATAATCCTACGGGCTGTCAATGGAATGAATTTGGATCGGATTAGATTCTATACAGATACGCCTTCGTTTATATCAGATCGAATTCAAATTTTGCTCGGAGCTAAATTTCTTAATTCCAATAGATCATATATCCTATAAATCGTCGCTACCAAAGTGAAAATTAACATTTTTTTTTTCCAATAATAAATTTGTTAACTTTACGATTGTATTAAATTTAGCTAACATGTTGAGTTTTAAGAACTGTTCACCTGGATGAAAATATTCGTAAGAATGAATTTATGAACTTTGTAGTAATTAATATTCAGATTTATTTAGATGAAAATATACGGAAATATTATTTATGAACATATTATTAACTACTATTTTATTAAAAAACTTTATTGATGGTAAACTATTATCATGTAACTTATTTTTATAAAACATTATGCATACATATAATTTTATTTATTTATTGTCGAATACGGATCTCTTAACTAATAGGATCGACCGAAATTTAAACTATTATCTAAGAAATTCGGACTTAACCGACCGAATAGAAATAAATAAACAAAAGGGGATTAAGGATAATATACATCAAATTTATTGATTTGAGATATTGATTTCGTTGATTCAAACGTAATTGAGAATTTCATGATTTTTATAATTCGAATTTTGTAAAGCAATTTTGGAGATGATTGATTTCAGGTGCAAAAATGGTGGTGAGATTATTGAAGGATTAGATGGTGTAAAAATGGTGGAGAAGTAATAACAAGAAATAATCAATTAAGTTTGAATGATTATGGAATAAAAGGAATTTATATGTTAGTTTTGAAAGATTAGGAAAGAGAAGGAATTAAGTAGCAAATTAATTGTTAATTTCGGTTTTTAAGTGGGGGGTATAAACGTCCTCTTACAACATAAAATTTAATGGGGGGCAAAAGGGTCTTTTGAATTTTCTTTCGGTTTTTTCTTTTTTTTTTATACAAACAAAATAAAAGGGTCTAATAGTAAATTGTATTTTTAATTAGAAATAAACATAAATTAAATATAAATCCTTTAGTTACACATCCAACGGCTGATAAGGATGGAAGGCGATCTAACGGCTCTTGATGAGGGCCGCATGTGCGGCCGTAACTGAAGGGGCCGCACCCTAGAAAAATCGTAATAACATATCTAAACCAACGAAGAAGTAACGAGGTTGCTTTATTGTAGTTAAGTTAGTCCAAGAACAATTTATCCCTTCTTTTCTCATAACCCGAAATTCAACATAATTAATGAGTACATAACATGTTATAGCAATTAACACAAAGAGAGATCGATCCACCATGACTACTCAAATTATAGAGATGATTGGCCCTGGCCCCGGCCCCGCCGGTAGCCATTGTTCCGTAGCCAGATCAAAGACAAATTAAATTAATAATCCCATTCAGTGCTCCTTCATCTCGCACCATCTGCATAAACCGATAATTTCACTTCCAATTAGATTTGGATTTTATCACTGGACAGTCGGTTTAGATTTAGTTATCTTCTGATGGACCCGGCTCTATTTATTATTTATCCAACCCAACTATGTGGCCTAGGTCTAATAGGTGGCCCGTTAGAAATTAGGCCGACCCGAAAATAACACACAGATCCTTTAAGAGTTTTGATAATGGCAATATGGCCCAGTAATTGATTATTCATTTATTTGGGAATAAAATGTAACCAAAAAAAAAAATTAAAGAATTTATATAATTGGCTCCCCAGTCCAACTGCACACCCGAGCGCACAATAGGTCACACCGTAAGCAAACTCGTCTCTTCGCCTCAGTTCCTATTAGAAAAAAATTGATTTAAAAGTGAAATAAATAAATCCCTAACTTCGTACAGATTTCAACATTTGATCCGAGAGAAAAAAGGTGCGTAACTTGGCCGCTTACTTCTCTTTATATGTGTAAATGTAAGTATTTGTATCCGGAGTCGTGGTTTTTTGACCTTTTATCAAGTTACATTGTTATGAAGAAACTTAGTTTTTTTTTTTGAACTTTTTGTTTTGATAAACATGAAATCCGAAATGTCATTGTTTTGTGATGATATGACTTGGCAGGTGATATTTTGGTCTTGGGTTTAATGGAGGTGGAGGATGGGGGTTGATAATTGGAGTCGTGATAATTGAATTTCGTGAGTCGGAACGTAGACTAAAGGGAAACACCTTGTTCGGTTAATTAAGGGGACAACTGTGAAAGTCTGCAAAATATTTAAACGGAATCAGTTTCAATGGAAGAAAACTCCTCTGGAATTAATGAAATGGGACCAAACCATCAAGATATTTCCCAGACTTTTGGTGTGGAACCATTACCAGAAGATGTGAAAATATCATCAGTTCTTGTAAACTCGGAAGTTCCATCACAGAATGGAGCGAAAAATCTTGAAAGTAGGGATGTACCTTCTGAAACTGTTTTTATTGGAAGATTGGGAGCAATGGAAAAAGATGTGAGTGGTTATACTGGTCACTTGGAAGATGAAGATAGTGGGACTCCTGACCAAGCAAAAAAGGGTAAAGTTAAATTAAGAAGTCCAGTGACAAGTTCGAGAATTTTGCGTTCAATATCAAAAGAGAAACCTAAGGCTCCTGAACCTAGCGAAACTATGAAACAAGACACTGCTAATGGAGAAAAGAAGAATAGAGGAAGAAAGAAGAAGCAGATAAAGAAAAAATTAGTAAATGAGTTCTCAAGAACGAAAGCCCGTCTGGGATATTTACTGCACCGGATAAAGTATGAGCAAAGCTTAATTGATGCTTACTCTGCTGAAGGCTGGAAGGGGCAGAGGTATGTGTGGCTCACAAAATAGTATATGATTATTGTCGGGTTACTGGTTTTAATCGACGTTAATTGAACTTATTTGAGATGCACTTAAAATCTTGGCACCTTGGTTAAGTCACCTCAACAATTTTGGAGTTAACTATTTAGTATTTGAGGGACTTTTTATATCTGTAACCCGATATTTGTGCTCTTCAATTTTTTCGACTTATAGTTGGTTTTTCATCCTTTAACAATACTTTTGATTCCTTCACATTTTGCAGCTTGGAAAAACTAAAGCCAGAGAAGGAGCTTCAGCGTGCAAAATCTCATATTTTAAGTTACAAATTGAGGATAAGGGACTTATTTCAGCACCTTGATTCATCCCTTTCTATCGGAAAGCTTCCAGAGTCTCTGTTTGATTCTAAAGGCGAGATCGACAGTGAAGATGTACGGAAAGTTGTGTGATTTGTAGCTATATATTTTTTCCATCTTTATAACTTGCAATCAACTAATAGTCTGGCTCTAATTGCTCAAGTCTGGATAAGCTGACAAATTAATTTAACCTTGTTCTCCTTCATGTATGCGCGGATTTTGCATGCATGTTGCCTAATGCATCATATATGTTTTATTAATTTGAGTATCTGTCGAAAAGCACTTGATTTAGCATTAGACATCTTTGGCTCTTATGCAAATTGCAAATTCTTAAACAAAGTAGTGTTGTTTTTCCAAACAATGTCAATTCATATAGGCTATTATGTTCGACACATGTAATGACAGGTGTTAGATGTTCAAACCTTGCCTCATAGAAAGTATTTTCGTTCCATTCCCTTTTAGAATGTTGCTTCTTGGTGATGGTGACATTGCTTCCAACTTTGATTTTATGTTAAACATTTAGGACTGTATGAACATTCTTTTCATTATTGCAGATTTTCTGTGCAAAATGTGGCTCTAAGGAACTGCCTCTTGACAATGATATCATTCTGTGTGATGGTGCCTGTGAACGCGGATTTCACCAATTTTGCTTGGAGCCACCTCTGTTGAAAGATGACAGTAATTCTCCACGCTACTCAGTTGACGGCTTTTGTTTCTCATAATTTTGTTGCACCTAGGTGTTTGTCTTTTAACTTTTTCACTCTTTGACTGCATGTACACAGTTCCTCCGGGTGATGAAAGCTGGCTTTGCCCTGGCTGTGATTGTAAAGCTTATTGCATTGATATGCTTAACGATTATCAGGGAATAAATGTTTCTATCGCTGACAATTGGGAGGTATGAGACTCTGAGCTATGATCTTATATTAATTTGAGCACAAATGCATTTTTAGTCCCTCAGGACTGTACGCACATCGCTTTTAGTCCCACGTTTTCAGATGTAACACTTTTGTCTCAACTTTTTAATACTTTTTTGCACATTTCGTTCTTTTCTGCCCCTTTCCATTCAATTTGGGGACAAAAGTGCAAAACAAAGGCGATCTTATAAGACCAAAATTGCAAAACAGGAAAGAACCAAAGGAGCGAAAAATGGATGAGAAGGGGGATAAGGACTAAATCGCAAACAAATTAAAAAATTGGGTCTAAAAGTGCTATTTTTGGATGTATGGGACTAAAAGTGACGCGGCTAAAAATGTAAGGTTGCCTTAATGTTAATGTTAGTTTTTCACGGTGCTCTCATATCCTTGCAGAAGGTCTTTCCTGAGGCTGCTGCATCTGCATCAGGAAAGAAAGTGGTTGATAATTTTGCATCGTCATCAAATGACTCTGAGGATGATGATTACGACCCTGATAAGCCAGATACAGTTGAGAAGGTTGAGGACAACGAATCAAGTTCTGACGAGTCTAATTACTTTTCTGCATCTGATGATTTGGTGGCTTCTCCTAATAATGAGGATTTTATGGAGCTTCCTTCTGATAATTCTGAAGATGATGATTTTGATCCCACTGCTCCGGAACCAGATAAGCAGGTGAAGCAGGATAGTTCAACTTCTGATTTTACCTCTGACTCGGAGGATCTTCGTGCTCTACTTGATGATGCCACTGTGCCTGGTAATGATCCTGAGCCCATTTCACCATCATTAGAAAATAATCAGCCTTGCACGAGTTTTGAAGAAGAAAAATTTAAAGTGGGTAGAAGAATGAAGAGGCAATCACTAAAAGCTGAGTTGTCTTACCTTGTGGAGTCCTTTGATGAACCTGTATCTGGCAAGAGACAAAGAGAGCGGTTGGACTATGAGAAATTGCATAATGTGAGTTTCTTCATTTTCACACTTTTACAATATAAATGGAATCAGGTACATGCATGCAATATTAGATATGAGCATATTATAATCGTTGACAGGCTAGTTTCATTTTTTAAGGTTGTTACATGCTATCTTCTTATATTTGAGTTTTAGTCTAAGCATAGTTGTCTATTTTACAGTCACGAGGAGTATGACTGTTCACACAGTTCAATTAATCGACCGAATTCTGCCTAGAACTGTCTCGTGCTTTACTGTGGCGTTTGACGTTAGGAAAATGACTGCACACAGTATTTAAATCCACCCGATTCCAAAATTAAGCATCTATTCCATTGTTGCTCATGGTGCAAAGACATGAAAACTGTCTCGTACTTGACCTTGACGTTAGGCATATTGAGAGTGCCTATCTTGGATGGTTCGCCGTTTTGGCTAAATAAAGCTATAAATTGCACCTTTCCTCTCTGATTTTTTCTTATGCAATCACTAAGAAGCCGGAAAAAAGGTCATTGCTTGAGTTAAAAAAATCGTTATGACTTGCTGTCAAGAATTTCGGTACAACAGTAGGTATACATTTTCACATTTGTGTACATAAGTTGCAAAAGTTAGGACAAGCCCTTTCAGTTATTGCCTGGTATGTATATACTTTGTTAGTTTGGACTGGTATTCTGTGTGTCTATCCTTCACTTCCTTGAATTGGCTTTTGTGGTAACTAATGTTGAATTTGTCAAAAGGAAACATATGGAAATTCTATATCTGATTCAAGTGATGAAGATTATGACGATACTCCTGATTCAAAGAGAAAGAAGATTAATTGTGAGAAAACTAAGTTGATCTCCCTTAATAAAACTCCAATTACAAAGAGTAAGACAGAATCCAATGATGAAAACCAGAAAGGAAGTCGGCATTCACCAAATAGAACTCTCAAAGTTAATGCTGATGGGAGCGCAAAAGAGTCACGAACCACAGTTGACTCTGTTAATACGGATACTAAAAAATCAGCACCTAAACGGCTTGGAGAAGCTGCAACGCAGGTAAATTTGTTGCATTGAATGAATAGAAGGGCGTTTTCTCGTAGGTACTTGTAATAACGGTGATATTGTAAATGATGGATGTTTTGTTCGTGCAGAGACTCTACCGATCCTTCAATGAAAATCAATACCCTGAAAAAACTGTACAAGAAAAATTGGCAAACGAATTAGGGCTCTCGACTAAGCAGGTTATTTCATTGTTCTTTGCTCGTTTTTCTTTTCACCTTCTAATCAGCAGGTACCATGTTAGTACTTTGCAAGTATTTATGTTTTTATTTCATCTTAATGTTTTTTGGGCAGGTTAGTAAATGGTTCGAAAATGCTCGTTGGAGCTATCGGCATAAACCACAAATGGAAAATTTGGCAGCTAATAGTAGGGGAGAAAATTCTGTGACACACAAGTCCAAAAAGAGGAAAAGATAGAGGAAAAATTATGTAGTTATTTTTTGTCTAAACATTTTATTTATTTGAATATGGATTCCGTTTCCTGTCATTACGAAACATTTGAGAAGAATGGGTTTTGTATTATTCATTCTCTTGCTAAAATTCTGAGTGATACATAAATGTAACGATATAATTATATTTTCGGTAGGCACATTCCCAATACTCAAATTCCTATAACCATATTTCATTCTTGTCAAATAAACAGGGCCAAATATGCACGTTGACCATAGGATTTCAAGATTTACATTTTAATTAAGAAAATATACTACTCATTCCGTCCCATTTATTACTTCATTTGTTACCGTCGGTCAAATTTTTCAATCTTTTAATTGACTTATCATATTAAATTATTCACATTTGTGGAGTAGTAAACCTTTTAAATATAAAATATATATTGTGTCATATAATATTACTAACTTATTAATGCAATATGTTAATTAAATTATTTATTATAATTTTTATAAATTTAGTTAAATCGATTGGTCAACCGTACTAACATAATTGGTACGGAGGAAGTATTTGACTTATTCAAACATCCATCATTAGTTACATTATTTTTCTCAATTCTTGAAATCTCTTGTGACCTAATTCTTGTAAAATTTTATCAAAATCCATCCAAATACGTTTTCATACAAAATATGCTTCAATGTTTCTATTACTCCGAAAAATGGTGCGCATATGTGAATCGAAATAGGTAAAATAGCAATTTAAGTCCCTTAACTTTCACTCATTCGTGGAATCAGGACATTTAATTTTCCAGCAAGTAATTTACGTCCCTTAACTTTCACTGGTCTGCAGAATCAGGATACTTAATTTTTCAGCAAGTATTTTACGTTCCTTAACTTTCACTGGTCCGCAAAATCAGGACACTTAATTTTTCAGCAAACAATCCCTTAACTTTCACTAGTCCGCGGAATCAGGACACTTAATTTTTCGACAAGCAAAATATGTCCTATAATTTTTTTATACCCACAATTTTAGTCCACTTGACCGCATTCATTCCAATAAATTTTTCGAACGTCCTATAACTTTACATCCATTATGCTCGGCTTAGGTGGTTCTTATTTATAGAGAACTATGCAAAATAAGTCCTATTTGACACATTTTGGCTACACGACATAAATTTTCACTTGGCAATCACTTAACAAACTGTCTACAACTATTTAACAACATCAATATTAATTCAAATCCCCAGATTAACTGTCCAGTTGGCAATTATGAAATTTTCGACGAGTTGTGGACTAAAATTGCGGTCAAGCGGACTAAAATTGCAGACATAAAAACGTTATAGATTTCGCGGACCAGTGAAATTTAATGGGCATAAAATGCTTGCTGAAAAATTAAGTGTCCTGATTCTGCGGACCAATGAAAGTTAAGAGATGTAAAATGCTTGCTGAAAAATTAAATGTCCTGATTATGCGGATCAGTGAAAGTTAAGGGACGTAAATTGCTTGCTGGAAAATTAAATGTCATAATTTTGCGGACCAGTAAAAATTAAGGGACGTAAATTGCTATTTTGCCAATCGAAATACATCAGAACATCCTTCTTTTATATGTTTGAATCCACTTTCATTTAAGGGTTGTAACAAGTAAACAACCATACATTTTTAGTTTGTCATATTAGATGATAATTTTTTAGAGAATGATCATTATATTAATATAAAATATCAAGATCACTAAATTAGAAAATTTAATGAATTATAATCAAATTAAAAAGAAAATTAATTTTCTACTAGTATTAAACTAGAGAATAACCTACAATATATTGTTGTTTGATATTTCTAATTATAACGTGTTAATTCTTTTTTATTTGGTTTTTTTAGATCATTTTCAATAATGGAGATTTAACCTATTATAATATTAAGATTAAAAAAATCTTCTAATATATTTGGGAGGCAAAATTTTAAGTTGACTCAAATATAATTTTATATGTGAGACCACTTTTGAGTCTACATAAAATAGATAAAACACACGTTATGTGAAAATATTTTTCTTTTGTTGAAATAAAATTTCACGTTTTTATGAAAAAAATATTTCACATTATTTATTTTCTATACTTTTATCTAAATACATACTTCACATTTTATCTTATGATAAATATTTCACACACACGCACTCTACTTTTATTCACATGTCCAAATATATTTTCTTTTATCATCATGAAAATTATATCTCAATTTAGAAAATATTTTACCTTTTTCTTTTTCTTAATAACTTCTTGAATTAGTTATTATCACTATTTTAATAATTAAAGTGTCAAGATTCTCTCTTTCGTGAAAACAATATTTTTTTTAGAAAAACCATTTCATTTCTACTTTTCATAAATTATTTTTTTATATTCACTACTCATTAATTTGTGTCAAAATGAATCTGAAATATTGATGCATATATCTTTTCACAAAGATTCAAATTTGAGTGTGTGACATATTCAAGGCTAGTCCCCGCGAGAGTTTAAACTTTAAACATGTTATTGTAACCACATGGTTAACAATTATTACACTACAAAAATACCAATTTGTAAAAAACGGATTCTGAATATTCAGACAAAAAAAATTAAAAGGATTTTAAAAATGGCCAACCAAATACCAAAAATATATATCCAAACAGACTCCGAAAAGTAAAACATTGATTTCCAGAAATAGAAAAGGAAAGAAAACCAAAACGGATTTGGCATTTAGCATCTAGAGCGCGCGGCAAAATAGAGCTTTTTGAAATCGTAAAAAATGGCGGTCTGCAATACCAATCCAAATCCCTCCTTAACTCTCCTAACAAATCAAAACCAAAAAACAAAATTGAAAAAGTTCCCCCCTCCACCAAAACAACCATTATAAAATTACTCCCATTCTTCCATCTCTATATCCCAAAACCCTAACCCCATTTTTTTACAGAAACCCTAAGAAAAGAAGACTTCAATGGCTGACCGAGAAAACCAGAGAAAAAGAGTGTCTCGAAAGCGATCAAATGAATCTTCCACGGAAGAGACTCCGATTATGAAGAAACGGGTTGTGTTAGGGGACATAACCAACAGCTCATCCAACGAGTCCGATTCGACTACCCACCTGGGTCCAGGCAAAATCCGGAAATCCAAACCTAAACCTAATTCGAAGAACCCTCGGAATGAAGTGAATGTTGAAGTTTTGGTTAGCCCTGGATCTGATAAGCCACAAAAATATGGAAGTGCTCCTTTAATATATCAGCATCTGCACTCTTTGGAGGTATAATTTTACTAGTGAAAAATTCATTTCGTGGATTTACATTTGCTGATTGTAACGATGAATGGACAGTTTTAATTGACTATAATTGATGCCTATTTGTGATATTAGGTTGAGGCAAAGAAGAGGCCATTGTCTAATTACATGGAAACAATTCAAAAGGCTATTAATCCGACTATGAGAGGAGTTCTCATTGATTGGTTGGTGGAGGTTGCAGAAGAGTACAGACTCGTTTCCGATACACTGTTTCTCACTGTAAATTACATTGACAGATACTTGTCTTGCCATAACCTTAGCAGGAATAAGCTTCAGCTTCTCGGAGTATCCTCCATGCTTGTTGCATCGTAAGCCAATGATTTGTTGCTCTGGTTTATCTTTGAATTCTTGCTGCAGTTTTTTTATGTATTTTACTTGTGAAAATTGCAGTAAATTTGAAGAAATCAGTCCCCCACATGTTGACCATTTTTGTTATATAACAGACAACACATACACAAAAGAAGAGGTAAGTTGAGTTTCTTCAATTTCTCCTCGTCTTCATTTGGATTGTGAGATTTAGATTTTGAAAAAGAATCTAAATCACTGTAATAATGGGCGGATTTCAAGTTCGTCATTGAGAAAGAAAATGGTACAAAATAATTGTTTAATGAGTTGGAATCCATACAAAATTTAGATGAATGTGAATAATTGATATGGACTTGTTATTATGGACTTGAAATACTTGGCTCAAAATCACTTCATCCAAATGAAGCCTTACAATCTTAGTTTTAAGAGTATAGCAGTGCATGTAAATAATCTTACTGGATGTGTTGCAGGTTATACAAATGGAACAAGATGTCCTCAAGTTTTTAGATTTCGAGATTAGTAATCCCACAACCAAAACCTTTCTCAGGTTAAAACTCACTTTCGAGATTATTCAATTCGTCCACATTTTTTTTTTAATGTGAAGAAGTAACATTTATTATGCATCGTTTATTGAAACATGCTTCAATTTTTTTGGGTTTTGCAGAATTTTTATCTTGGCTGCTCAAGAGACACCCATGGTAGACCAATATTTCAAAACTCCTTTTGTCATCTACGTAATAAATTCTTGTTACCTTACAAGTATATTTAACACATAAGGCTAACCAATTTATTGTCGTATCCAGTTTGCAGATCTTCAATTTGACTTTTTGTGCTATTATCTCGCTGAGTTAAGTTTATTGGATTATGGATGTGTCCGTTACATTCCATCAATAGTTGCTGCCTCAATCATCTTTCTTTCAAGATTGATTATCCAGCCAAAATCGCACCCTTGGGTAAGCCAGAAATCTTTTTATATTAGTTTTTGCAGGCAAAACAATACTAACTATTCAAATATATTCTTGATTTGGATTTTGGATTTGCATACATAAATTATTTTCTGAAAATTTTGATTACGAAAAGTTTTAGATTGGATCACTTACGAAGTTTCATGCCTTTTGCAGAGCTTGGCACTACAACTCTATACAGGTTATAAACCATATGAGTTGAAAGATTGTGTCCTCACACTTCACAAGCAGCACCTCAGAAGTGTAACATCTTCAGTAGCGGTAAAGAAGAAATATATGGATAACAAGGTAATTCATTATTACCTTTTCAGTTATATTGGAGCATTATGTTCCTCCCCAACCAAACAACAAGTCTTGAAATTGATTTATGTATGTTTCATGATTTTCTTGGAACAGTTCAGATCCGTTGCTTCTTTGAATCCACCCATGGAAGTTCCTTCTCGTTATTTTGAGATATCATTTGACTGAGCTTTCATGATCTGATAAACGAAGAACAAGCATGCATCTGAAGAATGAGTAGCCCAAACAATTGTAACTTGATATTGAGCTCTAGCTTTAGGTCTACAGATTCTTGTTCCAGGAGTAGTGAATATCTATAAATGTTGTAGCAGATGGATGTGTGAACATGTGATAAATATCTCTTTGGTGGAATGGAATATTAGAATTTTTAATTTTCAATACCCTTTTTCTTTTTCATGATTTTTATCTATGTATTTTCACGCACATAAAAACATGCTTGTATACATGTAATACTTTAACTTGTTCTGGTTGTCTGGTGTGACTTGGTGGCTGATATACCTATCTGAAACTACAAACAAGTGCATCGCTGCTATAAATTTATGCTTTCCTCAGCTTTGGTTCTTTGTGAAGATAGTTACTGTCATGGATCACTGGCTACCTAGTACATAGATAGGCAGTACACGTTAGATGCTTGAGGATTCGATATCTGAAAGAGCCAGTAGGTTTCAGGTTTAAGGCACCACAACATAAATAAAGTACTGGAAGTTTTTTCAGCAAGTGAACTAAGAAAATATGATCTTGTTGCTATTAAACAAGGGCTGTCGAACTTGAAAGCATAAGCAACGGTTACAATGATTTCTTAGTTCACTTGCTGAAAAAGAAATCATGATCTTGTTGCTATTAAACAAGGGCTGTCGAACATGAAAGCATAAGCAACGGTGACAATGAAAAGTCCAATTTAGATAATACTAATACATACATAAACTGACTACAGTTTGAGATTCAAGTCAAGCCCATTTGAATTTGACAATTCATGCTCTGGTTGTTGATGATCTACTCGGAAACTTCCAGGCCACATTAAATCTGATGTTTCCAGCTGTATGCTGGGCTGCCATCCTATTCCAGATCCTGTTCTAGCCTCAGGAAATCTCGCCACAGTTGCAGTTCCTTCTCTCCCTTGTTTATGTATTAGTGAGTGAGGCTGCACACCAAGTGATCTGTACATGGAAGCATGAACTGGAAGATCCATCATGGACATCATCTTGTGTGACTGGTAATATCTTACTGCACCTCTTTCCCTTTTATGAGCATTCTGATGACCCCCCAATGCTTGTGAACTGTAGAACTTCCGCATGCAGAAGTTGCAAGAGAAAACCTTGCCCGAAGATCCCGACTCTTTTCGTGCTTGGGATGGATTTGTTCTCAGGCTCAAATTCAACCACTCTCCTGGCCTATGTTGTGGTATGCCTCGATCACTACTTTCTTCACTTTGCATCTTTTCTTCTTTCTATATTTTAGTTGCAGAGGAGAATCTTCTTATTGATTCTTACTCACATAATTGTGTTTAAACTTTAAAGTGCAATAAATGGATGCAGGTACTCTGCTGACCTCTTCTGTCGGCTCCTATCTTAAAAGTGATACTATATCAAGATGAAGCAGTGTGATATATAACATCTGAACTCATACCTGGTCTGTTCATTGTCCCCACCAAGTTATGCTTTGATTTCCCAAGTGGGAAAGCTTAAATCATCTTTTATTGTTGGCTTTGCCAAGCTTTTAGATTCCCACTCAATTTTTTTTTCTCCTTATCTGGTGAAACCACATCATCTTTAACTGGTATATATTGGATGAGTTAAAAGTGAACAGAGGTTGACAAGTCTAAGACAATTCCATTTAAGTCAAATCAAAGTCTCACGATTTGTTGTATTGCCTGCCATGAATTCCGCCTGCTTAAAGTTTATCTCACCTCATCTGTAGCCATCTATAGATCCATCTTGTATCTGCTTTAAGCCCTGAATTTGGTAACACTTTCTATAAGCTAATTTTCAGCTATTTTTCTTTAGGCTACATGATAAAAAGTAGGAGTGTATACGTCATTCAAGCTTGTTGAATTTGGTTTGATTTTTGAAAGAACCAAGTACAGACAAGCTTCAATCAAACTGAGTAGCTTGATTTTAGTACTTATACTATGTTAAATTTGAGTCTCTCGAGTCAAATTCTAATCGAGTTTCAAAAGCTATATGTCGATGTTCAAGTTTGGTTGGTTTAATTTGTCAAGTTTGGTTGGTTTAATTTGTATACTGAATCCAGCTCAAGCAAACTTTTATCAAGTGAATTAGAGCGGAATGAATATATGATATAACTGAATATCGGGTGCATGACATTTATTGAGCGTTGGACCCACCCTGAAGGTGTATTCTCTATATTATAAAATGGCGAGTGAATAATAAGTCTGGGTGCAGAATATATAACTACTGGTTGTATAATCTTGGGTTGTGTTGTAATTTGATACATACAAAAGTCTTGTGGGAAGTGGTAGGGGCAGGAGATTTGGCAATAATGGTGATAAAATAGGGGAAAAGATTTGAAGTTCAATTTTTTCTTATTCCCTGAAAACATGAGTATCTATGTGGGGCTTCTTGGTTATGATCTTTTCTGGCATGTTGTGGCCACTGTGTAGGTAGATTGGAAGTGCCTTTAATATCACCTTTGTACTCTTGACTCATATAGACCTAACCTAAGAAGAAGAAGAAGAAGAAGAGAAACCCAAAATGGCAAAATAGGCTCTCTTTTCCCCACACAATGGTTTTCGACGTTGTCCTGTACTTTTTTAATTTTTCTTTTGATTTTTCAGGAGTATTCACTATTAAAACCTGGTTTAATTCCTTTCAAGCCAAACGCCTATGATACCACTATTGGTACAAAAAAACTTTAGGCGAGGAAGGGTACTTAGGATTGTGCTGCATGTTTATTTGAGGTCTTATAAGCTGACCACCAAAAAAGACGATTCGAATTTGTGCTTTACAAGCAATGCATTTCGATCATTAAGTCCAAAATGTCTCTACGGTATTAGAATACTCCAACATATGTGAATGTGATGCACCATTAGATCTAATAGGAGGGCTTGAATCCAAAATTTTAGTATTCGTGCACTATAGAGAACAACATGTTATTTAGGTTTTGGGGTATCATGCTTTATAGAGAACTAGAAATGTTATTCTTTGATATGTATAATCAGCTCTGCCTAAATGAGCGCTTATTGTACAAATCTCTAGTCGAATATTGAACATTTTAATTTGATTTTTAGTCATTTTCAAGAGGAATGAAACCAAAAAAGGTTTAAAATTCATGGATCTGGGAAAATATATTAGACAAATTTGGGCTTATCGGTTCAATAACAATTAAATTTTATTTCAATTTTTCTGAAATAAAACTATAATTTTAAATATCTTCAAATATAACCTTGTTTTCTTCAAGATAAATACTAATAAATGCCATTCAAAACTAAAATGCCTAATTTATTTACAAAATTCATTTTTTATTTTTATTTTATTAATCAGCGATTACAAAGATAGCGATTACAAAGATGATTCACCGACAAGATTAGTATTAAACTAAAAAAAAACTCACACATCAGATGGAATTCGAACCCACAACCTCTAGGTCAACCTCAATTTCACTATTAGACTAGACCTCCTCGACGCCTAATATTCTTTGGAGGCGCTAAAATTTAAAGTACTTTTCAGCAAGTCTAAATTGGTCTCCCTATCGGTCACTAAAATGGTCAAATGAATTATTAACATGGTGACATTAGACAACATCTGAAGGGACAAATTCAAGATTACTTGTGTTTGGGTGATTTATTATGGTCCCTCCTAATACTATTTTGGCAATAAAAAACTCGTATATGGCCCCTAAAATATTTTGGGAATAGGAAGATTAAAATTAAAATGAGAGCCACTTGTGTGAACACGATCTTACTTTGTCCCACGAATTTCCTTTTTAACATGAGTTGACAGTGTGCCTCCATGATATATATATATATATATATATGCTTGAAATGGGCAACAACACATGAAATTCTCCTTTACTTATTATAAAATCAAATGACGGTCACATATGTGGATTTAATACATGGGGTTGGATGAATGACACGTAGACATAAAATGATAAAATATTGTCCTTTTATGCTTCTGTGTCACTCATCCAACACCCGGATGGATGTGTAGGTACTAATTTTCCCATATTATGGAGGTATGTATCCAGTGGAAGGTAAAATAGGTCGTGATTTATTTTATTTTATTATGCAGTTCGATTATTCGATACAACTGGCAGCAGACAGGTTAGGTTAATGCATTCCCCCTGTTGCTAGTGAGCGCTGCATGAATCAGTTAAAAGCTTCACAATATCTGTTAAGACCAGGATCAATTGAAAAGAATAAAGAATGCCAAAGTCAGAAAATATTCCATATCAAGCTCCGTATACAGGTCAGGCATGTTAACCAAATAAGTTACACAGCTACAAATGAATGTCTCCAACTTTCAGACATGACTATATAAAATCATAGTCTCGCGTACAAAAACACAAAATGCATGTTCTATTTTTATTTGGAATAACCTTCTTTTTCCAATGGAAAAATTCCTGCAAGATAAACTGGATCATTGAGCACTTGTTGTACTGATCCAACAATAGTTCAAGTACCTGCCACGATGTAAAAGAACACGTATAAGTATCAAATATATGGAAGATAAATTCTATAATATATACTTGAATTGGGGTGAAGAGCAATTTAAGTTAGACTACTTAAAATATGTGTGGTGAGTTGTCAATCACTTCAAGGAGCAGTAGCATGTAGAGCCACCTTTATTTCATAGTGGAGATGAACAGACATCCCAAAAAGGACAACAAAACTCCCATAAAAAACTCGGTGTATTTGAAGTTATCAGAGTGACTTTTCATCTTATGCAAGTGATGTGCCCAACATACACATTCGTCATATCTTTTCCTTTCTTTAACCCACATAAATTGAGTAGAAACACACCATGAGAACATCAAAATCATATAATAAACATGAAGAAGAAAAGGTCCATAGATAGATTATGAATTATCTCATCCCAATACAATATAATAAGAATAAGACAACCATGATCATGTAATATACTCTTTAAATGCAATTTTAACTATGTCAGACTGAAAGAGTATGCCGCTAAGCCTTCTAAAGTGAGGTCTTTCTAATTGGCCTGTGTAGCCCTGGTGGCCTTTTTTAAATTGGTATTTATTCAAGAAAGAACCTGGATCAACTAAATGATCTATCTGAGACCATACTTCAACTGTTAAAAGGAGAGTTACATTCACCTCGAGCCAACTTGAGGATTACTCTGAATGTAAAAACAATTCATTTAGTGTTGCGAGTGACCATTAAAATAATCAACAAAGAAATGCCAATTAACTTTGAATATGCAACAAAAATGCACATATAGCAGTTTCAGAACAAGAAATAAAGTATCATCATAAAGTCGCGATAGGTGAATGTGACTTGAGGATATTAAGGAAGTATACGATGGATAAATCCATACAATTCATAACAAATTCAATAAGATATGAATTTACAAGAAGATATATCAATGATAGGCTTCACATCAATTTCAATTTAGAGGATCAGAAATGAAGATGAAGCCAAAGCAAGGATTGAGTCATGGTACAAGTCGTGAAGAATTGGATATACAATAGTGAAGAAAGAGTACGGAATTGATTAATGACAATCTCGATACAAAGGGATCACAAGTGAAGATTAACAAATCAATTCTTTTATTATGAGTTCAATATAAAATACCACAAGTTAGGATGGAGTCACGATAAATGTCATGACGAATTCGATATCCAAATAAGACGAAAAGATTCAGAATAGGTCAGGAATTAAGAAATAATTATTCAGAATAGCTTGCAAATAAAGATGGAAACGAATCAGAGTAGTCCATGAATCAAATAGCAACGATTTGGAATAGCTCATAAATCAAGACGGAAAGATCTAGAATATGCCATGAATTACATGAGAATGATTCAGAGGATAGTAAATGAATCAATGTAGGAATAATTCGAAACAGTTTGCAAAATTAGAACGGAAACAATTCAAGATAGTGCATGAATTAAATTATATCGATTCGGAATGGTTTGTAAATTAGGACAGAGACGGTTCAAAATAGTTCTCAAAACAAAATGGAAATGACTTAAAATGGTTCAAGACTCGCAACATGAATGGCTCAAACGATCCCAATGCAACATGAAAAACTATAACGATTCAATTCAGATTACGATTCAAGATATCTCATATTCCAAGCAAATCACTATTCAAGACAATTCCAGAATACGATCAACAATGAATCAATTTACAAATCGAAACCAAGCAATCAAGAGAACGAATTAACGCATTGTTTTACCAAAGAAAAAGGCAAGAGAATAGAACTTCACCTGAAGTCCACGACGATGCTACGAAGTGACTTTATACTTTAGTCGTGAGGGGATTGAGCACACCCTAGCTCCCCCAAATTCCTGATTCATCAAAAGTAAATGAGTTAGTCTCCATATTTTTGGGACTGAAGATCAAACTAAGCTAGACTTGAGCTCATGCTCGGTTCTCTATTAAAATCAAACAAGGTCAAATACCTCGACTCGTTTACATCACAACATATATTCCAGTCAAAACCAATTAATATCACAATTGTAAACATGGCAAAGAAATGTGGTGAAAGTGTTCCTTAGTAAACCTGGGATTGGAGAAGGAAAGGTGACGAGCGGCGGAGATCGGTTCCTTATCCAAACGGGTCTTACAAGAAAATATAATTTCATATTGAGCTCCAAATATACGCTGGCGTTTTAACCAAAAAAATTTCTTGCTCAATTCATGCCTTTCTGTTTTTATGACCAAAAGTTCTTTCTTGATTTTCATTTCAAATTGTTCTCTGGACTTTTTATCAATATGAGGTGATCGTAACACAGTGTATAAGACTCGTGAGTCAGGCAGGGAAGCACGAGCGGCGGACAATAGAGAGCTGGAAAACGAAACAGGCGAAGCCATTGTTGCTGCTTTGTTTTCTTTCGCTTTTGATTTTGGGGTTTGCGAGAGGCGAGGGTTTTCAGGGACGAGGGTTTTTGGTAGGGGTGGCAATATAGATCTGATTCATCCAGATCCGATTCAAATTCAAAGGATCCGATCCATAAAGATTCATTAAATTTTCACTCGGATCGGATTTTGATCGGATCTCATAAAATCTGGATTCATATTGAATCAACACATACAAGTAATGGATTGTGATGGATCCATCAATGGATCCTCTGGATCCACGATCCATTATTGAATCCAAAAAAAAAATTTATTATTGGAATGTGAAAACCTTTCTCTCTAATACTTATTTTTGAAAATTACAATTTTAACCCCAAATTTTTAAAAAACCCAGAATTTAATAAATTCAAATTTTCAATCCGGGTACTGATTTCTAGGAACAAAATTTGCACTTTTGGTCCCTCAATTTTTGGATATTGCAATTTTGACCCTAAATTTTTGAAAAATCAAGAATTACAATTCAGTCCAGTATTTTAAGAAAATGGAAAATTTCAATTCGGCCCCTGATTTCATAAATCCAAATTTGCACTTTTGGTCCCTCAATTTTTGAATATTGCAATTTTGACCCTAAATTCTTGAAAAATCAAGAATTGCAATTCAGTCCAGTATTTTAAAAAAATTGAAAATTTCCAATCCGGACCCTGATTTTCAGGAACAAAATTTGCACTTTTGGTCCCTCAATTTTTGGATATTGCAATTTTGACCCTAAATTTTTGAAAAATCAAGAATTACAATTCAGTCCAGTATTTTAAGAAAATTGAAAATTTCAATTCGGCCCCTGATTTCAGAAATCCATATTTGCACTTTTGGTCCCGCAATTTTTGGATATTGCAATTTTGACCCTAAATTTTTGAAAAATCAAGAATTGCAATTCAGTCCAGTATTTAAAAAATTGAAAATTTCCAATCCGGACGCTGATTTTCAGAAATCCAAATTTGCAGTTTTGGTCCCTCAATTTTTGGATATTGCAATTTTGACCCTAAATTTTTGAAAAATCAAGAATTGCAATTCAGTCCAGTATTTTAAGAAAATTGAAAATTTCAATTCGGCCCCTGATTTCAGAAATCCAAATTTGAAGTTTTGGTCCCTCAATTTTTGGATATTGCAATTTTGACCCTTCATTTTTAAAAAATTGCCATTTGACCTCAGATTTTCGAAAAACCCAGAGTTTCAATTCAATCCAAAATTCTCATCTCATAAAGTTAAGATTTTCAATTTGGCCCAGATTTTCTGAAATCCAAATTTGCACTTTTGGTCCCTCAATTTTCAAAAATTATAATTTTGCCCCAAATCAATTTATGTGATTTTATCCCGATATCAACAACAAGAATTAACTCATAGAGCAAATTATAAGGCATGATTGGGAATTTTTGAAAATACAGGGTCAAATTGCAATTTTTGAAAATTAAGGGACCAAAAGTGAAATTTTGAATTTCTGAAAATCAGGGGCCGAAATGAAAATTTTAATCTTCAGAAACACACTGAATCGTAATTCTAGATTTTTCAAAAATTTAGGGACCAAATTGTAATTTCCAAAAATTGAGGGACCAAAAGTGCAAATTTGGATTTCTGAAATCAGGGGCCGAATTGAAATTTTCAATTTTCTTAAAATACTGGGCTGAATTGAAATTCTTGATTTTTCAAAAATTTAGTGTCAAAATTGCAATATCCAAAAATTGAGGGACCAAAAGTGCAAATTTTGTTCCTGAAAATCAGGGTCCGGATTGAAAATTTTTAATTTTTTTAAAATACTGGACTGAATTGCAATTCTTGATTTTTCAAAAATTTAGGGTTAAAATTGCAATATCCAAAAATTGATGGACCAAAAGTGCAAATATGGATTTTTGAAATCAGGGGCCGAATTGAAATTTTCAATTTTCTTAAAATACTAGACTGAATTGCAATGATTTTTCAAAAATTTAGGGTCAAAATTGCAATATCCAAAAATTGAGGGACCAAAAGTGCAAATTTTGTTCCTGAAAATCAGTGTCCGGATGGAAATTTTTAATTTTTTTAAAATACTGGACTGAATTGCAATTCTTGATTTTTCAAAAATTTAGGATCAAAATCGCAATATCCAAAAATTGGCTGAAATTTATGACGGATCCACTGTGGATCCGTCATGGATCTATTCGGATCCATGGTGGATCCAAAATTTTCTCACCCGGATTCGGTTTGGATCGGATCCTAAATGGATCCATCATTATGGATCCATTTAGGATCCGATCCATTTGAGATTCGGTTTGGATCGGATCCTAAATGGATCCATCATTATGGATCCATTTAGGATCCGATCCATTTGAGATCCGATCCGGGTGGTCCATTTGCCACCCCTAGTTTTTGGTGAGTTATAGACTTATAGTGTGATAACAAATAATTAGCTTTAAATTTTGTTTTTTAAAGAAAAAAAATTCTAATCTTAGAACGTCTCCAAAAAAGGGTTACTTAAAAATTGAGAGAGTATAATTTGATTTTTAGTCATATCCATTAGGAATAAAACACAAAAAGGTTTTATGAATCTGGGAAAACTCCAAATTAGATGGATTTGGGCTCATCGGTTCAATAACAACATGAAATTCTATTTGGGTTTTTTTTAAAACAATAGAATTATAGAAAGCTATCATTTTTAACTTCTTCGAATATAACTTTGTTTCCTTGAGACGAAAACTAGTAAATGTCATTTTTGATCAAAGCATATTCACTGACAAAATTAGTATTAAATTAGAGAAAAACTCAAATATTAGATAAAATTCGAATCCATAACCTCGAGATCAACTTTAACTTCGTCATTAGACTAAGCCTCCTAATCCTTGATTCCTAATATTCTTTGGAGGCGTTAAAACTTAAAGTACGTTTCATTAAGTCTAAGTTGATCTCACTCTCAATCCCATTCGTGTAATCGAGCCGAGTAATGTCGAACGACACACTGGTCAAGCTTATTTTTATTTTTATTGAGCTTGAAATTTTGTGTTTGAGCTTGGTTTGATTTTAAATCGAGTCGAGCTCAAACGAGCTTTTATCGAACGAGCTCGAGCCGAGTACCGAGTAGCTTGATATTTTACATGTAGTTTTTCAATTTTTAGCTTATCAAGTTGAACTCGAGCCAAGCTTCAAAAGTTATCGAACGAAAAATAATATTCAAGCTTGTTTGATTAGTGTGACGAACAAAATTCAAATAAGCTTTTATCGGACGAGCTCGAGTATCGAGTAATTTAATTTGATTTTCAGCCCTACTCTCAATATATAGCTTAAAATGGGCAAGAACACATGAACTTCTCCTTAACTTATAAAATGACGGTAACATATGTACCTAGGTATCCACTGGTTGGCAAAATAGGTCTTCGTTTTTTTATTTTATTATGCAATAGTCAAAATTGAATCTAATTGGATGTACATTCTTACATGCAATAGCAATATCTTCTATCCCATATATGTTTATACCTATATTTTTCAACTCAACCTTAAAACATCTTTTTTCTTTCAAACTCACATAACATTCTTGCCCCTAAATTATGCTTTAACCCAATTACTCTACCTAATTCTCTCAAATTTCTATTACTAAATCTCAAACTTAAAGGAATTCCTTCTTCAAAGAAAAAACTTAAATTATATCTGTTTATTTATCTAATGTATATAAATTACATTATGAAAGTTTGCAAAATGTTGAAATCTCAAGCAAATTTTACTCTACTGAACAACCGAATTAAAATTACAGATCCAAGCAAATAAGTAGGAAGAATACAGTGCAAGTGGTGACGGGTGACGGAAAAACTGCAGTCCAATACAACTGGCAGCAGACAGGTTAATACATTCCTCCTCTTGCTAGTGAGTGCTGCATGAATCAGTTAAAAGCTTCACAATATCTATTAAGACCAGGATCAATTGAAAAGAATAAAGAATGCCAAAGTCGGAAAATATTACATATCAAGCTCAGTATACAGGTCAGGCATGTTAACCAAATAAGTAACACAGCTACAAATGAATGTCACCAACTTTCAGACATGACTTGATGATATTTTAGTCTCGCGTACAAAAACACAAAATGCATGTTCTATTTTTATTTGGAGTAACCTTCTTTTTCCAATGGAAAAGTTCCTGCAAGATACACTAGATCATTGAGCACACGTTGTACTGATCCAACAATAGTTCAAGTACCTGCCACGATGTAAAAGAACACGTATAAGTATCAAATATTTGGAAGATAAATTCTTTAACATATACTTGAATTGGGGTGAAGAGCAATTTAAGTTAGACTACTTAAAATATGCGTGGTGAGTTGTCAATCACTTCAAGGAGCAGTAGCATGTAGAGCCACCTTTATTTCATAATGGAGCTGAATAGACATCCTAAAGAGGACAACAGAACTTCATACAACACCAGGTGTATTTGAAGTTATGAGAATGACTTTTTATCTTATGCAATTGATGAGGGCAACATACTCATTCGTCATATTTTTTCCTAATTTTCTTTAACCCACATAAATTGAGTAGAAATACACCATGAGAACATCAAAATCATATAATATACGTGAAGATGAAAAGGTCCATAGATAGACTATGAATAACCTCATCCCAATACAATATAATAAGAATAAGACAACCGTGATCATGTAATATACTCTTTAAATGCAATTTTAACTATGTCAGACTGAAAGAGTATGCCACTGAGTCTTCTAAAGTGAGGTCTTTCTAATTCCAATTGGCCCGTGTAGCCCTGGTGGCCTTTTTGAAATTGGTATTTACACAAGAAAGAAACTGTATCAAATAAATGATCTATCTGAGACTATACTTCAACTGTTAGTAGGAGAGTTACATTCACCTCGAGCCAACTTGAGGATTACTCTGAATGTAGAAACAATTCATTTAGTGTTACGAGTGACCATTAAAATAATCAACAAAGAAATGCCAATTAACTTTGAATATGCAACAAAAATAATACCAAAATGCACATATAGCAGTTTCGGAAAAAGAAATAAAGTATCATCATAAGACTTGAGGATATTAGGCAGCCTCTAAAAAAGCGCTTTTGGTTTAATGATGTGCATTTACATTTGTCAAAGATATCTTAAACAGTTAAACTATTTGAATGTAACATAGTTGGAGTTAATGAGAAAGAGTAACTAATTCCACAAGTGAAGCTGCGCATGCATGATATAATTCCTGTGCACTTTAACAAACAAAATTTTAACAGAGAAATGATGTTTTTGATAAAAAAGAACAAAAAAAGATAGAAGACAAATGATGTGCACTGCCATGTCTTGAGACAAAATAAGCAATAATGTTGAAACATAGATGATCATGCATACAAATGGAATTGTAGGAATCAAAATCCCAAAATCTATAAATCAATATAACAGATGTACACATCAAACAAGGGAACTCCGCATTGCTTCAATTATAATGGCCTCAACCTCATACTTAGAATGTTATTAAGAAATGGCAGATAAAAGAGAACCTCAATGCATGTATTTGTAACATCTTCCATATACAAATCTAATAAACATATATGCCTTCAGAACAAATACACACACACGCGCGCGCGCAAGACCTTAGTAGCGGACCAGCAATATACTATTTATCCATCAGTGTTGAAAAATCTCTAATCTCTCAGATCGATATCATCTTTCACCGTAACTTCAAAACATTTAACCTTCTATTTGGTTCATGTAACATCAATAGTTTAAGAAAGTCTACACTAAATCGAAGTACAAATTAAGTAAACGAAAACGACCTACAATGTGTCAAGGTCCAGCCTTTGATGTTGGAAAGCGCTGCCGACATCACCCATCTTTTCCATTCCTCCCTATCAATCCCAACAATCCCAACTCTTTCTTATCAACCAATTTCAACAAAGGTAATAAATAATTCAATTATTTCACCCTTCAACTCTTTAAATATCTCACATGCCACCAAAGATTACTAAAGCAATTAGACAAAAGAGATTAAAAATAAAATCAATTTCTTCATCGCCAGGAGTATCCTAATAACAACAGTATCAGACTCACAAAGAAACTACTAGCGATCCTGACAAGAACGGCAGAAGGTACCATGAGAAAGCTCGCAGCACGCCCTCACTCTGACAGACAAGTGTGAAGTCAGTAATGCCCCTGCCATGCTATGAAGCGGCATCAGCGATTGAGCACACCCCAGCTCCCCCAAATTCCTGATTCATCAAAACTCAATGAGTTAGTCTCCATATTTTTGGGACTAAAAATCAAACTAACTATTCAATGATCGACCCGAGCTCATGCGATAAAAACTTGTTTGAGCTTGCTTCTTTATACTAATCAAATAAGGAAGTATAATATTTTTCGCTTCATATCTTTTGAAGCTCCATTGATTCTTGGCTAGACAAGCTAAAAATTAACGTAAGAATATCAAGCTAAGTTTGTTTAACAATCAGACCAAGTTCAAACATAATTTCAAGCTAGACACAAAATTAAAACCGAATTTGAGTCGAACTCTCGACTCGTTTACATCACAACATATATTCCAGTCTAACCAATTACTATTCACAATTGACTAAGAAAGAACCAAACATGGCAAAGAAATGTGGTGAAAGTGTTCCTTAAGATGTAAAAAGTTAGTAAACCTGGGATTGGAGAAGGAAAGGCGGCGGGGTTGGGGGCGACGGAGGAGTCGGGCGGCGGAGATCGGTTGCGACGAGCGGGAGGTGGAAGCGCGAGCGGCGGACAATAGAGATCTGGAAAACGAACCACGCCAAGCCATTGTTGCTGCTTTGTTTTCTTTTGCTTTTGATTTGGGTTGGGAGAGGCGAGGGTTTTTGGTGAGTTATAGTGATAAACAAGTGATAACAAAAACTATTAAATTTTGGGCAAAATTGCAGAAAAGATCCCAAACTAATTGGCAATTTTGAGTTTTCGTCCCACACTTTATCACCTCACCGAATTTCGTCCCGTAATTTTATTTTTTTTTGGAATTTCGTCCCGCCGTTAAGTATTAGACGGAAATTGCACACGTGGCCGTTAAATTGCCACGTGGCTGCTTACGTGTCATGATGACATGGCAATTAGCATGACCAATTATACAAGATTGCAGAATTAGTCCCAAACTAATTACAAATTTTGGTTTTTCGTCCCAAACTAATTATAAATTTTGATTTTTCGTCCCAAACTATATCAATTAGCCAAATTTCATCCCGCGATTTACCATTTTGCATGAATTTAGTCCCACTATAAATTTCTAATTTAATAAAAATGACGATTCAATCTTTTACATTTTCTTTTTCAAGAAAAATAATATGAATTTTCGAAACTCCTATGCTCTTTTGAGAAATAAAATTCTCATGTCATTTCATTAGAAAAATATTGTGTGTTCTTTTTTAGTATTAAAATATTATAAATATTTTTAATACTAAAAAAGGAACATAATATCAATGTTGATTAGGCGCTAATCAAAATTTCATCAGCACAATTATTATCCAAACTGAAGATTTCTTCCAGAACAAGCATATTTGCAAATTGGGAAATATGAAATTTATTGAGAAAAAATGAAACATTATGAACATGTGAATAACATAGTCAATAATGTCAATATTTATAATATTTTAATATTATAATACTTTAATACTAAAAAAGAACGCACAATATTTTTCTAATGAAATGACATGAGAATTTTATTTCTCAAAAGAGCATAGGAGTTTCGAAAATTCATATTATTTTTCTTGAAAAAGAAAATGTAAAAGATTGAATCGTCATTTTTATTAAATTAGAAATTTATAGTGGGACTAAATTCATGCAAAATGGTAAATCGCGGGATGAAATTTGGCTAATTGATATAGTTTGAGACGAAAAATCAAAATTTATAATTAGTTTGGGACGAAAAACCAAAATTTGTAATTAGTTTGGGACTAATTCTGCAATCTTGTATAATTGGTCATGCTAATTGCCATGTCATCATGACACGTAAGCAGCCACGTGGCAATTTAACGGCCACATGTGCAATTTCCGTCTAATACTTAACGGCGGGACGAAATTCCAAAAAAAAATAAAATTACGGGACGAAATTCGGTGAGGTGATAAAGTGTGGGACGAAAACCCAAAATTGCCAATTAGTTTGGGACCTTTTCTGCAATTTTGCCTAAATTTTGTTTTGAACATCAATAATAGTAAAATTTACTTGTATCCCGTTTACTTTGATTAAAGACACGAAAAAAATATTTTTAAGAAAAAAGTTCTAATTTTAGAACGTCTAAAAAAATGAGAAAAATGCAATATTATGAGAGTATATTACTTTGTGATATGATATAGTACAATATAGGTTCTCAAAAAACTAATAAAAGATATAGTATAATATAAATGATATTGCTTTTAATATCTAGTGCACATTTTTATGGGAAATGTAATGAGGAATCATTTTGTTTTTTTTTTTTTTTTTTTTTTGTTTCTCAAGGATTGAAAGAGACGGGTTGTGCATATTAAGTGGGTACCTCTTCGAACAAGGATTCGAATCTGAGTCCGCTACTTTGTAGTAACTAGTTCCTTCCACTAGACCAATCATAATATGGTAACGAAGATCATCTTGTTAATACATAGTAAATTAGCCAAACGAATGGCTCGTAAATTTCCTCAAACCTCTCGTATTAGTAAATCATAAGCTTGCTTAGTTATAGGGTGTTTAAGTGACCAAGCTGGCTCGGAAAACCGGATTTTGAAAAGGGACCATTATATAAATCAATGAGAACAACACAAAAAGTTCATTATTAATTATTATATGTAAAATATATTTTAGATAATGAAGGCTATGAAGCTCGTTACAATTTTTCTGTGACAATTGATAAAAAATAGAAGGGAAAAGTAATCACAAAAGTGGATCTGTCTTCACTAAATTTAACTGCTTATCAAAAGTGTAGACCAGGCCAGATGAAATTTTAATTGTTGCAGTAATTTCCCCATAATGTAAATTCTTGATAATGGTTTTATGTTTAGACCAAAGGCCAACTTCATTAAGATTTCCTTGGCTCCAACAAATGCTGGTAGTAACACCTCCACGGGCCTTAAGACCTTTAGCACAACCATTAGGCCATTGATCCCGAGGAAGAGCCGGTAGCAAGTACAAGTCTTTAACTGTGCTCTGAATTAGCATTTCCGCTATTGCTGCAGAAAATCTGTTGCAAAAAATTGAAAACTCGTCGCTGATGAATAGTAAATTAGACAGAATCTCGATAATAACGCCTATTACTTATTTACCCGAAGTTTGCATCAATCTGGAAAGGTGGGTGTGCAGTAAAGAGGTTAGCATATAACCCTCCTTCAAAATCACTTTCACGTTCAGGATCTACCAAATCAAACATATGCTTCACCATTCGATATGCATCATCACTTTTATGAAGACGTGCCCACAAAGCAGCTTTCCATGTTGTCGACCATCCCGGACCCTCCTCTCCTGTTTTCAAAGACATAAAAACAAAACGATAATTAGTGAAAACATCACTCTTACTCACTGAAATCCAAGAACTAAACAAAGTATCAGACCAGATGATTCATATTACAAAACCGAGAGCAAGTGCGGATTATTTAGAAACACAAACCTCTTTTAAGTAAAGTATACTCTGCTGCTTTGCATAACTCAGGAGTCTTTTCAATGCTAATCGTGTGTCCAGGGAACAAGCCAAATAGGTGAGATAAGTGCCGATGGTGTACATCTGGATCCTCAAAATCCAATGCCTGAAATAACAAAAGACATTCAAAATTTAAACCCACAATTAATTTGTTTCAATGTATCCTTCAATTAGTGTGCTATATCCTATATGCAAAATAAATAAACATACCCATTCCATAATGGAACCATCCTTGGCAATTTTTGGCGGGTAAATACGTGCTTGAGCTTTATGAACTCTTTCGATCAGATCATCGTCACTTTTGCCAAGTTCCTATATTGTTTTTGAACTCTATGAAGATCTTAGAATGTTTAACGATACATAGACTGGAAGTGAATTACTTACCTCAGCAGCAGCAACAATAGAAGAGAAAACCTCTTTAATAATTTCCATGTCTATAGTCGATGAGAAACTCACACTAGCCTGTTTACCATAAGGAGCCGTAAAAAAATGCTCGGGTGACGTAGATGGATTTGTTTCAAGAAATCCTCCAGGACTTTCGATTAACCAGTCCAGAAGAAACGATGCGCAACCTTCAATCAATGGATATGCTTTGTTTCTTAGGAATTCCTATAAGCACAACAATACCCAAAGTCGGAATTAAATTTTCCCTCTTTAACATATACACCACATTTGTGCTTTGATTAGAAAGAAAAATATTACTTCAAAAAGCTCCCAAACAGGCAAACTAGTATGTTACTTACTTTGTCCAATGTGTAAGTATAATGGTCCCACAAATGAGTACAAAGCCATGCTCCGCCCATCTGCCATAAAGCCCACACAGCTTGACCGCGATCAGGTGATGTTTTTGCCCAGATATCAGATACTTGATGAGCAACCCAACCACTTGCTCCATAGTTCACCTGCAAAATCATGTAACTAAATACATGAAGGATGCATGTACACATAAAATGTTTTTTTTCCCCCTGCTGGAAAATACTACAACTTTAAAGAAGATCTTCTTCACCTTTGCAGTTTTATTTCCATTTATGGACAGAGACGAGATATAGTCGAACAAAGGCTCTTGACACTCGTTAAGATTGCAAGAAAGTGAAGGCCAATAGTTCATTTGTAGATTGATATTCAAATGAGGAGTACCACTGTAAAAGAAAGAAAAGAAAAACACAGAGAACATCAAAATTAATTATATTCATCTTTCTTGAAAAATTAATATGCAAAAAAATTTACTATAACATACTCCCATGGTGGTGTAATTTCATTGTTCCAAATCCCTTGAAGATTTGAGACTTGTGTTCCCGGGCGTGAGCTAGATATCATCAAATATCTTCCGTACTGGAACAAAAGCTCGACTAGAGATGGATCTTCATCGATTTTAAAAGACTGGACCCTCTCTGCAGTGGTACTCAAACTTGAATTCTTTCCAATGCCACTTTTTGAGTCACTCGAAAGCTCAAGCGAAACACGATGAAATAGTGCTTGATAATCATCTACATGGCGTTTGTAAAGATCAGAATATGAATATCTTTTAGCTGAATCCAGTGTATTAAAAGACTTTAATCGAGGATCGATTCTTGAATCAAGTGGTCGTGTAAATGGGCCGTCAAATGATGATGATCCAGCAAGGATGATGACAGCCCAGTCACAACCTTCGACTCTAAGCTTTCTACCGTCTATAACATGCAACTTGCACGAGGCATCATCACTAATTTGTAGATCAAGGACTGCTGAAAATTGAATGCCTTGAGGATTGCCTACACAACTCCCGTTCATTATAATTTGATTATTATTGTGATCATTTACATATGAATGATGATGTAACTTGCTGTCTAGAGATACCGTAAAATTTAGAGATGATGGTTTGTTTCCTGTAATCTTTGTAACAATTACTTGATCTGGATTTGAGGCAAAATGTTCCCTAACGAATTCGACTTCATTGACGGAATACTGCACTTTTACGGTGGCCGTGTTTAAATCCAATGCTCTCTTATAAGTTATTTCATTGTATTTGGCATGAGATTCATCAAACTCTAGTTTAATATCACCCAAAAGCTGGTAAACCTGTATTTTATGGCAGCATTGTGTAAAATTTCTATGCAACTCATCCAAAAGAATTCTAAGTTCAAAAGTGAATTAAGTAAATACGGAAAAGTAAAGAATTTTGGTACAGCAGATGGATCTCCTGATAAGTTCGCCGCAGCTGCAGTAGCCTCGGCATATTGACCGTTGTGGACAAGTTTCCTGACCTCGGATAGTGTATTCGGGGCTTCAGGGTTCGTATAATTGCCAGGAACCCCAGTCCAAAGTGTGTCCTCTGCACCAAGAAAAAGAAAGAGGAGAAATTCATCATATCCATATGATTTGTTTTTGTAATGTAATCTTGAACCAAAGTGATTATGGAGAGTTAATTAATCATTGTTCTTTCATATATATATATATATCCTAATAAACAGTGGAAAGGTGCAAGAAAGGACACAAAATCTTGATATTGTACTCCATCTCTGTTTTGGGACAAGAAATAAATAAAGATCGATTCTTGAACCTTGGTTGGTCATTAAGAAATAATAATAATAATAATTTTAAGGTGATAATCCAAAGAAAGAAAGAAAGAAAGAAGTTACTAGTAAATAGTAATTAACTAATAAATGAATAATTACCGTTGAGATTAATAGTGTCATTTGCAACAGAACCCCAAATCATAGCACCAAGGCGTCCATTCCCAATAGGAAGAGCATCGGTCCAATGCTCCGCAGACTCAGTGAACCTAACCTCAAGAATATTCCTCAAACTCTCCACTTTATCAAAACCCAATACATTATTACTTTTAATTCCAAATGAGTTGACAAAAACCAAAAGTAAAAACAGAACACGGTAGTACCCTTTAGTTTTCATTTCATTATATATATATAAACTAAACTAGTACTAGTACTAGTAAGTTCTTAATTGTTTGTTGTATCACCCACTTTAATTAATCAATCAATCTCAATCTTTTTTATTTCTGTTTATAATCATATATATGTATATAATATATTATATATATATATATTGAGAGAGAGAGAGAGAGAGAGAGAATTCCCACGGACGGACGGACAAGAAGGTAAAAGTGTGAGCAGAAGAGGCGGTGGGGGTTAAATAATTCATAGATGACAGAAGATAGGAGGGCAGTAGAAGAAGAGATGGAGGATAATTGTCTTGTCTTGCGACAAAAGGCATGTGATAGTGATGTGAGTGGATATCATTTGATTTGATTCAAGTTGGCAGTGGTGAATGAATTATGAATAGATGACAGACAGCCAATTAATGTGCACGGCGGCGTGGATATACTAGTAATATCTAAAGGATGCATATATGAATGGTATTGGTTCTTGTTTGCAAAAGGCACGTGCATTACTACTACATATATAGACTAGACAGATTTATATTAATATACTCCCACCCAATATCTGTTGTTTGCTTTACCTATTTTTCCATGTATATATATATACTTAAATAAATGCAGGACATGCAGGCTGTTGAGAAAAGATATATACTCCATAATAATAGCTCAGCTCAACCTATGTTTATTTCACCTTCATTTCTACCCAATATCGACTCATGAGATTTATTTTTATATATATATATATATATATTTCGTCAATTCAAAATATACACTAGCTAAGCTAGGCTTTCTTTGATTCTAACGCATTTATAATCCAATCATGTATTTGTCATGTAGGGTCTCACTCAACTACATGGTAAAAATTTCAATTATTTGGGTCCTTACCTAAACTTTACTTGTTTGGTTGGATTCTAACAAATTTGAATGTTGATTCTAACAAATTTCCCTTAGGCCATCTCCAATGGTTTCCCGGGGCCATTCTCGGGCCAGCCCCCGGGTCAGTCCCCGGGCCAGCCCGGACTTTGGGTGATCATCTCCAATGGTGGTCTCCAGCACTTAATTTCTTCCAAAAAAATTTGTTTCCCACTCTCACCATTTTTATAATAGTTTTAATATTGATATTAATAATAATAATAATAATGATAGAATAATAATAATTATTATTTTAATAATATAATTAATTTAAAAATATTATAATTATAATAATTAAACGTTAAAATATAAATTATAATTATAATTAATTCAAAACACGAATTATAACATTAAATAAAAAACACGCATAAAAATAAGATAAAGGCTTAGTTAAAGGCATTTCTGTTAGTTAAATTTAGATTGATGGACAATGGGTATTATTGAAAAATTGATCCCTTGAGTTTGGAAACTGCAAAGTTTTATGTACTGGTTAAAAAAAAAATTATTTAAATGCCTTTAAATTAATGAATATAAATTAATTGTGTCAAATAATCCTTTTATATATACTGGAGTATAAAAGAATGCTTCTATTTTTTAGAAATACAGATTGGTTTTAGAGAAATTGAGTTCTTTGATGAATTATCTCAAAATGGATATAGAAATAGCAATTATATATAAAAAAATTCCTATTATACTAGCGTACTCTAGAAAACAATATTGATTTGAGTACTGAATAAAAGAATTAGGAATTCAATCCTTGAGTCCTAATTCTTCTCTTTAGTTGGACTTTAATAAAAGAGAAAATAAAAGAAAAAGTAAAAAAGAGAAAAGAAGTTGTACAGTTTTCATTGCCATTGAATTAAAATAAAAACAGGAAGTACAACCAGTCAAAAGGGGCACTCTCCCTTCTTCTTCCCTTCTCGCCTGAAATCAAGCAGAAATCAAATTGAAGAAGAAAATGGAATTTCCCAATTGAAAGAAGATACAAATCAGATGAAAGAGATGGAGTAAAATTGGAACAATTATTTATTCATAAACCGACATCAGAAAAAGGGGAGAGTGCACAACACTCTCCATCTTCTTCCCTTCTTCCTGACACGCGCCCTGTTCCAGGAGAAGTTCCCGCCCGAGACCGCAGAGCCGCCCGCGAGCTGCCCCAAGCCGCCCCGCCCCACCGCTGGAGATCACTTCCCCGCCCCGGCTCGGCCCTCACGCGCCCCCCAGCCCACGGCTGGAGATGCCCTTACAAGCTTACTTTTGTGCCTCTATTGTTTGGATGATATGGTGACCATCACGCGAATGAGATTATGTTCGAATCCAAACCTCAATCCAACCGTACAATAGCATGCGAGACTTGCCAAGTCATTCGTGCAACAAATCCACAAAATAAATCTCTCCTTTCTATAATTCTTATTATTCTTAAAATTCAAATGCAAGAATATTATTGCTAAAAAGTCAAAATATTATCAACTCACAAGGGCAGCAAATAAAAACTCGTCAATTAATAATAGCTTGGCAAATATATACTAAATAATTATGTTATCACTCCCACCCAAATCTTGATATTCCTTTCTAAAGTAGATCCTATCAGCCTTAACCATCATATTACCAGACAAAAAATGATAGATACCTAGGAATGGGAGTATAATCTTCACAAAAACAAAAGGGGAAATGCCGGCATAAATATCTTCACTAATCTTCTACTACTTCTGAACCACATGTTTGATCTCTTGGTCATCATCGTCCTCGGAGTTAGAAAATTTGTCGACTGGGGGCATAAGATCTGACTCATTTGCTATCTTAATTCTCTTCCTGAATCCATCAAGTTCATATTGAAGAGCTGAAATCTGTGTTTCTAGCTTCATTTTCTCTCTATCCCAAGAGGCTCTTTCATCATCCCAATCGTTTTCAATGTCGTCAATCCTTCGCTTCAGTTGCTGGCACATGCTGCAACCTGAGCTCCCCTCGTTCAAATGCTTATCGGCATTTGGAGAAAGTTCATCGGCCCATAGGAAAAAACCACATTGCTACAACAAAAAAGAAACCAGGATAAGAACGAATTAAAGGCAGCATGTAAATGTAAAAGTAATAGTTATCGTCGCACAAGGAGATAAATATGATAATGACTAAAATATCCTTTTAACTCTAACGATAAAGCTATTAATTGTGTACGTACATTTCCAATGGCTTTGGGACAACAGAAGAATGGCCTTAACGGGTTTCTTAAAGTTCTTGAAATTCTTTGCTTTGCTTTACGCCCACAATTGCATCTCAGGTCAGAGTAGTCAACAAGGGTATATGGTTCGGAATCATAATCCTCCTCAGGCTCGGACCCATCCTCCGAGCTACTGCTATGTCCAGAGTCCTCAGGATCAGGAGGAGGAGTTAATTCTGGAGGTTGTCCTTCAGTGATGCTCATCATGCAAAAACAATGCAGCTTATTCTTGTTTTGACTATTTGAAATTTTGATGCTTATAATGACCTCTTGCTATTTCATGGGAGCAACCTGCAAATTTCAATTTACACATTGGTTAAAAAAATATGGAAGAGGGGAAGATATACTACACGGGAATTAAAAGCAAGTAAAAAGGTTCATCTTGACCTCACATGTTACCCACCCCTCAAGGTTTATAAACTTTGATAAGTGGTCGAACTACTAACAGATTTTTCCTGACATAATAAAAAAAAAAAAAAATTTGTTATGGTAATTTTGGATTCACCATCAATTTCAGATTTACACACCCATAAAATTTCAAAGCAATCAAATGTGTAGGAACATTACGTACTTTTCCTAAACATTCTTAATAACCAAATGTTATCTTATGCTAAATGCTATCACAGAAACGGTATAGCCGGTCACGGAACTATTAAGAGGTTGCCCACACCCCCAAAAGAAAAAATTATTTCATATATGTTATTTTACTTGCTTCAATGATAGTTTGGCTGTACAAAAGGGTCCCAAATTGTAAGTGGACGTGCCTACTAAACCCGTCACGAAAGGGGTTCAAAGTTGTAACTTTAAGATGCCATTAACCCTTTTATTTGTCCAAAATATATTTTGTCCGATGATTGTGGCCCCAAAATTGCTCGTCCCCCAACGAAAAGTTGTAGAAATCACAATACAGATAAAAGTATACTTTGTATTCTATAGGAGTGGCATGACCAGTTTGGACTAAAAAAATTCCTATCTTCTCCAAAATAGGTGATTTTTCACAAGGCCAGATATTAATTTTCCAAAAAAACAAGGGTTTATATGTACTACTACTAAATTAGGACCCCCAAAAGAAACCAAAAAAAGGGAACAAATTGAAGCTCTTCTCGTTCTGGCTTTGGTTGATACAATAATAATATACTCACAAGTTGTCTATTATTACTGCATATATTATAAGAAAGCAAGCGTCAGATCAGAATACAAGTATATTAAATAAACTACTCCAAGATTATGTGAAAAATACATGCAAAATTGACAGTTCAGCCTTGTAAGGAGAAGTAAAATATCAGTAATACTTTTGGGTGGAAGAAAGAAAAAGGGAAAAGGAAAAAAGGTATAATAGCAATAACTATCAACAGAGTAACGTTAAAAACAAAAAATAGTACAGGATGACTAACCTTATTTCTTTGCAAAGGAAGAAGATGATGAACAGTTGCATAAAAAGGATAAAGATGTTTCTTTGCACAAGAAATTGAACTCAATATACAAAGTGGGTTTAAAATCGGTACGGTTATTCACGGTAAATCTTAAAAGTAACCTAGTTTATTACCTGGTGAAATATACAGTGGAATTGGACATCCAAACAGTTCTGGCCCAAGTCTAATGCCATGCTTGGGCAGTTGGGCCCATTAAGAAATAGTATGTAAAATGGCACACTATTTTAAGAGGAAGAAATTAACAAAAATATTTGTTCAAGATTTATAAATTTATACATTGGTATTATAAAACTGATCCAAAAAAAAAAAAAGAATCTTCGGAATAGGCCAGTGATCAGTCTTTTTGTTTGGACATTATCATATAGTATTTACGAACTTTTAATTCATGTGTAAAACTTTATTATAATAATCGTATTAAACTTATTTTAAAGCTGCAAGTAATTTTAGAAAAATATTCAACAACAAAGATTACACATTTGTTTTATTTTATGGTTGAATTAGAATGACTAGTAAAATTCGATTTTGAATTCTCACTATTTTGTAAATTACCTAGATTGAGCCATCTACTCAATTACTAAGCATTATAAAATTTTATTATCTTATTTTCACCATATATTCTTTCAAACATTATAAATTAATTATAGGATAACTATCGCTTCTGGTTTTCCTTATCATAAATTTTTTATTGTTTATTGTCTCATTATTTGCAATATATGTTTTATTGAAGACTTCAGTGTAACACTTTTATAAGGAATGGACAAAAATACCCTCATGTGCAGGTCAATAGAATATCATAACCTCCGTGTTCAGTTTGAAAAAGGACGAAAGTGAAACAGATAACTCTTAATAGAAACTAACGTCGAAAAAAAAAAAAAAAACTTAAGAGAAACGGCTCAATAAAAATTAATGATAAGAAAAACTTTTAATAATATTTACCCTTGATTATAACACAGCGTATAGTTTAGTATATTCTTAACTTTTAACTTTTAAGTCAAATTACTTAGATTTCGTCCTTCTACTCAATTACATAACATTCCTTTTATTTCGACAATTAATTATTAAACAATTGTATCTATGTATGTTTTGTAGTTGATAGTTCTTTTATTGACAAAAAAGTTATGTAACTTATTGGATTGGAAAAAAAGTCTTGTAACTAATATATTTTGACAATATAGTCATATTTCGGCTTGAATTGCCAATGTGTCCGCCTTGGCTGATGTGGACAATTAATCCTCTTGTTGACGGTAATAACTATTATAAAATTAATCCTGTAATTATTTCTTGTAAGCAAAAATGTCTTGTAACTTTTCGACTAGCAAAAAAATCTTGTAACTAATATATTTTGCAGTTAAATCATGTAACTCAAAATAACATGCAATTAAGTTATAAGTTAACTAAGTTAGAACTTACTTAGAACTTAATTGCATGTTACTTATTATTTTGAGTTACATGACTTAATTCTCAAAATATATTAGTTACATTATTTTTTTGTCATTTCAAAAAGTTATTGGAGTTTTTTGCCAGCAAGCAGTAGTTGCAGGACCAATTTTATAATTTTTCTAAGCCAGCAAGGGGTTAATTTTCCACATTAGTAAGGGGTGGGTGATTTGGTTGACACGTTGGCAATTCGGGCCAAAATAAGACTATATTGCGAAAACATATTAACTACAAGACTATTTTGCCAGGTCGAAAAGTTACAAGAATTTTTTGCCAGCAAGTAATAGTTAAGGGACCAATTTTCTAATTTATCTTCTTTTACCTTTTTTCTCTCTTAACAATATTATTTTGTGAACAATTTAAATGCGATTAAGTCACGTTTGTACAAATAAAAAAAAAAAGATATTATCGACACATTATAAGAAAGTAATTGAGTAACGGTAGATTTATAAGGTTGAATTGTTAGATAAACCTTCGATAAAAAATAACTTATGAGATAATATTTTTTTCTTCGACGATATTATATTTAACTCAGAGTTTTAAAAACACATCTTACACAAAATACTGAAATCATTTCCAATATGAATTATCCACATTAAAGATACTAACAACTCCCAATATATCAAACACGCATTAGTATTAAGCTAAAAACATTTACATTCACATGATAATTACCATCATATAGTCTCTTACATATATATATATATATATATACATTCCAAATTGTAAAATCTCTAATAATTAATTAATTAGGTATCAAAGGCAAATCAACTTCATCACACCACTCAACACACCTTGTCTCATAAAACGTACTCATTACATCATTAGGCAAATAGCTCAACCATATTACCCCTCCTATCCTCCACTTCAACACACTCCCCTCCATCTCTCTATTCAATCTCCAACGCACACCTCCGCCGCACTCCTCCCCGGAAAATATCAAACCACCGGATTTAGTAAACGCCCGCCCTCCGCCGCTGTACCGATTTCGAAAATTAACTCCGCCGTGTCCACCAATAGGATGCTTCCACGTGGCAACTTCAACACCCGTAGCATTATCACACAAAATTGCATCAAAAATCGCAGCATTCCCTTCCACATCCTGGTCCCACCTCCAATTCTTGATTTTCGTCCTTGTTGCCATTTTTGCCATTGCTTTCACCTTACTAGGAACCTTTGATTTTCCAGAACTGCCCTTCAGAGTCTTTTGCATTTCCATCTCTTTTTCTAAATTGTCCGTGGACCGGCCCAAACTCAGCCCACCCACGTAACTAGCCCCAACTTCTGGCCCGACCCAGATCCGAATTCTTGATGGAAAATGCCTCTCGTCCATTAAAAACTCATTTGAATCATTCTGAAACCCCAATTTCACCACATGAATCCTAATATTGTCTAAACGTGCATTAACTTGAATAAAATTGTCGTGGAATTCAACTGTATATTCTATCTGAATCACAGCCTCAAGTTGCTGGTGAGCTAAAGCGTACTTCAGGAGGGACTCTTTAGCATCAATCACAGCAGGGAACGGACTCTTTTGCCCGCGAGACTGCACGCACTGCATGGAACTAACCGGAGAGAAGCCCCTCAAAACCCATAACCCGTGTGACTCCATAGCGTAAGAAAATCCGAGTTCGTTGGAGGGTGCAAAGTATTTTAATCCAACTTCAAGATCCCTTAAAATAAGCCATTTCGCTAACATGTAACCGAAGGTGCGCACGAAACATATCTCGACGTCGGAGCCGACGGCAATGAAAAAGTTTTTGAGAACCGGCGCGTGTTTGCACGAGAAGGAGCCGAGATTCGGAGCTAGCAAGGAGTGGAAGTAGAAGGACCCAACTTCGGAGGGGGCGTCGGAGACGGAAAGCCAAAAAAGGCGCGTGAGGAAGATGAGGTTGAAGAAGTTGGAGAAAGACTGAGGCGAGTGGGAGTCGAGAATCCATGAGACTGGATCCGGTTTGAGATTATGAAGCTGAGAGCGTGGGCAAGTGCTATCGTGAGCGGTGGGCGCACGGGACACGATTTCCTGAAGGAGTTGAAGGACGAGAGGTAAGAACGGTGTGTTTGGGGTAAGTGGGCAGGGGTCAGAAACCCAGATTGTGGTTTCAACATCGGAAGATTGAAACCCTCGGTAGAAAACAGAGAAAACTAATTCCGAGTCCGAACCAACAGTACTACTTCGCTCGGCTCTTAGATTAATTGATTGGTTTTTGGAAGAAGCGAGTGAGAAAGTGAGTTTTGAGTTGAACAGATTCCACTCATCCGAGTTGGGAAGCTCACAAATCCAAGACCAGATATCCATTATATATGGAGTATATATATATATATATTTTCTTATTTGTAGTATTTAATCTGGAGTATTAATTATATTATATATATTCTCAAGTGTACATGGGATCGATTTGTAATACTCCAATATATATATATATAGAGAGAGAGAGAGTGAGAAATGAATGGTTGGTCGAGAGAAAGCCAATTTGGATCGAGGTGGATTAATTTTGTCCGATGGAAGAAGAATTAAGGATACGTTCACACAAATTTGGAACCGTTCATGGGTGGTGGTTATTATGGATGAGACTTGTTTTTGTTTTATTTGGTTTCCTGAGGTTTATAGTTTGGATGCATTAATTGCAGGAGATATTATTCGTCGTCGTTTGTCTCTTCATTCTACCATTTATTTCTTCAAAGAAATAAAAAGAGGAGGAAATAATTGAGAACCACAATAATAATAATAATTCATAAAAAGGACGGACCTACGAATTAACAAATATTATAAATACTCACCTTTTTTGAAGAAAAATCCTTAAATATTTTTTAACTCAAATAATATATCTAAGTATTAATTAAAAAATATTAGTAAGAATGATAAAATTGATAAAAGAACATTAATTTTACATTGAAATCCTAAAACGACATATAAAAGTAAACAATTTTTTTTTTTTGTCAAAGCGACAAATAAAAAAACGGAGGAAGTAACTTGCAAAAAATGTGGAAATTTGGTTCTTTCCCTGTAATATTCATTGATTTATTTAATATATGTAATAAAACTTAATACTCCTAATATTTTTTTAGTGAAATATATATAACGCACAATACAATATATAAAGTCGACTTATCACTCCGTTAATGAAAATGATATTATATTTGTACAATTTTTTTATATTGATCATGTACTAATCAATTATTATACTCTAAAACTAAAACATACTCCTATTAAATTTGATATAATGGTGCATCTCCAATGGAGAGATCTAGACTACAGTCGTACACATATACCCAATGCAATTTTTAACTCCAAAAAGTCCCAAAAAAAGATCACAATTAATGAAGAACCCAAAGAAGCTGCAAAATGCCCGACTCAGTGTTTGGGGACCCAATTTTTTTTATTACATGACAATTGCACATTAGGTACTCCCGTGAAAAACAATAGCAAAAATGACCACGTCGCTATTTATATGGCCATTAAGTGGCTTCTTTTGGAGGGAAGTGCAGACTTTTCTAAACTTGTGGTATATATATAATACTTATATAATCATGCATGCAATTGTAATTTTTCATACTAAACTTCAAAGTGTCATATGTGCTAGGATGTCATTAATCTTAAATTTTCCATGGCCTATTATAAAATTTTCTTGCGAATTCAATTACGATTTCATCCATTCCTTTATAAATTGAATTTCTCATATATATTTAAGGTTTACCAGTCAATTTGATTACATTTTACATATGATATCGACTAACTTTATTATTTACTTTAAAGGTACATTATTTAAGATGCATAAAAAACATATATTATAAATATCATGATTTGAATGTATATAATTTTTTGGCACAAAAAAATTTAGATCCTGTGATTTCGTACATTCAGTAAACTTACCCAAATATAAACATGAGCATAGGTAAAGATATACATTAATTTTTATTTACCAATAATATTTCATAAAATTGGCCAAAAATTGTTCGTCTATCTTTATAATAAATGGAAATCTAATGGTATGTACATATACAAGTTCAAGAATGAATAATAAGCCTAACAAATTTACCTCGATCTACCTCCAATCGATTCTCTACAAAAAAGAAAAAGAAAAAGAAAAAGAAAAAGAAAGATATTAATTAAGTCTCTCACTCTCATATATAATAAAATCCCACATCACTCTTGACAATAAAATATTACTACGTACTTATTTTTTTTTATCATCACTTCAATAGTATAGTAGCCATGAAAATATACTATCTCTTCTTCTTTCTTCTTTTTCAAACTCTAACAAATTCTCCTTCTATTTCCGCCGTTCAATACCAAGTCCTCAACGATGCAGAAAACTACCCCGGAGGAGTCCGTTTCGACCGTGAAATCGGTATCCCATACACATTACAAATCATGAAAACAATCAACTATTTCATATGGGATATGTTCAAACAGTACGATAACTCGGACAGAAAGCCCGTAGAAGTCGTATACGTAAACATTCGTGAATACGATGGTGCCGAAGCCATAACCTATGGCGAGATGGTTAACGTTAGTTCATTATATCTAAAAGGATACCAAGGTAATTTGAAATGGGAATTTACATCTTTATTACATCATGAACTGACACATGTTTTTCAATGGAATGGGGAGGGGAAGGCTCCGATTGGACTTGTTGAAGGAATGGCGGATTATATGATATTGAAATCGAATTATTATCCATCCGCGTATGCAAAACCGGGTATGGGTGATAGATGGGATCAAGGGTATGATTTTACGGCCCGGTTCTTGGAGTATTGTGAAGAGTTTAGATCCGGCTTTGTTGCCGAGTTGAACCGGAAGATGAGAAAAGATTATAGTGATGAATACTTTCTAGAGTTGATGGGAAAACCGGTTGAGCAGCTGTGGAGCGAGTACAAGGCCAAGTATGGGAATATTACTAATTATTAATCAGGGGAAATTAAGTTATTATTGTAGGTCACCTAACATGGAATAATAATACATATATATAAATAGTGATAAATAATTTCTTGGGAAAAAAGAAAAAATGGTGGCCGGTATATATATTGATTCATACAAATGTTGCTTAATAAATTGCATGATTACTTAGTTTTGCTTTATTTTATAAAGAAAAGCATTTTAGTTTAGTCCCATCGAAATGAACCTTAACATTCTGGTTTTGTTTTTGCACTACTTTTGGTTTCAATTTTTGTGAATATTATATATGTAATTATTTTGGTCATGTCACACTTTTTTTTAATTGTTGCGATTTCGGTCTCATAGGAGTATATGTTTGTACTTTTGGTCCCATAGCTAGAATTATCTCATTTTTGCACTATTGGTATGAAGTTGAATGAAGAATATGAGGATAATATTGAAAGTACAAAATAATAGGAAAAGAATTAAGATCAAAGTTATAATTTGATAAAATGTATAACGTACAAGAAGTATACGTTGAAGGTACGTATCTATAAGATTAAACATGCAATTTTACCTTATATATATTTTTGTTCTAACTTAGGTATTTAATTTGGTGATTTAAACATAATGGTAAATTTATGTAATAATTAAGAGATTTAGCCATTCTATACCGACACTTCAAATTATTGTATATGCCCCGCCTGCATTTTTTTATTTTTATTTTTTTTTGATGTTATGCATGCCCCGCCTACATTTTTTTTGTTTGATGTTATGCCCCGCCTATAGTAATAAACTAATTATAATAACACTTACTATTAAGAAAAACAAAAACAAAGATATTGTGCATCATGGTTTGTGGTTTAAACAAATTAATAACATTTGACAGGATATACAAATTAATTCTCAAAGTAATCCTTCAATTCGATTTGACTGAAATATTTATGATTAATAGGAACTGTAAAAGAAAATGGAATTGGATTTCCGCACATATTATCCTTTGCATAATGGATGATGAAAGGGATCAATGTTGTTGGGAGTACTGGACCTCCATTATCAAAATTCTCTCTCTTATGTTCAACCATTTATATATGTGATATATATATATATATATATATATATATATATATATATATATATATATATATATATATATATATATATATATATATATATAATTAGATGATACTTTTGATATCAATGACAATATACGTGAAAATGTATATATTTTCCTTATGATTTATATCTACATCTTAAAACGAATTTGTGCTAGAACAGATTTTTTTCGTATGCATGTTTACCTATCATATGTGTATGCATTTACCTATATAAAACATGTCTAAAAGAAATTGATATAATTATTTCTTCCTTTTCAATAACATAATGGGGACTCAATGTATTTATTTTGTTTCCATTGAATTCATTCCCATCCAACCCTTTGTATACCTTTCATTTCCAATCATTTATTCCGATTTTACAAAACATGCATACTCATGCTTATAAAAATTTCATCAAAAGCCTAAATCATTCACAGCCTTTTTCCAATCTGATTCTCATTATCATTTTATTCAATGCGATGGAAGAAAATCAAAAACCAATCAACCAACCCCTATATAACCGTAAGTCTCCAAATCATAAGAACTACTACTGTAACAACTAATTCAATCCTAAAAACCATGGACAAAAACCCATGCATTTCCCTCCCTTCTTTCCTCCTCATATCATCACTACTACTACAAGGAATCTCTGCCGTTCGATATATTATCACCAACAACGTTCCAAACCACCCCGGAGGCATCCGTTTTGAACGTGAAATTGGTGTCCCTTACACCTTACAGACAATGAAGACGATCAATAACTTCATATGGAATGTCCTTGAAGAACCTACTGATGGCGAAAGAAAAAACATTCCTGTTTTGAACGTGTTTATCTCAGATTTCACGTGGGCCGCCGGTTACACAAATGGCGATTTCAATATCAATATAAGCGCACAAGCCATACAATCTTACCCACTTGGTGGGGCCAAATTTTTCTTCACTTCGTTAATGTACCATGAAATGACTCATATATTTCAATGGTCAGGTAATAGGACAGCGCCTGGAGGTTTGACTGAAGGAATTGCTGATTACGTAATGGTGAAGTCCAATTTTTACGTGCCAAGTGTGTATCCGAAACCGGGTTCAGGCCGGAGATGGGATGAAGGGTATGGTGTTACAGAGAGGTTTTTGGAGTATTGTGATAGTTTGAGAAAAGGGTTTACGGTGTCGTTGAATAGAAGGATGAGATTTGCTTATAGTGATACTTATTTTGTAGAGTTGTTGGGGAAACCTGTTGGTCAATTGTGGGCAGAATATAAGGCAAACTTTGGTAATATTCCTGCAAGAGAAAATGATGGGAATAATTCCCATAAATATTGATGTTGGTATATTGTGTTCGGCTATAGGGCTACATAATTTTTTATTGAAATAAGTAGCAAATATACATTCACTTCCTCCAAAATCAACCATGTCTATAATCATCACCACCAAATTATACAAATTTATTTATAATCGCGTCTAAGAAAAAAGATTGTGAACATGAAGTGAATGATAAAGCCAACACAACTCACCTTCTAGTACATGTCAATTGGTAGTAATACAGAAGGGCAGTGATATATATTATTAATTTCAATGTATTCAGTTTAGGCAAATTAACAAGCAAAACCTGCAGGGTACAGAGAGTACTTATCAGGCGTCGATTTTCTCAATTGCAGAAACAACTTCCCCTATGCTCTTGAATTTCGTCCGCTCCTTTAAAAGGGTCTTAGCAACGGTCAGAGCTTTGCGCTCACATTCTGCTCTCTTGCTTTCATCTTTGATTGATTCAAAATCTTCTACATGAGCCACCCCAACAATTCTCCTGCAATAAGTCACCTGTTATTTACTTCTAAAAATAGTCTTACATCAAAAGAAATCGGCCATATAATCAAATTCTGAAATTATAAAACACACGCACAAAAAAAAAAATGAATAGTCTAATTCAAGTAAATTTAACCTTATCATTTTGGCAGCACCAAATCCAAGACTATCATGAAAAATATCTTCCATATATTTTTGTCTGACTAGGAGCTGGAGGTCTGGATTATTATAAATTTCTGGAAGATACGCCTCACCAGGGCCATCCTTATGTTCGTCCCAAAGAGCGGTGAACTTTTTGTAGAAAAGGTTCCATGTCTCTGATATTGTTTTCAAAATCCACACTTTGTATACCTAAGTCAAAATGCGTACATATAACGTCAAATAACTATTATCTTGCAACAAGCGATTCTCACAGAATGAAAATAGCATAAATTAATAACGCAGGAGAACAATTGGGGGTGAATACAACGAAAAACCTCAAAAAAGTTGGAATTGAGTTACTTGAATAAAATTAAGATGATAAGAATAGGTAAAATCGGCACATACATTACGATCAGCTCCCTCTGCATGTCCATCTTGTGCAAAATAAGCTAAAATTAGGTTACCAATAAAAGCTCCAATATCAAAACCCATTGGTCCGTAGAAAGAGAATTCAGGATCTATAACTTGAGTTGAATCAATAGTAACCATAACAGAGCCAGTATGGAGGTCACCGTGTATAAGAGCTTGTGCTCTCTCACAGAATCTACATTAAAAGATACCAAATAAATATAAATAAATGAAATAATATATATGCGTTAAAAAAGAAAACACACAAATTTAAAGAAATACAAAGGAGCATAATGTAAGTTGTAACAAAGTATTTTACTTTGATTTTAGCTCAGCAACTTCAAGTTTCAAAATGTTATCCTCCCGAACTGATTCAGCATCAGCATCAAGGTAAGGAGATGTCCAATGGTTATATTCAGATACTTTATATGGGTCCGAAAATACAACCTGCTCAGTAAGTCTGCATAACTCCACATTTGCACAATATTTAGCAACTGCAAAAATATGGAGATACTAATTAATATTACGTGTTAACAAATATTCATTGTCAAGATCAACTCAAAAGGACAAATTTCATCTGAATTAAGGACCAAAAAATAATGCTGCATTAGAAAGGTGTGAACGCAACAAAATTAGAGGCAAAGAAATAGCCAAATATCACATATAACTAAAAGAACCGAGGCTTTAATCAATTTGTAGAATGAATTTCAAAATGACTCTAATATTGGGTGGATTTGAAATCCACTATTTTGGATATGAGATTAGTACAAAATGAATGCTTAAGGATTTGGAACAAGATCAAAATGATCCAAACAAGTAACTATAGATTTGTAATTATATGAAATACATAGCTTCAAATCCCATTGAAGCATGATAGATTTAACTTACAAGAAAAATTACAAATGTTAAATTAAAATCAAAGAGAAAAGCAACCGTAAGAAAATGCTACTTTCATGGTGTTTCAATTTCTTACCTGCACTTTTATGTTCTGTGGTTGTTAGATAAAGTAGGGAAGTATAGAAAAGTGTCCTGGCCATGAATTCTGATATATGTTCTGCTAGTAATGGATACTCGATCCCGGCAATCAATCCTTTTCTTAAAATTATATGAGGTGGTTCAATGTAACGCATCCCGATTAAACACATTGTCCTATCAAAATGGTAAACCTCAGGAACATGTTCAGGACACAAGCGTCTTTCTTCTTGTAAAGTTGTTGCTTCAAAATAGGCACGTTCTTTGGTCATCGGCCATGACTCCCCTATACAACGTATATATGGAAGAGCCTGCATAGATTTTTAAGCAGTTTAAAAGGGACTTAATGTAAGATTCTCCCGGTAATCAATTGGCTTGGTATACTTTACTTCATAGGAAAACTAACATTACAGTTTAGTAAATTACAGATCCTTAAATCTCTTCAAAGTTTTTCCTGATCAATATCATGAGCATAAGAAATTGATTTGATCTAAATCATCACATTTAGGAAATTGAAAAATGCCAAAATCTCAAGAAGAATGCCAATAGCTCAATATCAGTCCATTTTTCCTTACTTCAATTTTTCATATGAAGCCCCAGAAAGATTATTCCAACTTCCATTCTTCATCTTTTTAATTTATTGATTTAACTAAAATGAAAAATCTCATTAGGAGAAATCAGAAACCCTACCAATCACTTATAAAATTCTAGTATCCAAAATCCAAAAACAAAGAAATCCCTATTTCACACATCCTGTTTATGCTCAATAATACAAACTTCATACCTGTTTGATTACAAGAGATCCGGAAGGGGAAATAACAATGTAAACGAAATTGAGATTTCCATCGCCAACTTCTTTAATTTCCAACTTATCGAACTGATTTCCCAACTTCGCCGCAAGAGATGGGGTGGCCTTCAGATACTCCACCAAAAACTTCTCATCCAACGGTCGAAATCCATCACCAGAAGACATGTCGTCGGCTGCAAATTGCAGTTTACCCACGGCTGAGGATTATGAAAGAGGGTTTAAATACTAAAATCTTAGTTTGTGAATTTGACCAGTAAGAGGCACGCACGAACAGCGTTGGAATATGGAAAAATGGAAAAAATTGGTTGACGGAACGCTTGTGAAGAATAATTGGAGGGTATAATTGGAAGCATTAGATTCTATTGGTAAAACAAGCTGGGACAGACTGATTTTGATATAATACGTTGAATCTGGTCATATTTTCGTTTTGATTAGATATGCATGGACAAAAATACCCTTATAGTATTTTCTTTAACTATATTAAATTCTCTTTTAAGGGGGAGTTTGGCCTAACGATTCGAAAAATAATTATAGGAGAATTAATTTTACTAAAATTGATTATGGTAATAATTGATTATGATAAAAATTAATTATAGAATAATTGCTTTTGTAAAAGTAATACTTTAGTTGCTTCTAAAATAAATTGATTTTTTGCTTCTCGAGATCCCAAAAGTGATTATGATCTTGGGGGTCAAACACCATGAAAATCACGATTGAACATAAGAAATTTTTATAATAAGGGTCAAACACTTCAAAAATCACAATAAAGATGTAAAAGTGGTTTTAAGAGCTCCAATCGCTAGGCCAAACTCACCATAAATTTGCTGTGCAACCGCCACAGCATTGTTAGGGTAAGGTTGTCTTGTGTATTACTAATTTACCATTTGATCTAGTATCATGTAAATATTAGAAAATATTTCATGTAACACCTTTTTACTAAATAATAAATTACTACATAATTTTATTCTATAAATTATTTTAGTTGATTGATTCATTATTGAGACTTAATTTAATTTGTTTCAATATTGAGGAATATCCAAATATTTTGTTTCAATATTGAGGAAAATACAATTTTTTTTTTTATACATATCCACGCGATATTAAATTCTTTTTAAAATTTTGCATAGTCATCCACGTCGTATCACGTCTTCATATTTGTATTGTGCAATATAAGATACTTCTTAATAATAACCAATTACTAGAAAGGTCAATAATTTTTCATCTAAAGTTAAAGGATAGTGTAACAAATAAAATTTCAAGTTTAAAAATATATTAAACACAAAATAATTGTACAAATTCGAGGTTTAATGATTTAATGGGTATTATTATTATGATTCCTCTGATTCTAATCTCGTAAGTAATAATCTTGAAAAATATTGATTTGATCTCCTTCAAAATAATTTCAGCTTGTGAATGACGGTAATCCACAAGAGCATTTGTGCTTAATCTTGGATCAAATGTGAAATGATTTAAATCTCCCAGACGAACATCTCAAACTCTGTCTTGGATATTACGGTTTTTTAAGGGTTTTGATCTTCTTTGGACCTTAGTGAATTTTCAATAACGTTAATTTGAGAGCTAATTAAGTAGCTTGATCTCAAATTAAACGTTGGATTTTCTTCACTTTTTGAAGAACGCTTTGAAGAAACGCCTTGAGATGATTTGCTTCTTTTCTCCTTGAACTTCTTTATGCTTTTTGAATTACGTTTTTTTGAGTTGTCATTTTTTACTTGGAGATAACTCCTATTTATAGGTGGAATTTAAATATCTTGTAAAATTCTCTCTACGACGTGACACGATTTGATTGGCTATCAATATCTTTTATGACAAGAAAAATAGTTGATTTTATATTCTTCTCATGTAAAAGATATTTCATGTAGGTATTGCATTATATAGAAAATTTCTAGGCAATATTTCCTTGTTTGTAAATTTCCTATACAAACTTGCCTTCTATGTAGAGAGTTGGTTTACTTTTAAATATCTCGTAAATCGGGCAATATTTAATTAGGCAATAAATTTTATTCTTCTACATGTAGATGAGTATTTTCAACAAAAGAACAAACAAAAGAATGGATGGGGGGGGGGGGGGGGGGGGTTCCTTGCCAAATTTTGAAAGATCATGGGTGTAGTTGCTAAAAGACCACCTTGCCTAAATTTAAGAGATCAGGGGTGGTGTTGCAAAAATACCAAAGTCGAGAGGAGATCTTTACCAAAATTTCAAAGATCAGGGTAGTGTTTGTCAATAGACCAAAGACGAGGGGAGGTCCTTGCCAAAAATTCAAAGGTGAGGAGTGTGGTTGTCAAAAGACAAACGTCGATCGATGCAAATCACCCCCTTATTTTTTAATTGTTTTAGCACTGCTAAAAAATTAAGAACTAAATTTAAATTAACATTATTATAATCATAACTCATCAACGAATTTTTTCTTTTGCAAGGTCATGTTTTGATTTTGATGTTGTGGAAGGTTTGCTAACTTAATATAAGACATTAAGGAATGCGATATGTATAAAACAATAACTTTAGTAAATCATAAATAAAATAAGGATGATTTACACTCAGACCCCCTCAGGTTTGAACATATTATAAGAAACTTCCGTTGTTTTAAAAATTACAGGGACACCTCCTCAGGTTCGGGCATATTACAAGAAACCCCTTACGGCGTAAAAAACATACGGAATTTGATGATGTCAGCAAAAATATTTTTGATTTTTCAAATTTACCCCTGCTAAATATACCCACAGGGGTGTCTATGTAATTATACTATACCTCATGGGGTGTCTATGTAATAATATTATACCACAGGGGGTGTATTTGAAAGATTACAATAAATTCAGAGAGTTAGTTCTAGCCAACTGTCATATTCTAAAAAATTACTGTTGGATGTTACTGTTGGCCACATATTTTGGTTATAAATAGTAGTCCAAACGCTTTTATTTTCTTTTGCGTTTCATCCCACAAATTTGATAATATCATCATCAAATTCAAGAGGTAGTGTGAGATGCTTAAAATATCGATAACCAAAATATTCATGTGTTGCATGAAGAATGCACCCATAATGGTTACCGATGCACGCCAAGATTTAAAGTTATATCATCCCTACAAGTGAATATTTAGATTTATAGTCAAAATATATGGTCAACATAACATCCATTGGTCATTTTTTAAAATATGACCATTGGATATAAGTACCTCCATGAAATTTATAGTCAAAATATATGGCCAACATTAATATCTATTTGTCATTTTATAAAATATGACAGTTGGCTACAACTAACTCCCTAAAGTTATTGTAATCTTTCAAATACACCCCATGTGGTATAATATTATTACATAGACACCCCCTGAGGTATAGTATAATTACATAGACACCCCCTGTGGGTATATTTAGCCAGGGGTAAATTTGGAAAATCATTTTTTTTGCTGACGTCATTAAATTCCGTCTGTTTTTAACACCGTAAGGGGTTTCTTGTAATTTGCCCAAACCTGAAGGGATGTCCCTGTAATTTTTTAAACAACGGGGGGTTTCTTATAATATACTCAAACCTGAGGGGGTCTGAGTGTAAATCACCCATAAAATAATGCTTTTAAACAAAAATAATTAATCAAATGAAAAGATTGAAACATTCAAATCATGAATGTTTAGAATCCATATAATGAAAATAAATTGATTTTGTCAATTGCAGTTGAAGGTGAAACAATTGATTTACACAATGACACTTTATAGGACAAGTGCATTAATTATAGTTAGCAGTCAAAATTGATGTAATATATGGCTAGTTATATTTTCAGAGCATTAAAAAAAATCCTAATATGCTGTTTATGTTAAAAAATATATTAACTGCACAATCATTAATTAATGTTGTTCTCTTTCTTCATAAATAAACCTATTTTCGTAATTATTTTTTTTTAATAGTACTTGAATACCTACCTCTAAGATTCTTCAATTTTTTTTTTTTTTCACTAATCCAAATTATGTGAAAGTAAACTCTAGATGTAATCAAGAAAAACTGTACCCTTTTTTTTTTGGAATTTAAGTATTTTGTAACCGAAATGAGCAATTGTAATAGAATTATTTGTATCTTATGTGTAGTGAGTGAATCCATTACTTAGATCTCGCAATATTAAATCAAACTTTAATGGTAATAATAAAAAAATCTAAAATAATAAGTTGCAGAGTCTAAAAAATATAGATCTATTCTTGTTAATTATTCTCTTTCAAGTTTCAATACTATTTCATTTATATGCAATTGAAATAAAATTGACAGAAATCTCAAATATATTCTTAGGCATTTTGCCATATTCAAGTCATGGACTAAAATTTCATCGTATCCAATGACAACGTTGAAATATTTTCGTTTTTGAATTAATAGAAACGAAAAATAGGATGTAATTAAAAAAAAAAATTTAATTGCCTTTTAACTCTTATTTTTCTTAATTTCATATTTTTTTTTTCACAAATCTTTAAAGTTTACGTTTTTTTCTGATTTTTTTCAATATTTGACTGACCGTATCATATCTAGAAACGAAATTGAATCCATGATCAACATCAGTGTACCGTGCCACAAATGCAATTTAATTTGTTACACTTGAAAAACTAACAGATGAAAAGACAAATTTCTTATAAGTTGGTACAGTCAACTGGTCAACTGGTCCATTTATTTTGTTTCATTGGTACAATCAACTGGTCAACTTGATTAAATTTATAAAAATTATTATAAATAATTTACTTAATATATTTCACTTATAAGTTGATAATATTATATGACATCATATATATTAATATTTAAAAGGTTTAATACACCACAAATGTGAATAATTTAATATGATAAGTCAATTAAAAGATTGAAAAATTTAACCGGTTCCTATTGCAAATGAAGAAAAATAAATGGGAGGGAGAAAGTTATTAAGAAATGACATGAGTGTGCATAACATAACATTTTTTCCATTCATTTTGCTCGTTCAGTTTGTTCATGGAAGATAATTATAAGTAAAGAGTTTGAAAAAATGAATTCCATAATTGTATGGTTATTATGGAAAGTATTGAAAATATTATAAAGATGGAGATATATTTATGAAGAAAGATAACATTTCCAATAATTATTGACTATTTAATTAATATGTTTGACCATTAAGGGTAAATTTGGATTTTTTTTTTTAAATTGGTCTGACAATAACATTTGATCTGGAACATTGCTAGTCATTACATATATATATATGTCTCTCTCTTTTTCTTTTTACCACAAACCTGTATTTTGAGATTAATCAAAATAAATTAAATACTAAATACAGAATCGACTGGAAATAATCTCTAAAAATAAAAAAATTGAAAATTACAACAATCTAGATTCTAGAATACAAGATTTGGGTAACAAAACAATTCCATTAATATAGTAAATTAATCTAAATTAAATACTAAATACAGAATTGACTGGAAATAATCTCTAAAAATAAAAAATTGAAAATTATAACAATCCCATTATTATAGTAAATTAATCAAACAGTCCATATACTTAACCATTCCTTCTTTATAAATACTTGTTGCAAATGAAGAAAAATAAATGGGAGGGAGAGAGTTATTAAGAAATGACATGAGTAGTGTGCATAACATAACATTTTTTCCATTCATTTTGCTCGTTCAGTTTGTTCATGGAAGATAATTATAAGTAAAGAGTTTGAAAAAATGAATTCCATAATTGTATGGTTATTATGGAAAGTATTGAAAATATTATAAAGATGGAGATATATTTATGAAGAAAGAGAACATTTCCAATAATTATTGACTATTTAATTAATATGTTTGACCATTAAGGGTAAATTTGGATTTTTTTTTTAAATTGGTCTGACAATAACATTTGATCTGGAACATTGCTAGTCATATTATATATATATATATATATGTCTCTCTCTTTTTCTTTTTACCACAAACCTGTATTTTGAGATTAATCAAAATAAATTAAATACTAAATACAGAATCGACTGGAAATAATCTCTAAAAATAAAAAAAATTGAAAATTACAACAATCTAGATTCTAGAATACAAGATTTGGGTAACAAAACAATTCCATTACTATAGTAAATTAATCTAAATTAAATACTAAATACAGAATTGACTGGAAATAATCTCTAAAAATAAAAAATTGAAAATTATAACAATCCCATTATTATAGTAAATTAATCAAACAGTCCATATAATTAACCATTCCTTCTTTATAAATACTTGTTGCAAATGAAGAAAAATAAATGGGAGGGAGAGAGTTTTTAAGAAATGACATGAGTGTGCATAACATAACATTTTTTCCATTCATTTTGCTCGTTCAGTTTGTTCATGGAAGATAATTATAAGTAAAGAGTTTGAAAAAATGAATTCCATAATTGTATGGTTATTATGGAAAGTATTGAAAATATTATAAAGATGGAGATATATTTATGAAGAAAGAGAACATTTCCAATAATTATTGACTATTTAATTAATATGTTTGACCATTAAGGGTAAATTTGGATTTTTTTTTTAAATTGGTCTGACAATAACATTTGATCTGGAACATTGCTAGTCATTATATATATATATATATATATATATATATATATATATATGTCTCTCTCTTTTTCTTTTTACCACAAACCTGTATTTTGAGATTAATCAAAATAAATTAAATACTAAATACAGAATCGACTGGAAATAATCTCTAAAAATAAAAAAAATTGAAAATTACAACAATCTAGATTCTAGAATACAAGATTTGGGTAACAAAACAATTCCATTACTATAGTAAATTAATCTAAATTAAATACTAAATACATAATTGACTGGAAATAATCTCTAAAAATAAAAAATTGAAAATTATAACAATCCCATTATTATAGTAAATTAATCAAACAGTCCATATAATTAACCATTCATTCTTTATAAATACTTGTTGCAAATGAAGAAAAATAAATGGGAGGGAGAGAGTTTTTAAGAAATGACATGAGTGTGCATAACATAACATTTTTTCCATTCATTTTGCTCGTTCAGTTTGTTCATGGAAGATAATTATAAGTAAAGAGTTTGAAAAAATGAATTCCATAATTGTATGGTTATTATGGAAAGTATTGAAAATATTATAAAGATGGAGATATATTTATGAAGAAAGAGAACATTTCCAATAATTATTGACTATTTAATTAATATGTTTGACCATTAAGGGTAAATTTGGATTTTTTTTTTAAATTGGTCTGACAATAACATTTGATCTGGAACATTGCTAGTCATTATATATATATGTCTCTCTCTTTTTCTTTTTACCACAAACCTGTATTTTGAGATTAATCAAAATAAATTAAATACTAAATACAGAATCGACTGGAAATAATCTCTAAAAATAAAAAATTGAAAATTACAACAATCTAGATTCTAGAATACAAGATTTGGGTAACAAAACAATTCCATTACTATAGTAAATTAATCTAAATTAAATACTAAATACAGAATTGACTGGAAATAATCTCTAAAAATAAAAAATTGAAAATTATAACAATCCCATTATTATGGTAAATTAATCAAACAGTCCATATAATTAACCATTCCTTCTTTATAAATACTTGTTGCACGGAATATCCAGTATCAACCCTTACACTTATTTTTTTCATGGCTACTAAACTGGGCACATTTTTCTTCTGTTTCCTTCTCTTTCTTCAGATGCTAAATTCCAATTTTTACGTAGCTGAAGCCCACGGGCTGTCGTTGAAAGAAGTAAAGATTTCCAGTTCTTGGCCGAGCCCGCGGCGGGGATTCGGGACTGGCGCTACTATTAAGCATTCGGGCCCAAGTCCTGGGGAGGGACATGGGTCAAGTCTTCCCCCCCCTGCCCGGGGTCCCCCAAAGAAACCATATTAAATCGAACCCATTAGTTTTTTATTTTTGTTATTAATGAAAAATGAGTAAGATTGTACCACATTTCAAAATGATTTGATGATGTTAATTTAATTAGGCTCTTGATTGAACCACACTTTCAGAGTTCACATATTTTATATTAAGTATTGTTGCATTGATGAATATGTAGTTCTATAATTCTTTTTGTGTGGTGACTTCATATTCTGAAATTCAATGTTGTGTGTGTATCTCTCTCTAAGTACACGACCAAACAATGATTTAACTATTCATTCATTATTTGTTTCTTTTTCTTCTCTTAGAATAGAAGAGTATTCAAGTTTTTTGTTTGATTTAATCATTTTTTAATTGTATTGGACATATTACGTGAGAATCACTCCCAATAAAAATTGAAATTCGAGTTAATTAACCATATCGTGAGAAGTAATCTATTTCACTAGACCAATCACACTTTGATCTTCCTTATTCACTTCATATGGTGGATCTATAGCTCTTTATTAAGTGTAACTTATTCAAATATTTTCATGATGCACGGATTATAATATTATAGTAAATTTTGGAAAATTATAGACTCCTTAGATACACAAACACCTTCGCAAATCATATAGTAACTAGCATCAGTATTATTGTCAATATTCACATTGATCTCTTCGGATTAGCTATATTTCTTTTTTTTAACCACAAAAATGAACTACAAGATTATCAAAATAAATGAAATACAAAATATCAATATAAATATGTTACTCACTGAATTGATCCTCAATTGAAAATAAAAAGTTTAAAAATTATAAGAACCTAGAATACAAGATTTGGGTAGCCAAAAAATCTCATGATAGTAAGTTAATCAAAGTTCATAACATTAATTAACCATTTCGAATATATAAATGCATGTACATCAAGTAATATTGATTTGCATACCTTAAACTATATTTCTTACATTGCGACTAAACTACACAGAATTTTGTTCTGCTTCATTATCTTTTCTCTGATGTTGAAATCCAACATTTACGTAGCTAATCAGGCCCGACCACATTTAAATATAGTGAAGATTTCAAGTTCCAGGCCGAGCCCCCAGCGGAGAGTCGGGCTTGCGAATACTGTTGGTTTTGTTAAGTTTGGAGGTCCAAAGCCTGGAGAAGGACCTGGTCCTCCAGGGTCAGGTTCCTCATCGGGCCACTAAAGAATTATCAGTAAATTTTACCCTTTATCTTTGTTATTAAAAATTAAAGTTACCGAAATCGCGGTATGATATTAAGTTATATTAAAAAAAAATAAGGACAGGAACATATTTAACCTATATACATTTTGTAATTTTGCAATTTTATGTGTCGTGGCTTTGTATTTTGAAAATGTTGCATGTGGATCTCTGTCGTTTTAAGAGGATACCAAATAGTATTTTACTATTCATCCCTTATTCGTTTAAATATAGTCGATTTATTAAGATATGCATTGTTGATATGAGCTCCTTTCATAGTTCTGTCTCGCAAACGGCAAAATGAAAGCTACCTTATAATGTCTAAGACTCCGAAAGAAAGACGTAATCCATAAATTTACATGACTTTTCGTTGTAAAGTGACGGACAATGGTTAATAACTCATACTTTAGGGCTTACTTTTTTGTTTGTTAGTTTTCTTTGGCTAGGTTTAATTCATTGATTCCAGTAAGTGAAATGAAAATGAACAAGATATCGACTTTGATGCCAAAAAAAAAAAAAATTAGTATTTTACTCGGAAGAACCAAACATAGCCTATATGATGGTTGCAGCTAATTTTGGACAAGTACAGCCTCCAAACCAAACCATATAAAACACACCCCCCCACAATTTCATCATTTTATTATAGTAGTTTTAACTTAAGATACGTAAGAAAATAATCATATTCAATGAGATGGGCAAGTAAACAAAGAACTTTGTTGTGAAAAAGTAAGTACATGGTTTAGAGATTTTTCTTCTTTTTTTTTTTTTTGCTGGATTTTTGGACCACAATTTCACCAATAGATCTTGGAGTATGAAGAGAACATGTTTGATGCTAGGCTACAATTGGCCAAACAATATTAAGGATGAAATAAACTTAATTAAAAAGTTATTAGCCCTAAACCTTACCTTAATGTTTATATCTATGTTACATCATAACTTGTTTTAAAATTAGCACACGTAATTTGCTTAATCGTAATTCATAAAGGTGTCAGTGTAAATAAAAAAGAGGGGTGTCTTAAGTCATTTTATTTCATAAGAAGTGAAGCATATTCGTATTCATTTTTATTTTTAAATGAAGTTAGCCTTATGAAGTGTAAAGTAAATTCACTTGAAATACCTCAATAAATAGCCATAAGGCCCATAACTAAGAAAATATGTTTAATTCACCCAATTTTATATGAGAACAAATTAATTATAAGTAATTATAAGCCAGAACTACGCAAGATGAACATATATGCAAAAGGGAACCGTATTTCACAGGTATCCTCTATTATGAACATTCACTAAATAGGCAAATATTACATTTCGGCCGACAGTAGCAAAAGGCAAGACTATAGCCACTGATCTTTCTCAAAAGTATTTCTCTTCTCCAAATCTAATTAAAAGTGAATGAACCAATAATCAACTGCCCTTTTGTTAACAACATATTACCTTTGGTTGTGGAAATTTTTCCGAGGTAACTGCATTTCCAATTCCATCTATAGCGATTGACTAAAGTACATGTTCATGACATATCTGGACGGATTAAAGCCACTCAAGATCACTGCAAACAAGGAGCAAATCAGGGATTAAAACTTTGTTTTCTTGGTTTGTTACGGTTAAACATTGGAAACATTTTGAGGACCTTCCAAAAACTTCTCGAACATTTCTGAAAAGAATGGGAAAATTATAAACTAAGGAAATATGCTGAAGTAGATGCTACTCCATATTTTTATTTTGGTTGACAAAAAAATAAAAGGTTCCCGCATTTTAGTTGAAAACATATCGAAAGTTTAGTCCATCGAGCATATATTCATTCCTCAGGTAAACAATGTTAATTCAGATTAAAATAATGTACGCAGATGCTTACAGATAGGGGAAAGAACAATTACGACACCAATTGGATACAGGAAGAAAGTGGTCCTCTCCAAGAAAGGTAATACTGCATTATAGAGAGAAAATTATTATATATGGAAATAATAATTCCTCAAGCTGAAAAATTCCTTTATAGAAGAATCCCGCTGGATGAAATTTCATTTCAGCTCACTTTAAGTAATATAAATCATTTTGCAAATCGAACAAATGAAATTAAAAAAAAAAAAAAGAATCTTCAAATAAATCTATTCTTACCATCATAGCCTAAATAATTTAGGTAATGGTAGTAGGAAGCAGCTGCCATAAAGATTAAATTTGATAGCAACACGGGGACAAAACCATGAGCTACCAGAAGAGGTGACAGAAAATAATGTAGGACTGCGAAAAACAAAGGTATCAGTAGCTATTAAATAAAGCTATGCTTTGGTTATTGGATTTCATGAGTAAAATGGGACTAAAATGATAAGGAAAATGAAAATGAACAAAAAATGGAGATCAATGTTCTATCATTATTTATGCAAGGAAAATATTTTCCGTAGTGTTTTACTCACAAAATTTAAGAATTAAACATTGCCTAATATAAAGAAAATTCCCAATTGAAGCATATTCCAAGATTACGCTTACCATGAAGCAGCACAAATATAGGGAAGAAAGAGTTGCACTGTACATCAAAGGCATACAACCTTCACAAAATTAAGAGTAAAAAGGTCAGCAAAAGAACCCCAATTCTTATTGTAATATGAAGTATCAGATGTGAAGTAATCTTATTGAGACTAGCAAAGAATTGACAAATAAAACAAGAAGATCGGGACTTGCCATTCCACCCGTTGCTCCACCACATGACTGTTTGGAGCTTCTTCTCGAAGATAATTGTTAGTGAAAAACCTGGAAAGGTTAGCAATTTTAAAAAATTCAATGACTGAAGGCCTGAAAGACTAAGCATTCTGATAAGAATCATGCTGGTTAAGTGAGAAACAAAACATAATTAATGTCATATAGAAACACATGCAATCATAAGCACAATATCTTTATCCATATTTTTATAAGTCCTTACCAACAACAAGAAGCCAATATTGCACCTGTTACTAAGAAATGGAAAAGCAATACTGAAATAACTACAAAAACAGCATGTCCTGCGCTATGATCATACCTGCAACAAAGAAAGATAGCAATAAAACAGGAGAGATCAACATTAAAGTACATATAAAAATTTGGCATATGATCATAAAAGAATGTTAATCATTTAGCAATTATATATATATATATATACACGAAGTGTATAAAAAATGGGACTAGAATCAATTAGAACGAAAAGTTCTAATCATTAGACCTATCAGCATGAAAAGCAGCCATATAAAACAAGTAGAGGAGTCTCTTACGCTGCACAATAAGCCATTGTAGAAACTGACAAAAGAAGACTAAATATGACAACAAATGCCGGATCATCCCGTGCCCATTGATTCTTTGTTTCTGCACAATGGAATAGCTAGAACTTAAAACCAAGCTAAGCTAAAAAATAGACTCTCTTAGATGACTAACCTATGAAGGGCTAAAAATAAGAAACCAATCTATGTGAAACTACCGATCTTGCAAACTTACTCGGAGAAATAGATTCAGAAAAATGTGCATCGTTTAATATCATCGAAAGTATTCATCTGAATCGTGAATGCTTATGTGAAGTACTAGTCCGGTCATATGTTAAACAAATTAAGATTATTAGAGATGATAAAGTTAGGCCTGACCAGTGGCTTAAGAAGTAAAGAAGTGGATGAAAAAGAAAATAACAGACAATGATGCCAAGAGCAGGAATAGATCAAAAGGGATCATAGAGAAAACCGGACTTACGCTTGTGATACTTTGTGTGTTGATATCTGCATTGATTGTTCAGTTTCACATGCAAAATGCAAAAAACAATATGAGAAACTATAGAGTACAATAATTAACCACCCTTGGAAAAAGGAATATTGCAGTGAGTAACACTTTTTAGATTCTGAAATATTCAATAGATCACAATATGTACTGCTATTAGTACTGTTGGCATGACAATGCATAATGAGGTACTACCCACACTTCTATTCCTATCATCAACTCCTTCAGATTTTGTAGTCTGTTTACAATTCACAGCTTCTTGTCTTCAATTTGTTTGTGGTATTGTTCTCACAAAACCAGAGACGGAAATTCACAAGTAGATATATGTCCTAGAAGGTTGAGGTCTTTGGATAGGAATGAACTGAAACCGTCCAGAAGTGCTTCAGTGGAACATTGATGTTGAAATCCATATATAATAAAATTATAAGGATCACTAATCCAATCAGAACACAACCATATATCAATTGAAACAATTAGAGACACCAAGTACAATCTGCAAATGTGTGATACTCACACGACTTTCGGCGATGTGCATAGGTGAAGCATTTGCCAGAAGGTATATTCAATGTCCATTTGTTGCCACTGCATTGAACCACCCAAGAGAAATGGATGTCACAGGGAAAATAGTAAGGATAAAACGAACAAATTTACTGATTACTTAGTAGAAGACAATAAAAAGCTCAGCAAATTCACGCTTCTTAAAATGATATCAATTCAGAATGTGAAAATAACAGCGGTAGCTTAGGGCCAAGCTCATGTAGAGGTTCGCTAATGATGGTTTCACTAGATCCACATTATGACACCGCAACATAAAAAAGAGCACAAAAGCAATAATAACTTAATTAACATGAATGAAGGATTGGTTCGAAACCCCTAACTGAACCACAAGTTTCAAATCCTGTGCAAATGCACTTCTCCTCTTCCCTTGATTATTGACCAATCAAGAGGTATCTCATTTTATATAATTAAACCCTTTAGTTATTCTCTCAAGCTCACCCAATAGACTGGGTCACCGATATGCTTCATGCAATTAAGATACTCTAGTGCGTTCAAGTGACACAAAAAAAGTGCTTAAAGGATTAATTATGGCAAAGTGAAAGTAAATCAAGATAATTAGCCGTTATAATCCTGTTTAAGGACTTAGTACAAATTTTATGGTTCAGCAAAAGCCTGCACACCAATTTAAATTTTCTTTAACAGAAAAATAACATAGTCCTATCCCTCGTCCCTTAACTTTGGTAACTGATTTCCAACCAAGACAACAAGACCATGAGTCTGATACTTTAGCAGGAATTATTGGATTGTGAGTAATAGATAAGATTGGCAAAATACTAGATACTTTCCATAGCTTTAAGTGCTTCTTTTAAACCAGCACGTATTTTTTGGTGAACGCCCATTGTTGTCTACAAAGGTTGCAACATCACTGACTACAAGGCAATAAGCCACATCAAAGCTTGATGATAATAGACAGAGACTCAAAGACAGCTCGGATCTTAATTAGTGTTTGCTTCAGCTTTTATCTAAGTGCAATTAAGCTACAGAATACAGATAGAAATAGAACCATCAAATGCTAAATGTCTTATTTCTCTTCGTCCAAAACTAAATCATTGCAGCAGATAACTACTCTTAGGCAAATGAAAACGACAAAATAAACATACTTTCACAAATTATTCCTTAGTTTGCTCGACTTATCACTCATCCATCACTATAACAAAACCATATAACATAAAAATGCAATAAGACGAGGATCAAGAGGAATCTTAGTAAAATTTACAGACTAAGATCAAGATCAGATCTGCAAATAGGCAAGGAATTACAACAAACCTTGATTATTCTGCGGAGGTACTGGGGGAGGACAGAATTGGGGCGGGTTTGAGTGCCCGAACGCCCCTTTGCTGATAAAGAGGTGGGCAGCATCGTCTTCTTTTTTTCTCAAATTTCTTCTTCTTCTTTTGATTAAAAGATCTATTCAATTTCACGGATTCGGATGGATTGATTTTGTGTATATTTCTGTTTTGATGTTCCCTTCCCTCCTACTCTGTTTCTGGTACGAATGGAAATGCTGTTCTGGAAAGTGGAGACGATTCGGGCTGGGCTAAAGTTGACGGTGATGGAAGTCATTGAAGGACCGGCCCAGTAGTCCAACAGCGTAACAAGTCGAGTTTTCGTGTAGGTAAAATTGGGCGATTTCCAGTAGTTTTGTAAGGCCCATATTAATTATCCCAAATTATTTATATTTTTCCGGTCACATCTTGAATCAATTTCTTTTTTTTTTACATAAATACATCCTGAATCAATTTTTTTATTTTAAATACATCCTAAATCAATTTATTTTGGCATAATTTAAGCTATTTCACTTTCAAGATTAATAGTTACGGAATTTGAACATATTTTCATAAGATTTCGTTGTAGACCTTTGGAATGAAAGAAACGTACAATGTTAGAATACCTTTATTTTTTTTCCTTTTTTTTCTTTTTCTAATACATGGAATACATTAAAATCACTTTAAAAGAAAACAAACACATTCAAAAAACTAAATTGCCATGTTAAGGATTTATAATTGATAGTTACCATAGTTGTGGAGTTGGTTCACAATTTTACATGTAAGCAATATTTAGTTAAACATAATGAAATAAGAATTAGATAGTGACCCATTAGGTTAACTCCACCTTCCCAGTGTCCTCAATGAGTGAAAATTCCAACTCAGAAACAAATGAATATTTTAATTGAATAATTAACGTGATTAATATTGTATACATGAATTTAATGTATAAATTAGGTGCAGATCAAATTAACGGGGAAAAAAGAATAATGAATTTTACCAACAGGTGATTGGTCTAGTGGAAGGGACTAGTCACTACAAAGTAGCGGACTCAGGTTCGAATCCCTGTTGGGAGAGGTTCCCACATTATGTGTCCAACGCGCCTCGAAAGGGATTAAACCCTTGGGAAACCAAAAAAAGAATAATGAATTTTTCCTATTTAAACCCCATTTCTTTTGCCGCAAGATATTGCTCAGCAGTCACTATATAGTAATATTTTCAAACTAAACAAATAAAATAAGCTTTTTTATTTTAAAAAAAAAAGGACAACTCGAATTGACCTTCAACAGTTCAACATGACAGTGAATTTCAAACTAAACAAATAAAATAAGCTTTTTTATTTTTTGAAAAAAAATGGACAACTCGTCAACAGTTCAACATGAAAGTGAATCTGAATTCATAAAAAGGAATATGTGGAAACTTATTTTACTAGTTAAAAAAGATCATCAAAATTTTGAAGAGAACAAAACCCAAAGAGCTGGTTTTAGAAAATCGAACAAATCCATAATATAATCTCAATTAATTGTCATAATTAACTTTTTCAAGAATCCATTTCCCACATTCACAAAATTAGCCCAGATTAACAGTCCAAGGAACCAAAATTTCTCCCGACATTCAAACAAAAATTCCCTTCTTTAGTTTTCTATGAAACCCAACCCATTTCCCAATATTTATTTCGGACCGGGGCTTCATAAGCCCGCTGTACCATTAAACCCGTTAGGTCCTGATAAATAGTTCCTGACTTCCGTCCTTACCATATCTTGCATAACCTCAAGCAATTCTAGACTAAACGACGACGTTTCCTTCTTCTCATTACTACTAACTTTACCTCCACGGCGACTCAACTTAGTATTCCGAGTCGATGACGTGTCCTTTTCGCCAATCTCCTTAAAAAACGAATCCCTTTCAGTCCCCGGCAACGAAAGAGTCAACGAGGTCAACGAAATATTATTATCTTCTTCATCCCCAACAACCGCCGGCGAATTTTCAGCCAACGGTGCCACCGACATTACCGGGAAATAAAAATTCACATTATTTCCCGAATCGCTGATATCAGAATCGTATAAACTCTCAGGACTCAATCTCAACGCAGCAGAAACATCACTGTTGTCGCGCCTCAAAACCTGCGTCGGCCGCTCCTCTCCGCCGCAAGTCACGGCGGAGGTCGCTACCTTCCTCTTCAGCGTAGAATTCCAGTGGTTTTTTATCGCGTTGTCCGTACGTCCACTGAGTTGCTTCGAAATCGTCGCCCATCGGTTTCCAAACTTAGCGTGCGCCTTAAGAATGATTTCGTCCTCCTCCGCCGTGAACGGGCGGTGCTCCACCTCCGGCGACAGCTGATTGCACCAACGCAAACGGCAAGATTTTCCAGATCTCCCTTGAATTGACCTGCTTATCAGAGACCAATTCCTGGCGCCATAACGCTGTACTAGCTTCTGCAACATCTCATCCTCCTCAGGACTCCACGGCCCTTTGATCTTATCGCTATTTTCATTTTCCGGCGCCATATATTAACACGGCTAAACCCTATCCCTAACTGAATGAAATTTAAATCGTTATTCGTTTACAAGATGTATAGATACAAATTTTTTTCTTTTTTTTTTAATGTTAAATTGTGTGTTGAAGAAGAAGATATATATATATATATATATATAAAGGTGGAATTAGGGTAGAGAAAGAACCGGTTAAAGAAGGGTGGGATGAGTGGGGGATAAGCGTGACAGTTACCGGTTATAATAGGTAGGCTGTGGATTGACAGCTGGAATAATAGTATAATACGCGTCGCCGAGTAATTGGAGGGATATGTTTAAAATCTTGGTAGTGGGGCCCACCAGGCGTTATTTTACCTATTTAGACTCGTGCCGTTATGGAAGTTGCTATTAATAGTGAATGGGTGTGTATCAAATTAAGGAAACAAAATTTGTTTTTAGTCGTTGGGAGTATTTATGCCGTTGAGATTGGTTCTTTGAAAATTTTGAAGATGGGGATATGTTATACTTTTGAGCTGAAACTAATCTTGAAATTCAAATTTAAAAGCTAGTTTATCTTAATGCAACTTACATGATTGTTTAAATTTAATAAGAAGATTCTTAAAAAAAAAAAAAAAAACTAATTACTTCTTCTTAAAACAAAAAAGTTGTCTGTTTATATTTTTGTTATTGTCCTCAATATTGGAAATAAGAGTAATCGGAACAACAGCTGACATGTCATCATAAATTCATAATTTGTTGATGTTGAATATAAAAATTTCTAATATTAGGTAACATTTTTTATAAAAATCTTGGCATTTACAGCTATCAAATCTAAAATAATAAAAGGACTACCATCAATATCTATATATTGAATCCTTATCAAAATTATCTCCTTGGTTTTATCAAATACTGTTTATCTATATTTTTGTGACAAAACCTCCAAGGTTAATACTTAATATGCCTTGTACACATTATACAAATTACTTGGCTTCGAAAAGTTTTAACAAGAAGCTATTCAGATAATTATATTGGCAAATTTAAATTAAAGTCACTTCTTAAACACGTGGTCATCTTAACAATGATAATATTGTGATTTACAATTATTTGTGGGAATAAAATTAAATTGAAATTTAGCAATGGATAAGCATGAAGAAGGAATAGGTTTGACCAACAGGCTGGAATTGCATTTGCGTGGGGGAGTTGTAGTAAATAGTAGTAATTCCATTCCACTGATTTTGTTTTTATTTGTGGGCAAAGCAAGGCACGGATGTGTTGAGCTGAGCTGGACATAACGACAAATTTACCCGTTGAAGTGAAAGGACATGATATTAATTATTAGGAAACCAAGTGGCAGTTCGCCAACCTGTCAGCCTTACTAATAGAAGAAAAGGGGAACAAAAAATAGAAAAATTAGTATCTATCCAGGTGTTAGATAGAATGACAATTTTTATTCTTTTATGTTCATAAATTAAATTCATTGGGGTATAGGATATGACTAACTCAAAAAATATAGAGAAACAAAGGCTAGCCATCATTCCCAGATTCTCTCTCTACAAAGGCCTACGTCTGAGCCCCACAGGCTATTTAAGGCCTAATTTGTAGTAACTTGTTTTGGTGGTAGCCATGAAACACAATGTTGGCCCAATTTATGCAGTCCAATTATAATTTTGAACAATCCAGCTTGTTTCGTGGGCCAAAATCTTGAACAAAAACAACCCATACATTTTCTTTAAAAGGAAAATTCTTACTCAAATCGAGTTTGGTCAAATCCAAAGTAACTATATGACAAATACAATACATCTGCTTTGAAATTGAATATAATTCCCAAAAAAAATGACCAATCACAAAGCAAGTGTAATATACTTGTTTGGTGGTTGGACGGGTTGGCCAAGTCAGGCTTGGACAAAAAAATTCCTTGTTTTTTAAGGATAACATCAAACCAAACTAGCTCATATTAATCGGAGTGACCAACTTAAGATATACTCCCTCCGTTCTAAATTAATTGACACATTTGATTTTTTTACACGTAGTAAGATATTCAATAACTCGTCACCTTTTTAAAATAAAATTTCAAAATTACCCTTTTAATGATTTCTATAGTTAATGTTAATTGATCTTTGTGCACTTTACTTTAATGTGTAAACCTAAAAATGACAAATGATAAAATTGAAAAAAATACATTGAAAAATCAAATGTGACAAGTAATTTGAAACTTAATTTTTTACAAATGTACCAATTTATTTGAATCGGAGGGCGTAAGCTTTAGCAATATCATCTCACCCTCTAAATTCTAATATTCAATTCAATAACTCCTATCAAAATATTTTTTCAACTTACCCTGTATTCTTTTCAATACTATTATTATCTTATTGTTGTTTCACTGCTGCTATCAAGGTTGTTTCTTTTGTTCAATCCGATCAAAATCAGAATAATATACATTATTTTTACCATCACCAATACCGAAACCATATTGAGATCTTATTAGTGTTGAGAACTGAGATATACTCCAATATATTTATTTTCCCAAACAGATAGTTCACTCACATGGAAAATAAGTATAAGAATCAAACACGGGCTAGAAAGCAGGACACCAATGAAACTCAATTGAATGAAGTGGGTGTTGGACTCAAAATAATCACAACTCTTAAAGGTTTCTTTACCCACAGACACATGCATTCTAGGGGTGCATATGGTACGGTTCTGCGGTATTTTTAACAAAATTTGTACTGTACCAATTAGTGCGGTTTTTAAAAACTCAAAACCAAACTAGAGTTTTATGAACCATACCAACAAACTCGATTTTGTGCGGTCCCGGTACGGTACGATACGGTTTTGCGGTTTTTTTTTAACAAACTTTTTCGTGCAATTTTTCATATATAATTGATCACATAGTTGACAATTATATTAGAAATTAATAATGTAATATCTTATAAACTATTTTTTTACATTAAATAAAGCATTGGAAAAGAAAATATTCACAAATTTGACGCTATAGTTCGACCTAATTGAATAAAATTAATTGATTAATTATTTGATCATTGTTTTTATTATGTGAAGAAACTTATTATTTGGTATTTGTTGTCTACAAATTTTGCATTTTAAGTTTTAAACATATAACAAGTTTAATTTGTGCTAAATTTGAGCATATCTTTTTTAATTGAACGATAGCAATGTAGTAATTATAAACTATGATTGACTATAATATAATCTATAAATAATATAGTATTCAATAATATTTGATTTATAAATTTATAAAAAAGAATAGTTAATTCATGGTTTTTTTCAATTTCGGCACGGTACGGTTTTTTACGGTATGAGAAGTCTAAAACCAAAACCATACCAAAATACTCGGTACGGTTTTCATTCATACCAAGACCTTCGGTTTTGAGAAAAAAAATCTAACATTCGGTACGGTTCGATACGGTACGGGACGGTCCGGTACGGTTTTGAAAACCATGTGCACCCCTAATGCATTCTCAAACTTAGGTCGAAGAGCTCTAAAGAAAGAACATTCTAAGATGGCAACTGTTTTCATAATTCATCTACATGTCAAATAAAATGCGTTATGTATAACTTATATTTCATCTTCCTCAAAAGGATCTCGTTCTGGAAAATCACCTACCTGAAAAGTATAAACAACAGTCAGAATTACCAGAAATCTGCATATACAAGTTGCTTATGTAAATTATACTCCTATATGTCATTGTTGAGCACAAACCTTTACTTTATCTGGTCTCACTATTCCACCACAAAGAGGAGGACACTCAAAATAACGCTTTCCGTTTACCCTGCAAAATTCAAATGGAAACGTGACTCTAATACTACAACATGTCTTTAATTCCATATTTTTTCATTTTTCTCTTTATATTAAGTATATCCACAACATGTTATATAGCCGTTTAACATTGCGTAGAAACTACTGGTCAGAATTTATTCTGAAATATGTATGAGGAATGTAAAGAAATTGATGCCACTTACATGCCATTGTGTTTTCCCAATGGTTCATCGTATTGAACTCCAACCCAATAACCGGGTGAAAGAGTTTCTGCCAGACCCACAAATTTGACAACCCCTCGTTTCTCCCCTGGTTCAACTTGACATCTATCTCCTACCTGTTTTGTTAAAATATTCTGAGCGAATACATGAACATCAAATAAATCATAATAGAATTAAAAACAGCAAAAACATCTTTGCTCCAAAATTACTCATCCCGACCTTTATATTTGCACAAAGCTCCTCCATGTAGCTGTCTATGATCTGTTTGCCATAAAGAAAGCTAAAATCGATATAGAAACCATCAAAAACAAAAATAATACTATAATTTTTAGTAACATAAATCATTTGCATCAAATATATGTGAAATGCATGATTACATTCGTATAATATACTCACAATACTATGAACAAGTCAAAACATTCCTAGAATTAAGGCAACTTGAAAAATTTATTCTTTGTTAATGTGAGTAACATAATATTGTGAACCAAATAGAAGGTTTTTGGAAAGCATCATGCTATAAGTAGTTAAGGTAATAGCATGGTGCATACTTTTGGTTCATGTCTGGGATGTTGATGCCCGATTTTTTCTTTGAACTTTCTGTAAGTACCTGTGAGATTTGATAATCCAATTATTGTAGGCAAGGTAACATTTAATAAACCAGTAGATAAGAAATTGGGAACAAAAGGCATCCTTTAATGAAATTATATTTAGTATTATATTAATTTAACTATACCATCGAGTTTGTCATAAGCTTCCTCAGAAATTTTGTATTTCTCCACAAGGGAGGTGTCCTCTAGCCAACCACCGGATGTTACAGATGATGGATCAAGATCAATGATATGCAGCCGGAAACTAACAAATACAAATTAGATATGCTTATTCATTCCCTTAATCCAGAACAAAATTCTAAAACAGGATAAGTTTAGCAATTAGTCAACAGGAGACTGACAATTTACAAATACATCGCCAAAACATAAACAACAACAAAAGTAGTCTTTTTTCGGTGAATAAATAGGAGCACCGGTTCTTGTATCGGAAGATCAATTTCACTAATATAACGTGCAAACTAAACTGACTGATAGTTGTGAAATCGAAAAAGTAAACAGTCAGTAGTTGTATAGAAGTTGCAGGTTTCACATTTGAAATAATCTTGCTGTTAACAGAAAGCTAAACACAGAACTGAGAAATGTCCAGAACCATGTGTAGTGCCACAAAAGAAGATTTGTTCACGGAAATTCTGTTATACAATATCCTTATATATTATCTGCATCCCAGTGTCTTGAACACCGATTATAAATCCAAAAAGGACAAGATGAGAAGAGAAACTGAAGAATGGATCCAATAATTGTTACCAGTAAAATATATTCTACTACACTCAGTATACTAATTACTGGAACAGGCATCAGAATCTGAAAAGATCACAACTTCATACTAATCACAAAAAATGGCACGCTTTAGAATGAAATAAAGTAAACCTAAAAACTAACCCATCTTGAGGGGAATAGAAACCGAGGGGTCGTGCGTTATCGTCTAGAACTGAAACTTTATTCCCTACATCATCATAAAGCTCAACTGACATTGATTCAACAGAAGTGCCACATTTTTTCCATAACTTGTCTTTTACAGCTTCTACTGTAATCTGACAAACAAAAAATACATACTTTCCTCAGAACCATAAATAAACCAGTGAAATTCAGCAAATTTATCAAAGTAGTCACTAATATTAAAGAAGAACTTGTTCACGTAAGCATTCTTACTTCATTCACATAATCTAATAAACATTAAGGATTGGCGGAGAATCCTTTCTTTTTTTATTATTAAAATTGGACATGCCTGTTGGGAGAAACGGACATCAGCAGAAAAGCTCTTGATGTTGGAGTGACTGACCAGTAAAAGAACTGAATCATCCCCTTGAATCTGTAATCGAGAAGCCATATCCGTATTTATGCTCTGTATCTTGTACGTAGCTATTCACAATTTGTACTTCCTGCAAATGGAGTACTAAACCCTCAAATCTAGAGACCTAAATAAATTTTTTTTTTCTGAGATCAACTCTCAGTTATACTCATGTACTTTGTATTTAATAAGCCAAATTCTGAAAATGTCCTTTCTTTTTTCGTTTTCGAGAGAGAGCAGAGATTGTCGCCGGAGTTCTGCGGTGGTTTGGAAGGAGTAAATAGAAATTAGCTACGCAACAAAAGACTCTCTCTTGTCTTCTTATTTTCTAATTACTTTTTATGTTTTTATGACTTATTTTAAAGTGTTATTGAAAACAGGGGTCATTTTTTATTAAAAGTTCAAGAAAAAACCCAAACTCTAGGGTTTTGGCTTACATATATAATAAAAGAGAAAATTTGCAAAAATGTCATCATCTTCGGGGAGGCCTACGTCCGTCGCGGCCGGAGAATTGCAGGTGGTTCAAGTTGCCGAGCGGGTGGCGACCGCTCTCCCTCTGTCGTCATCCTCCTCTGCCATAGTAGAGTACACCGCGCCAGCTGCCAACCCCGAGGACGAAGATCTCGAAGTGAAGCTCCGCCGAATTAATGAATGCGTGCCAGTTCGCTTCAGTAATGCATCCGGTAGTTCCGCCGGTTCCGGCTCCGGTGACTTCCATCAGGTATTATATCTCAATTTTTGTCTTGAATCTATATTTAGCAAGTAATTTACTGAAATTTCACTTGCTCTTAGGTGTTACATTTTGGAATTTTGTTTTCTCCAGAAAAAGGCATATCTTTTTATCAATCAACTGTACATAAAAAAATGGGCTAAATTTGAACATAACGTAATACTGTCCTAGAATGATCGAGGTTCATCATAATATGCTGATGACCTTACCTTAAATCTTGCATAAAATATCTTATTGAGTTATTGGAGCAACTGCCTATTATTATAAGACTGGAGTTCAGAAAAATGACAGTTCATTTATTGAGTTGGGTTCAAACTCTTAATCTTCCCATTTGTAAATATGAAATATTTACTTATAAATTGTTCAACCTTAATTATTAATCATAATAATTTTCTGAATCAACATCCATCGACCTTTCACCAAAGAACACAATTTCATTCTTCCATAGTGATCATGTATATGTAATGTACAAAAAAAAGGATATCCTTATACATCATTGAGGGGGTAGGTAGTTTGTCACTTGCATCTCGTAGTGGCTAGTGATTCGGCATTTGATTATATAGCCACCATTAATCTTCCCGATTAAATGATCTGACTGATTTGCAAAGTGCAGACTAAAGTACCCAGACAAATAAATGATTCAAGTTTGCTCTTTTATAAAGAACAGCTTAAAAAGTCTGTTTGGCAGGGTGCATTAGGAAGGGGATTTGGGCAGGGAAGGGAATAGGAAGGGTTGAACCTATTTCCCTTGTTTTGGAAGTGAAGGGAAACAAAGAAATATAAATTTGGAGGAGTCAGAGAATGGCCACAATCCTCCATTTCTTTTTGTTTCTTTTTAATGCCAAACAAGGAACATCAGATCCCTCAACTCTTTTCATTTTTCCCACTTTCGTTTGCCTCTATGTGTAGTGTGTCTCTATCTGTGTGCATGGTTGTTGACTTGCTTCAAACATTTCCAGATTTCTAAGTATGCTTGACTTTTAAATTTGTTGTTGGGATGTTAATGGTGACAGTATCGACAAATGAGACGAAAAGAACAAGATCGACTTGCAAGGATGGACGCTGACTTCCAGAAAAGGAAAGAAGTGTCTGAATTCAACCAGAGAAGGGAAGAAAGATTAAAAGCTGCAGAAGAGCGTACATCAAAGAAACGTTTGAAACGACAAAAGAAAAAGCAGAAGAAGAAAGTAAAAACGAGTAAACCAAATTCAGGGGGAGAAGACTTTAAGAAGGAACAATCTTCAGATGAAGATGATGTCGACTCAGATAATAATGTAACTTAGAGGTGATTTGAATAGGTCTTGTGGTCATACTCTCAATCTTCTATGGTGATTTTTATTTATTTTGACAAATCAAATCAAGAATATGATTTGAGTATTTTGTAATACAGACAAGATGGGTAAGTACTTTAAAATTTGAATATTTTGTCATTTGCTTAATTCATGTTACTATATTTGTTTACTTTTAATTTCTCTAAGATTAAACAGTAATTAGTGTCCTTTTTTAACTAATATATCAGCTAGAGAAAAAAAAAAGTGGTTTTGGATTAGTTATAAAAAGAAATGAAAACTTTTTATGCACAAATGGATCATGATAAAAAGAAGTTAAATTGGAATATGCATTGAGTTTATGGAGTAGGATGTTGAAAGACAATTTAAGCTATAGGAGTAAATAGAGCGTAATTTTAATTTGGAAGGACAATACTATAATCAAAGAAACCCCTGCTCAAAATCCGGTTTTAATATTCATATTTTTCACTCTTATTTTATAAATTTTTAAATTCGATTTGATTTTGACTTGACAAGTTAAAAATTAATCAAATATAAGCATTATGTAACGCTCGAGCTTAGATAGGGGTGCAACCGAGTTGAGTAGTGTCGAACGACACACTATACAAGCATAATTTGAATTTTCTCGAGCTTGAAATTTGGAATTTGAGCTTGGTTTGATGGTTAAACTAGTCGAGCTCAAACGAGCTTTTATTGAAAGAGCTCGAGTCGAGTATCGAGTAGCTTGATATTTTACATGTATTTTATTAATTTTTAGTTTATCGAGTTGAGCTCGAGCTGATTTTTAAAAATTATCGAACAAAAAATGATGTTCAAACTTGTTTGATTTATGTGACGAATCGAGCTCAAACGAGCTTTTATCGAAAGAGCTCGAGTCGAGTATCGAGTAGCTTGATATTTTACATGTATTTTATCAATTTTTAGTTTATCGAGTCGAGCTCGAGCTGATTTTTAAAAATTATCGAATGAAAAATGATGTGTGACGAATTGAGCTCAAACAAGCTTTTATCAAATGAGCTAGAGTCGAATATCGAGTAATTTATTTAAATTCCCAGCCCTATGCTTAGATGATATTAATATGACTCGATTGCAGTCAGTTGGAGGTTGGAGTTTGATCCTTAACAAATAAATCATTCAAAAATAATTCCAAACCTGGGAAAATTCTTGTCCAAGCCTGGCTTGGCCAAACCCATCCAACCACCAAGCAAGTGTATTGCACTTGCTTTGTGATTGGTCACTCTCCTGGGAGTTACTTCCAATCCCAAAGCAAGTGTATTACACTTGCCCTGTAGTTGCTTTGGGTTCGGCCAAATCCGGTCTGGGTAAGAATTTCCCCCAAACCTGATATGTAAAATTAAACTACAAATGCAATATGTTTGCTTTGATATTGGATGCAACTTCATGAGAGTGTCCAATCACAAAGCAAATGCAATACAATTTCTTGGTGGGTGGATATGTTTGACCAAACAAAGCTTGGACAAGAGTCAGCTAAAATTCATTTTAATATTGTTAGAGAATTTGGAAGAGAATCAAAAGCTTACATACTTTAGGTAAAATTGCAGAAAACGTCATAAATTAGTCAGTAATTTTGAATTTTCGTCCCAAATTATATCATATCACCAAAATTTAGTCGTAATTTAATATTTTTTTGGAATATTGTCCCACCGTTAATTATGAGACGAAAATTGCGCATGTGTCAGTTAAATTGCCACATGGTTGCTTACGTGTCTTAATGTGGTAAATTTTAGCATTAATAATTATACAATATTGCAATATTAGTCTCAAACTAATTACAATATTGAACCGTCATTTCTATTTTATTAGAAATTTAATATTGAGACTAAATTCATGTAAAATGTAAATTAAGGGACCAAATTCGACGAGATGATATAATTTGAGATGAAAAAGCAAAATTAGTAATTAGTTTGAGACAATATTCCAAAAAAAATTAAATTACCGGACAAAATTAAACAAGGTAGTCTAGTTTGAAATAAAAATTCAAAATTATTAATTAATTTGGGACATTTTCTTCTATTTTACCGCACCGCTAAATAATACTATTCGGTTCCTGTGTAGTATTAAGATTCTTAACCCAAAAAAGAGAAAAAGATTCTGGGTATAGTTTTAGTTTAATTGTCAAATTCCGATATTACCCCCTTCAAATTCTCCATCCCTTTATTCTCTGAATCTCCGCCTTTCTGATCGGACTTTCCGTTTCAATTAATCAGAAATACTTAATCGCAATGGCAGAATCTCGTCGGTTATCTGTTCATCTCGCCCTCGGCGGTGGCGCAGGTATTGTATTATAAACATAAGTTTGTATTATTATATGATTTAGAAAGTAAATTCACGAATTTTTCACATTGCATTTAACTTTCATTTTAATCCGGTTATTGATCCATTTATTAGTAATTAGTTAACTAAATTTAATAGGAGTTTCAGTTTCCTTTTTTATTGATGCAGTTGCTGATGTGTTGTTGTGGAAGAGATGGTACGGAAGCGTGGGTTTGCTTGTCGGTTCAACTGCCCTATGGTTCCTTTTCGAAAGAGCCGGATACAATTTACTCTCTTTTATATCGAATGTTTTTTTGTCACTTGTCGTAATCTTGTTCATTTGGGCTAAGTCTGCATCACTACTAAATAGGTAAAACTCGATAAAGAATCTAGATCATACGTTTAATTTGATCAATTTTAAAGGACATATTGCACTATTGTGTTAGTTTATTGGTTAAATAATCTCGGTCTACTTGATGATTATTTATTGATAGATACATAGTTACATACGTTCTTTTTTATGGGGTTTTATGTGTGTATAATCTTAGCATTGTTGTAACCAATTTGGTGTTCTGATTTCGTTGTTTGATGTTTCTATTGTGAATTTAGACCTTTGCCGCCTATCCCCAATTTTGAGATTTCTGAAGAGAATGTAATGAAGGCTGCTGATGAGATACGCATCTGGGTAAATCATGCTTTGTCAATTGCACACGACATAGCAATCGATGGAAACCGGAAACTCTTTAGCCAGGTGTTATATTTTGTTGCCCTGCTGAATAATATTTTGTTTTGTCAATCCTAATTCCTAATTATGCACATGGCTGATGGATTATGTTTATTAGGTCGCTATAAGCTTATGGGTTGTTTCCTACATTGGCAGTTTTTGCAACTTTCTTACACTGCTCTACATTGGTAAGTCTTAATTTTTTAGATTATATATTCTTGTTTTCTGATTCGTTTTTCAGTAATTACGAGGTTTTTAATATTTTTGTTACGACAGGGGTTCTTCTTACTTTATCTCTGCCTATCTTGTATGATAAGTATCAAAATCCAATTGATGATAAGCTGAATGTAGCATATAATATAGTTCAGACACAATACCAGAAGATTGATGATCAGATACTAAGAAAGATTCAGTAGCCTTCAAACAAGGGGGAAGAAGATCCAGTAGACTCATCGTAATCTCTTTAATTCTCTCTGCATCCCCCTTTACATGTGAATGCGTGGGAGTATATTATTTGTAGATATAGATTTCATGTGTCTGACTATGTCTTTGGTGCTCTTGATTAATTTCCATCAAATGGAATAAATAATCCAAATAGAATATGGGAGAGCCTAATTAAATACGACTGCGTTTAATGTGATGCAGGACAAGAGAAATAGTAAATATTCAAGACAATATGAATTGTGAGAAGATTGGATAATTAATAATCCAACATAAATTGTTCCATTCCTTAACTTTATTACACTTTTCTGTTAAAATTAGAAGGCCTAGTAATGTGTGTAGAATCAAAGTTATTTGTTGAACGTGTAGGTGGTTTAAATGAGAAGTTATAAAATAGGCTGTTTTTTTCTTAGGTAATAATTGAATAGCTGCACAATTATTAAAGTGTGTATAAATTAAACTTAGCTTGTTATAAGAACAAACGGCAAATAATGCATAAACATGGTAAGTAGTATATATTTTACCGTGTTTATCCAGAAAAGATGTGTAGTTTATCATTTAAGTGATACATGTATATTTATGGTTAGAGAAACTTTTTGGTATATTTTGGATTCATTCTTGGATAGGTTGAAATGCTTTATTAACTCCTAATAAAAGTGGTTTGCATATTCTTTCTTTGACCCTAATATTTCAATTCAAATTGCAGGTACCTTTGCTGGTTGGTTACCTTCTAGCCTTGGATGGAGCAAGTTTTGAGAATTGGAGGTTTATCACATCTGTTAGTGTTGTTCTATGTTTCCCCTTTCTTACAGTTTAGGATTGACACTTAGGGATTATTTATCTGTGAAGTTCAGAATTATAAACGAGGTGACATGTATCAAGTAACAACTTGTGAAGTTCAAAATTATAAATGAGATGACAGAATTATAAACAGTCTCAAAGTTAGTTGCTATTTATTTTCACGCTTATTTTTATTTTTAATTTTGGTTTGGGGTCATTGTGTAATCTTGTACAAGATATAATGTATGAGACTTTGTTCCTGCCCCTTACAATATTGTCGCTTGGGCCGTGAACTCAGAGTTTTGGACCTCTCTTTTTGTATTTCATTCTCTTCTCTTCCTGTTAGTTACTGTTTGGTAACCATTGTTTGAGCTTGTTGTACTGTTTTCTTTAGTTTATTGAGAGACATACAGAGAGAAATATGGAGTTTTGACTTTAGAGATATGAATTTGGAGAAAATATTTTAATTTGGTGAACTTCAAATTTATCAATAGAAAAATAATAAATACAAATAAGTAAATAACAAGCTTCTCCAACTTGAGGGAAAAAAGGGTAGCCTTAGCCTACATTAAAGTACTAGTATTAATTTCATGTTTTTACATGAATTTAGATCAACTAGAATTGAAATTCACAACCCTAATGTTTGATACGATCATAATGAACCGTATCAATTTCATAATTAATTTTTCAAACTAACACTTAAATGAGCCTCTTATCACTGGTTTCCACTTTTTCACTTGTTTGAAGGCCCCTGAAGCAACCTAGTGGGCTATGATTTCGAGCTTATAGCGGTTACGCATAAAAGGCACATATAGTACCAATTACAAGAATAATTTAGCTAAATCGCATTATGACACTCTCTGAATTCTGAAAAAGGAAGAGGTGAATATTCTTCTTAAATCTACTATTTTTAGTTTTTCAAATTATGAAATATGACCCATTTTTTTTCTGGGAATGTTTGGGGTTGTTAATTTACAGGCAACTATAAGTTAACCTATAGTCCATGAGGAGGCTAGCCGCTAGCCCGCTTTTTATTTATGTTCTAGGTTTTTATGCTTAATTATGTTTCGTTTGTATTATTTTCCCAATTTTTCTTTAGCTCTAAATTAGGGAACCGATTGAAAAGAACAAATTAAACTAAAGATTTTTAATATAATTGGTGTCAAATGAAAGGATTAGTCCCCCCCCCCCCCCCCCCCCTTTTTTTTATTTATTTGTCGTTTTAGGATTTCAATGTAGAATTAATATTTTCTTTTTTTACAAATTTTACCTTCTTATTAATGCTATGATTATTTAATTAAAATTATATTTTGGGGCTTCAACTTAAAAAAATGGTTATTTATTACATTTCTTAATTCTTGTGCAATCCTCTAGGTGTAATCGAGTCGAGTAGTGTCGATCGACACACTGTTCAAGCTTGGTTTGATTTTTATCGAACTTGAAATTGTGTTTGAACTTGGTTTGATTTTAAATCAAGTCGAGCTCAAGCCGAGTATCGAGTAGCTTGATATTTTACATGTAATTTGTCAAATTTTAGCTTATCGAGTCGAGCTTCAAAAGTTGTCAAACAAAAAATGATGTTCAAGTTTGTTTGATTAGTGTGATGAACCGAGCTCAAACGAGCTTTTATCGAACGAGCTCGAGTCGAGTATCAAGTAATTTAATTTGATTTTAGACAATACCTCCAAAGCGTTTTAAATCAATGGAGAGGGTATATGTTAATTGATAGTACAAAATATTTTTGTTTTATTGTATCTTAGTATTTTGGGAAATAAGAAATTATGATATTATTGTTTTGCATCAATAAATTAAAACTTGAATTCAATGAGTTTGAGTCAAGCTATAATTTTTAAAATTAATTTATTCCAAAAAGACTCAAACTACACACACATTTCGATTTTTTGGTAACGGACTGAACCGTCTGATAATCAAACTGAATAGTTCGATTTGAAGTACTATACAAATTTTAAAACTACCGCGTCAAACTAGATATGAAAAATTGATAGGATTCAGTTATATTGAATGCACACCTCTAAAATTAGGATTGTGCACTATTCGGTAAACCGTAGTGAAACCGAAATTTCGATTTCGATACATATTTTCGATTCGATAAAGGGTATGAGCTCCATTACCAAACCATTATAAATTTCGGTTTTTGGTATTACCAGTTTACCCCAAACCGGTATACCCATTTTTTTTAATCCCAATTCCTAAGTAAAGGACTAAAGTCAGCGTTCCAAATTTCCAATCCACTCACTCTTCTCACTTCTTCTACGGACTGCCCTGGAGCAAAACCCAGATCTTCTTCTTCAATTCAAAATCCCACCGCGCCGCCGCACCACCCACCCCCATCGCGCCTCCACCATCTCTCTCTCGGCCCAGATTTGTAATATACAGAGGTACAGTCCAAACTCTAAATGCCCAATTTTGCTCCTTTTCTGATTTTCTCTTAATAATTTGGGTTCTAATTGTGTTTAAAACCCAAAACATGAATGATGCTAAAGTAATTTTTGGAGAGGGGACTGAGGCTAGGGGTCTCTTATGTATTCTTTATAATTTCTCTTCAACTTCAAAGTATGGTTAAGAGTGGTTGGAAGCATATTATTATTTACATATGTGTATTCAAGACAAATTATTTTTGATTCAATAATTTTTCGTATTTTTTTGTACCGAATCAAATCAAATCGAACCTCACCGAATCGGTAAATCAAACCAAACCAAAATTTTCGGTTTGGCAAATGGTAAGAGATTTCAGAATACCAAACCAGCCGGTATAACGAAATTTGGTACGGTTCGGTCTGGTTTGGTTTACGGTTTGCACAGCCCAACCTAGGATAGCAGCGTGAGCCAAAATATTCTACTTTCATATTTTATCAATTTACTGATTGTGACAAGGAAAAAGATTTATTTGTTAACTTACATTTGTTACCACGATACTTGAATTTTCGATATATATATATATATATATATATATATATATATATATATATATATACAGGATGCTTGTAGTATTTGTTTTTGTTAACAGAAAGTTTAAGAATGAAATGTCAATAATATATACTACGGTGGAATCTTAAAAATATAAGCTAATTTGTTAAAGAGAGCCCCAAATTTAAACATAGTCTAGGGCCCCATAATATGTCAGGCCGGCCCTGGCTCTCTCACAGCTAATTGAGGTTGAATTTATGTATTTATTGATAATTATTTTACCAAAGTGGTGTATATATGTTCATGCGGAAGCTATTGTAATTCATGTGTTGGCCTAAGAGATTTTATTTTAGTTGTTGGTAGTCGTCTATTATCTTATTCTTTTTTATTTATATAAAAATGCATCTTAATGTTCCCCAATTTCCAACTATTTGTGTTGATGTTAACAGCTTCTTAAAGGAAAAATCTTTTCTTGATTTTGTCTCTGGAGATGAAGGAACAAGACATAAATAGATGCCAGATTCAAGAATGGTACCCGAAATTCAAATCCGTATCCATAAAAACAATCATTCATGAGCTTCCACACTCCTTTGTTCAATACCTTCTTGATGATTCTCATCCATTCCTGCTCCCTCTTTCGATTTCAAATGATGATGCCCTACCAAATCGAGTCCATAAACCCGAAGAAGAAGAAGATTTTGTTGCGTCCGAAGGATCTGGAGACGAGGCAGAGGAACCTACCCCACCTCCCTCTTTCCCTGAACTTGAAAGGAACATTAAAGCATCCATTGAATCCCTAGGGGGTGCTGTCTTTCCCAAGCTTAACTGGACTGCACCTAAAGACTCTGCTTGGATCAGTTCAACTCAGAATCTCAAATGTACTAATTTCAGTGAGATTGCACTTATATTACGGTCATCTGACTCAATCGTCAATGATCTCTGCCATGCATATGATTCCTGCAGTGATAAGACTTCATCAAGGCCATCGAGTTTCTTCCTCGCACTTCGGAAATGGTATCCCTCACTAAAGCCTGAGATGGAATTTCGTTGCTTCGTTCACCATAAACAACTTGTGGGGATTTGTCAAAGGGAGGTTACTAACTTTTATCCTGCTCTTGTTGAGAGGAAAGGGGATTTGGAAACGATGATCCAGGGATTTTTCCTTGAAAAGGTGAAGGGGAATTTCGAGTCTGAGAGTTACACGTTTGATTTGTATGTTACGAGAGATGGGCAAGTTAAGCTTTTGGATTTCAACCCTTGGGGTGCGTTTACTCTCCCATTGTTGTTTACTTGGGAGGAATTGGAGGAAATTTTGAAGGAAGATGGTAATGCATTGGAGTTTAGGATCTTGGAGGATCAGTGTGGGATTCGACCAGGTTTGAAAACTGCAGTTCCTTATGATTATTTGGATACAAGTTCTGGGAGTGGCTGGGATGAGTTCTTGAGAAATGCTGATGAGCAATTGAGGCAGCAGACATCATCTACTAAAGCGGGAGCTTGAGCTATTTGTGGCTGACTTCCCTGTTGCTTTTTTCCTTCCCACTGGAATTCATTCATGTACTTGAATAAATTCTTGTTAAAATTAGCTGACTACTTGAAATATCAGTTCTATTTATGTTCTGTATTTTCATGGGGCAGTTTTAGAATCCAACAGAGGATAATCAAGTGTTTATGTTAACTTAGTACTATTTGGATTTTTTTCATCAAAAAAAAAAAAAAAAACTATTTGGAATGTTTTGGAGACCATGGTTTTATTATGTAACATGAATAATATAATTATTACACAATCAATAAATTATTTGGAAGAACTGGATACGAGAAATGACTCGAGTGTAAAAATTATGCTTTTCCGTATGTACCAAGTAATACTTGGTTGTTTGCCGACCAAGCATGTTTTGGCACTTTAGCTATTTCATAAAAGAAAAAGAAAAACACAAATTTATTTCTTTCTTAAATGCTTCCAATAGGAATGCATTTGGGCATAAAATTGCATGTAAAACTGCATATAGAACACTTGCTACACCTGAACAAAATACAAGATCGAATTCAATACAAACTAAAACTCCAACCATTCAAGTGGCTAGTGAACTTCATGTACAACTCTGTTTCAAAGTTCTTTCATCGACTACGCCATTTTGGGAATTGGAGCAGTTTCTGAAGGCGGCAACGTGACCGACCGTAGTAGCTCCAAGGAGCAAAATAGTCCTAGAAAATGTGAAAGGAGAGTGTTTGCAGATGCCTATAAAAGAATATCCACAAAGTTAGTACACAAATGACTTTCAAACCAAATATCCGTAATAAGTGAAAAATCACATCAGAAAGCATTGTAAAAGATACCTGTACCAAGAACACATCCAAGGCGAGGACTGGACTATTCCCAGGAGGGATACCCTGATAAAATGGATTTGCTGAGGTTGTAAGAGCCTTGGCCACCAACAAACCAACAGTCGCTTGCATACCTAGTACAGCGGCGCCCATGCCCAAAAGGTTTACAACTATACCATTTTTTAGGCTTCTTACAACATCCGCACGAGGAGGTGCCTGAAAGCACATTCAACTTGTAAACTAAATTATCATATTTGGTCTAATGGAGAAGTTCACTGAAATTGTTATATTGGTGGGTTAGGAGAAGGTGGACAAGTTAGAGCTCCACTTTTACCGTTGCTCATGTACTCCATAGTGAAGGCAATAATCAAAGCTTGGTCTTTTTTGCAAAATTGGCATTTGATCAATTGATCAATTTATTTTGGTAGTCAGCATATGAAATTTTAGTTTTATGCAATCAAACATAATGTCAAAATACACAAAAAAATGCTGACATCTACCTCAATTTATCTAACATTGCCAAAACAAAAGATGGAAATTCCAATTTTAGGTCTTTACATCAAATCCAAAGACCCAAAGGCAAAAAGTGCCATTTTATTATATAAAGACAACTTTGTGATTAAATAAATATATTGTAACGTTATATGGGAGCCAAAATTGTTAAATTACCTTTGAAGGATCATTGGCTGTTTTCCGTAGTTTATCTGATAAACTAATATAGCCAAAAGACCAGAACACGGAAACGAATGCAGCTGCAATTCCACCAGCAGTTGCATAAAAGGTAGCAGGCGATGTAATCTTCCCAGTAATAACAATAGAAAATGATAAGATCACAGCAGCAACAACTGTACAAACTAGCTGTCCCCAGAAACCGAAATTTCCCAATCTCTTGAAAATCCTTGAAGTATTCACTAACCTCTTAGAAACCTAAAATTGACGATTCAAAACTGATATTTGTAAGGGTAAATAAAAGAATAGTTCCATGTTAGGCAGGATTTAATCCAAATCACACATAAAGAGTCAAATAACTTTTCCTTTCATATTTGTTAGGATAATTTCTTGCTGATTCCATATAAATACCAACTTAATTACTTCCAAAATAGCACATTGGGATGTATAATTAACTCGAAATATCAATTTCTGCTCGTCCCTGAAGAACCAAACTTACATCTTAAGTTAAAAGTGCTCAGCAGATTATCAAACTCATACAACAAAATAAATAAGTATATTCGAGTGTCGATTCTTGAGAAGCAACGAATTTGTAATTCCTAGGTTAGCTCAAACATACACCAAAACCCTAAAATCTAGAGATTCAAACAGTATCACTAGAAAATCCATTGAATTCTCAATTCCGAAATCTCCAAACCTACATACAGTAACGAATCTTCTAATATCCATCCAAATAAGGATTGCATTAAGCTAACACACACACGCGCACATATAAACCTAGAGAAAGAGAGGACCTGAGCGAGTTTGGCCTTTTCGGACTCATCACTGGAAGAATTGTAAGAAGCAGCAATGGGAGCAGAAGCTAGGGTTTTCCCGCTGTGATTGTTGAGAATTAAGTAAGGTGAAGATAAAGTTTTGTGCAAATTCAACGAAGAAATAGAAATAGATGAATGAGGATCGCGTGCGCTGTTAAAACGGAGTAGTGGCCGGGGGAGATAACAAGGTAAAGATCTAGATAACGCCGCCGTACACGGCAGAGCAGGTGGTGGTGTGAGGCCGGAGCGAGATGCCGGAAACAGAAGACTTGGCATAGCTTCTATTTGAGGGAGCAATGTGTAGCTTCGGCTTTCTTCATGTACCAATAAAAGGTTAAGTTCATTTTACCCTTGGAATCCTTTTGCTTTTAATTTTTTCGAAAGTTCTTAAATAAAATTTTGTTACAAATTTAAAGTAAATTAGTCCTTTTCCTAATCATAAGAAACCCTCATCTCTCAAAACATGTGGATAGGAGCCTATAAACAATTGATACCCTATAACTTTATGCACTAACACATATAAAATTATTACATTATCAATCATACGATAATATTAATTATACAATCAACAATAATTTGTGTGATGAATTTTGCCCCATTTTATCACCACTTGCTCCCCTCCGATCTCTCCTTTTACTCCTTGCGACTCCTCCCTCATTATCAGTTCACTTAATTTATTGCATGCAACTTAAAAATCAAATGCTCAGTTCATAATTTGTTAGTATATGATGGTATTTTTTCCCCTATTTGATTAGAGCTTGGATCTCTTTACTAATGGTGTCGTGGATCGTTTTTCTACAACGTATTCATTGTATCAAGTGTGGATTTTTGTCGGGTGATGATGAGGTTTATGTTCTTTGGGTAACTTCTTGGAATGACAATCAAAATGGTTACTTTTTTATTTGGATACGGAGGTGGTTGAGGCGCTTGCGACAAAGTAAGCTATTTTTAATCTGATATTTTTCTTGGGTTGGAGGAAGATAGTCCTTGAAGGGGACTACAGTCCAGTGATTAACAACATACTTAGTTACGAAAAATGTTTGACGGATATTAGCCTCATTGTTGAATAATTTAAGAGATTGAATTTTTTCTTTTAAGGTTGTTCGTACCACTTTAGTTGAATATGTCGTAGTTCCTAGAACATCTTCATTAATTGTATGTGCTAATCAATTTCGAATAATAATTGTATCCAAAAAGAAATAGGAAAAAACATACATATAGCAACCGTGATTTTTTAAAATAAACCCCAAATGTGTCGACTATACCAAAATTTTCAATTAGAATTCTTCTAAACCATGAAAAGTACCGTTAATATTGCCATATCATGCCAACAGTCATTATACACTCACGGGCCGTCATAGGGTAAGCGCGCGGCCCAATTTTTTTAAAGATTGGTCAGAAAAGGCCCTTTCAATTGATTATTACTCTCTCCATTTCTCATCACACGTTGTTTTAATAATTTTTCTTTTTTCTTTTTTTTTTTATAAATATGTGACTTTTTAGAAACTCGAGAGAGACTTAATTTTTTTTTTTTTTTTTTTTTTTTAACAATTTGACCCTTTTTCATTTATGGAATAGAGAGAGATGGATATAGGAAGTTACATATTTTTTTACGGGAAAATTGTTTTTTTTGGTACCATAGGATAGGCTGAGTTGCACTTTAGGTACCATTGGATACAAAAATGCAAATTTGATATCATAGGATATGTTTTCCTTGCAATTTTGGTACCAAACCCAATTTTTCTACAAAGTTAATGACAATTTACCCCCTATGAAATGCATAATGTTCAATTTATCCCTCTATAATTTGAAAAAAATCAATTTACCCCCTGTAAAATTTTAATGAAGCAATTTACCCCCTTCAGCCGGAGATTGTAACTCACTTGCCGAAATTGAGACTTTGAGAGTATGCATGCAAACTATTTTATTTAACATAGGGGGATAAATTGCCACATTTATCATAACACAATGGGTAAAAAATCACATTATCATAATAAAAGTGGATTAAGTGCCGCCTATAAAAATATCAGGGAAGCGATGTGAAATTTTTACAAAATTTCAAGGGGTAAAATAATCTTTTTTAAACCATGAGGGGTTAAATTGAACATTATGCATTTAGTAGGGGGTAAATTGCCATTAACTTTGTAGAAAAATTGGGTTTGGCACCAAAATTGCAATGAAAACCTATCCTATGGTACCAAATTTGCATTTTCATATCCAATGGTACCAAAAGTGCAAGTCAGTCTGTCCTATGATACCAAAAAAACAATTTTCCCTTTTTTTTACTCTCTTTTCAAGGGTAGTTTTTTTACTTATAAGACTTTTATTTTTCCAAATTTAGGTAATTAATATTTATTTTAATCATTGTGCAACAACCTAAACGTCATGTATTTAGGAATGAAGGTAGTATAATAAAATTGAAAAGTCAAGTTAAATTATTTGATATTCGACAACTCATTTGTTAAAAATTCGTTTGAACTCAATTTTTTGTTTATATTAAACAAGTTGATACAACAATTTTCATTTAACAACTTTTGAAAAGATTGGCTAAAACTAACCAAACATATATAAGAAAATCATGTTATTAGATATTCAACTTGAGCTTATTCATTAAAAGCTCGTTCAAGTTCAACTATTTTAGTAACAAAATAAAGTTCAAACATGATTTCAAACTCAATATATAATTTAAATTCCTACACAATGTATATTATTTAATACTACTTACCTCTTTAGATTAATGAGTTAATCTTAATAAGCCCTATCATGGTGTTCTACGCTCCTATAAATTTTTAGCATCAGAGTTTTTACGTAGGAGTGGCTTCACAATTTCTAGATGGTATTGTCCTTTATTACTAACCGTTACTCAATGAATAATAAATCAATTGATCGAATGTTTTGTTAATCAAGATTCAATTAGATATCACTAAGTCAAATTTAAACCAAATTCTTCATAATCTTATACGACCAAATTTAGTAAATATATTTCATCACATATCTCAAACAACTGTCGTGGGAATATTTGTGTCACGTAAGACAACCTAACTGAAACCACTAATTCAAATTTCAAACCAAACCTCCATTTGTTTTGTGTTGCACCAAAATCACTTGAACTGCGTACTCAGTGCGTAGACACAACATGTTCGATAAACATTGGCATTAATTTATTCACCTGCATATGCATATGATAAGGTTAAATTATTAAATATCTACTATCTAGTATGCTTCAAATTATGCAGTGTTTTTGTTGGTTATCGAGAAAAATATTGTAATATGCTTTGGCTGTTAAGCTTTTGTTTTGTTATCATTTTTAAAAGTTTTTGACACCATACTGTTGAGTTTTATCTTTTATGCCACCCCGTTGAATATTGGAGATTAAAAAAATACTAGCTACTAGACTTGGGAAACGAGTCAAAATTGGTGGGTCAATTTGGACTGTTCTTATTTGAATATGGCTGGGCTGTGATTCTTGAGAGCAAAGTTAGGTCTTAACAAATAAGTAACATGAGGAGTACTTAACAATTCAAAATAATATACAATTTTTACAAGTTGATTTAAACTCTAATCGTTTAGTTTATGAATGATTCTAACTATTTACAATCAAAGTGGCTCATAACTTAGCCAAATTCATAATTGGAAAGGTACCCCCTCCCTCATTCCCCTTGATTTTTTTTTTTTTTTTTTTTACTTTTTGTACCTCTACTATAACTGACTCTTTATTTATTGTTTCTTTATGCTTAATCGATTACTTTAAAAAATAAAAATAAACTAGTTAGAACCAACTTGATTTTGACAAGCTAGTAATTAAATTATATTTGATGTCTCCATTAATTTTCACTTGCCCTAAATAAACACATTTTAAGAAACATTAGCCTTCTTTCAACAACATATATTAACCAACTGTTTCCTTCACAATAGTGTGATATATATCTGATATGAAACATGGGCTACTAATAAAATTTCACCATTATATTCTCTTCCGTAAGTTATACTTGGAATAAATTTGCTCCCTCTTTTCAGATTAAAACTAAACTCCCATGTTGTACCTTTTCTTTTTTCTTCATATTAATTAAGGCATCTTCAGCCACAAGTATCTAGACAGACTGCTACAAAAAAGTTTAGTCCAAACCTATATATAACAAGCATGCATATTGAATATCAATATGTACGTTATTTTAACTTATAAATACAACTTTATTAGAAAATTGATGATCAACATGCAAAGATCAGCAAGACTGGGAACTCGATATCAGTTTCCTTCAAGAACAAAACGTTAGAGCTAGGCAATATATATATATATATATATATATATATATATATATATATATATATATATATATATATATATATATATATATATATATATATATATATATATATATATATATATATATATTTTATATTTATATAAATATAGAAAATTAACTAAATGATTGAAAAATGATTTTGCGCCATATATATAACAGTACTAAACATATTACAATATTATTTTTGACATTTCCCAGAACAAAAGGTCATTTTAACTTCTTGTTTTGTTACGTGCTGGCCTAGAACATAATTTCCAAATTTTACAATTGGCAAAATTCCATCTTTACATAATTTTCATTACATGAATAAACATTTAAAAATAGAAAATGAAAAGGTCATTCTAAAGAAAAAAAGGTACTGGTGGAATGGGGAGAAGATTGATAAAGTCAATATAAGGTGGACTTTAATTAGCTACTCCACATATAGCAGCATTGGTTCATCTCATTGTAAACGTCTTGTAGTTGTACCAACAAAACTTCTTTTAAAGATTCCTCTTTGCTTTTCCAGTTTTCCTAAATCAATGCAAGCAACTAAAGTTTTTACAAAATTTAACAGAGTATTGACACCAAAAAGTACAAATAATACTACTCGTGTACTTCATTTCCCCATGCCCATTTAAGTATTTAACTCCAATCCAAAAAAAAAAAAAAGTAACTCTCAAATTATCCTCGCACCAGAACAGAAGTAAGATAAAATTAATTTGAATGTCTTTTTTTATTATTATTTACTTTTAACTGTCATGTTTTTGAATGGCATTGACAAGGGCGTCAATTTGAAATTGATAAAATTACATTTTTAGTCATATATGACTTGACCACTAGCATTTTGGTCTGTTTAAAAATATTTCGATTTTTGAATATACCAGTCCCTTTCGATTATCTTTGAACCAAAAACGCAAAACTCAGACAGTCCTATAAAACGTGCAAAAAGAGACTATTACATGGGGTTAAAAATGTAAAAAATGGATGGAAAAGAGGGCGTTAGAACAAAAATTATGAAACGTTTTAACAAATTAGGACAGAAAATATAACTTGGTAAAACGCAACGAACAAACACTGCACGGGCGGCATTGGCTTCCAAGATATTTGCATAGAATTCTTATGTCAATTCCCCCGAGTAAAATGATAAGAAAAATGAAAATGAAGAAGAAATGAAGCTCAATGTTAAAACTAGTATTAGTAAATGCCATTTTCCTTAATATTTATTTACTGAAATCCAAGAATCACACATAACAAAAGTGCTAAAATTGCAATCTGAGAATATGTTCACATTTATCATTGTCCATGAATACATCATATACAACAAAAGTTTGGCAATAAAAAAGGCCCCATTCTTTTTTATACTCTGCTCATTTTCTGACTCTCAACAACTTTCCTCAATTTCCCATCCCTTTTTGTTCACCAGAACAAACATCTCCATAGTTGGTTAACCTCTTTCACTTCAGTTTTCCTTCCCCATAAAACAGGAGTCTCCACCATGCATCAGTATTCTAGTTTTTTCAGTTCTTGAGAAATGAACTGCACTAAATTAACCAACAATCTGCACCTATGGAGTTCTTTTTCTCTGTTTTTGCTTCTTTTAGTTCCTTCATACAGCCTCAACTTAGATGGAACTCTTCTTCTTTCATTCAAATACTCCATTCTAAATGACCCTTTATCAGTTCTAGATAATTGGGATTATAATGACGCTAATCCATGTTTATGGACTGGTGTTACTTGTGCTCCAGTTGAAAATACTCTCAGAGTCATATCCTTAACCCTCCCAAATTCTAAACTTGTTGGAACCATACCAGAATACTTGGGCTTCATTCAACATTTGAAAACTCTTGATCTATCAAACAATTTCTTGAATGGAACTCTACCCACTTCACTTTTCAATGCTTCTGAACTTGAAGTCCTTTCTTTATCAAACAATGGAATCTCTGGAGAGATTCCTCTGTTCATTTCTGGACCAAAAAACCTTAAACTTCTCAATCTTTCGAACAATGCCTTAGCCGGAAATATTCCAAAGAGTTTAACTTCTTTACAGAATTTAACTGTTGTTTCTCTGAGGGGTAACTCTTTTTCAGGCCAAATCCCAACTGGGATTCGATCTTTCGAAACTTTAGACTTGTCTTCCAATTTGTTGACTGGATCTTTGCCTGTTGAATTTGGTGGCGAGAATTTGAAGTACTTAAACCTTTCATCCAACAAGCTTTCTGGGTTACTACCTCAAGAATTCGCGATCAAAATCCCAAAAGATTCGATTATTGATCTTTCGTTTAATGATCTTTCCGGAGAAATTCCAGATTCAGGGTCTTTGTCGAATCAGAAAGCAGAGTCTTATGCAGGAAACGCAGATCTCTGCGGCAAATTAATCAAGAAACTATGCATGATTCCTTCGACACTCTCAGCTCAGCCAAGCATTTTAACGAACACTTCGTCTCCAGCCATTGCCGCCATACCAAAGACAATTGATTCCAACCCATCTACGGATCCTTCAAGAGCAGCACCAAATGGGTCGCAGATTACAACAAAACACGTGCTAAAACCAGGGGTCGTGGCCGGAATATCGGTTGGGAATTTAGCTGGAATTGGATTACTTGCAGCCATAGCCTTCTTCATATACCAGAAGAAGAAAAAAGCAAAAAGTGCAGCCAAAGAAAGCTCAATTTCAATGGCTAACGCTTATGAATTCAGGAAAGATTCAGACCCATCAATGGTGAAAGAAACAAGGAAGATTCCAACTTGGCATTGCTTAAGTATAACAAATGTTGAAGAAACATCAGAAGCCACAAACTCAGACTCTGATGAGAGTAATAACTTTGTTATTAATCAACATCAACATGTTCAAAATCATGAAGAAATCAACAAGGAAAGGTTGCTTTTGATGATTGATGGTGAAACAGAGCTAGAAACTGAGACATTGTTTAAGGCCTCTGCATACGTTCTTGGGTCGACCAGTGCTAGTATTGTGTACAAAGCTGTGCTTCAAAATGGGACTTCTTTTGCTGTTAGGAGAATTGGAGAAAGTGGTGTTGAGAAATTGAAGGAATTTGAGAATTTAGTGAAGGCTATTGATAAACTGAGACATCAAAACTTAGTTCGTTTAAGAGGGTTCTATTGGGGAGACGATGAAAAACTTGTGATTTATGATTACATCTCCAATGGAAGCTTGGCCACTATTGGTTACAGTAAGTTACTCTTTCTTCAATTCTTCTTTCTTTACATATTTACTACTATTTTCATGCACAAATTTTGGGTTCTTATAAAACAAATCCTTTAATTTAATTTGTTCTAATTGAAAAATACATCCTCATGTGATGATTGTTTGCACAGAGTCGCATACCCTCTTTTCTGTAAAAACCATCTATACTTATGGGACTAACTGCGATTGATGGCTTATTTATTTTCCTTGTAAAATGATTTATAATTTACAATAATCTTGCAATATGATCACATGTCTTTTTAATAGTTTTTTCGTTTTATTTATTAAGACTTAAATAAACACATAATCAATTGTCTTTTCTTCAAAATAGAGTCATGGTTTTTATCTTATTTCTACTTCAAAATAAAAGTCATATTAGCATATAACACTCTATTATACACTTCTTCATCAAATTTCAGGAAAAACTGGTTCATCTCCATATCATTTGCCTTTTGAAACTCGACTCAAGATAGCTAAAGGTGTAGCGAGGGGACTAAACTACATCCATGAAAAGAAAAATGTGCATGGAAACATAAAACCAAGCAACATTCTTTTGACAATAGATATGGAACCAATAATAAGTGATTTTGGACTTCAATGGCTTATTTATGGCAAGAATAGTAGCAAAGTCGATGGCCGGACTAGGCATTTTGGCAGCAAAAGATCAACTTCTTCTAACATTGATCTAACCGATGAACCGGTTCTTCAAGGAAGCCCATACATTGGAACGGCAGGGTTCGTAGGGTGCACATCTCCTTATCATGCTCCAGAATCATTGAATAACCTCAAACCTAATCCTAAATGGGATGTTTACTCTTTTGGAATTTTGTTGCTTGAACTTCTAACCGGAAAAGTTTTCTCGGAACGAGAGCTGAACCAGTGGACCGCCGATTCTGTAGTGAAGGACCCCAACCGGGTTTTGAGGATGGCTGATGTGGCAATAAAACGTGATGTGGCAGGTCGTGAGGAATCCGTGCTGGCATGGTTTAAGTTGGCATTTAGTTGTGCTTCATTGATCCCACAAAAAAGGCCTTGCATTAAAGATGCAATTCACGTCTTAGAGAAAATCCCATGTTCTTCATACGAATAATGATGTTGGGCAAAGGCATAAAGGGCCATTAGTTCTTTGGTCTTTTTGACTTAGAATGTTTGTTTGTTTGTTTGTTTGCACTTTGCATAATGAAGTGGGTGAATTAGTTGTTTATAGGCTAGATAAGATGATGAATGTGTTGTAAGGTTGATTAAATTATCATAATTAGTATTAGTTTAAGAAGTTAATCATGGAGAAGTTTACATAGCCTTTACTTTGTTGTTAAGCAATTAAACATCATCATTAAAGTTAACAGAGAATCTCATTCTCAATTAAACCTTGCATGTGGTAGTCTAATCATAAAAGTTGAGTTTGTTCAAAAATCATGTTCATCAAAATTGTCAAAATGGGATAGAAGAGGAAGTCTTCGGGAAAGTGTGGCTTAAATGTTTAAAAATTATATGTGCATATAAAATATTATAAATAAGTACTATAATTAAAAACTATAATAAATCATTCTCACACATAATAATAATTTATAATTAACTTTGATTATAAATCTTAGTATAGTATATTCTCGTAGAACAAAGAAAATAAGAATTTAATAACATCGCATTTATTGAAATAATTTTGAACCGAAAATACTACGAGGCTTGCTAATATAATGTCCTTAAGACAATATTTTTGGGCTGCCAAAAGTGAAACAGTTCGTCCCAGTAGTCTTCCAAGATACAATAGTTGGATACTTATTTCTTTACACAAAAAACAAGTTCACAACGAACTTTAACGAATATAAATTTTCAATAATATTTAAGAGAAGGATATAGAGAGATAATAGGATTCTTCTTTAGACATAGGATAAGAGAATTGTTCAGATTCTTACTCTATTTATAGCAGGAGAAAATGTGTTGCTGGAGGGACATAACTGTTTGGATTTAACCAGGAGTATTGGTTTGATCCCACAGGTTCAACCAGTTCGATTAAAAAAAAGAAAAAATTGGCGCGAACGTGGATTTACGGAATGGGTCAGGTACGCGGATCTTGTTCGGGTCAATCAGATCTACTATGCGGATCTAATTTGTTTGGATTAGTTTATTGTGCTTTTAAGTTTTGGGCCAAAACATTAATTAAATTTTGTCTAAAAAGATAGTATTTTGTTTAAGCCCAAGCCCAACCCGGGACCTGAGCGAACGAAACGGCGGTGCGTGGTGAAATCATTGTCATGCATGTCCTATGCCTCACAAAACTTAGTACTCCAAGGCCCAACCCTAATCCAAATTTTTGCATTATAATTTGCAAAAAAAAATTCATTCTTCTCCATGTGGATAAAAACTTTTTTCTCTCTTTAAACTTTCATTCATTTATATTTCATGGACTTGACTTCAATTAGGCTCAATCCAATTGAGTTAATACTCATAAAATCCAACAAAAAGTACCTGCTCGCAAATTTTGTGTACTATATGGAAATGGGGACTGAATTGACCGTACAGTCGATCAAAAAATAATTATGATAAATTAAACTAAACTATTAACCTAAATATAGTTATTGTTATTGTTAAGTGAGATTGGGGAAAGTTTGAAAATGAATAAATATTTTAGATTGTTGGTTCAATTGGAGATGACAAACTAAGTAAGGCAGACCGGTAGACAAGACACGATTATTGTTTGCTTTTGCTAGATATGGCATAACATATTTGTGATATTGAAACCATGTTTTTTTCTTTTACCTTTACCTATAATTGACCCCTACCGAACACCCAAGGCCAACAGTGACCCCAGCTCGTTCGCCATAAATCCAAATTTAGAAATTGCAAAGAAATTGAAGGTCAATTTTAAAATCCATGAATCAAATGGGGGTCTCAAATCCAGCCCAGCAGCCCATCAAACAACTCTTCATCTTATCGGGCCAGAGCAACATGGCCGGCCGAGGAGGGGTCGACAAACACAAGCACTGGGACGGCGTCGTTCCACTCCCCTGTTCCCCCGACATCGCCAAGATCCACCGACTCGATGCTCATCTGCGCTGGGAGGTGGCGCGTGAGCCTCTCCACCACGACATCGACACTAAGAAAACGTGCGGGGTGGGACCCGGGTTGGCGTTCGCCAACGCGATCAAGGAGCGCGTGGGGATCATCGGATTGGTGCCGTGCGCCGTTGGTGGGACAGCCATCAAGGAGTGGGCGCGTGGGAAGCACTTGTACGAGAATATGGTGAAGAGGGCGAAGGAAGCGGCGGCGCAAGGCGACGGGGGAGAAATCAAGGCGCTGTTGTGGTATCAAGGGGAGAGCGATACGTCGTCGCAGCATGACGTGGATTGTTATAAGGAGAATATGGAGAGGCTTATTCATAATGTGCGTGAGGATCTGGGTTTGCCTTCTCTACCAGTTATTCAGGTCAGTTAATTAAATTAAACAGCACAGAAGATCCAATTAAATTAAACCAAAAAAAAAAAAAAGAAGAAGAAATATTTGTTATTTGTTGGTATTGATGTAGATCTAAATATTTGATGACTCCATCCATATTCTTCTTGAAATTTCTAAAATCACCACACCCCCTAAACTCTTGGGTTCTTTTACTGGTTTGATTAGATTATTAGATGAGATAGGTAGATTATTAGGGATTTTTTATGATTCGGAATAAGAACACATCATCACCACATCATGTAATTTATGTAACATGCTTGTTGTTGCAGGTTGCAATTGCATCAGGAGACAGCAAGTACATAGAGAAGATACGAGACGTACAGAAGGGAATTGAGGTCCCAAATGTGGTGTGTGTGGATGCCAAAGGCTTGCAACTCAAGGACGATAATCTTCACTTGACCACCCAGGCCCAGGTTCAATTGGGCCAGATGCTTGCTCAAGTCTACCTCGCTCATTTTTATGGCCCAAACTAACTCTTTCAATATAATATAATATAATATCATCCTCTCATGCACAACTTTTTCCTTATTTGTTTGTCTTATTTGTTTGTGTGGGTATTTGGTAATAAAAACGCAGGAGGTATTTCTTTTTGGAAAAATACTGTATATCAATAAAGCCCTTTTTTTATAAAAAAAAAAAAAAAAAAAAAAAAATTAATTAAAACCCATTGACACTACTTACCTAAATGGCTAATTTTAAATTAACGTCTTTCATTCTGCTGCTCTCCACTAACGCATATAGCCCCAGCCCATTGATGCCAAAATAAATACTCCTTTTTACTTTATCTAAAAATAAGAATTTAGATTAGCTTATCCATCATCATAAGCATAAGCAAGCACCTCTCGTTCATCGATCAACGTCAGACAGACTAGTGTCACCCGCTTCAAAGCCCAACTTTACAAGTTATTATATAGAAGAATTTTATTTCTGATTATAAATTAAAGACATGCATGTTGGAAAGGAAAGAAAGTACCAAGTTAAATGGACAAGTGGTGGTAATGGTAAGAAGACAACTCACGCATACCTGAGACTGGAATCAAAGCAATACAATAATACTTCTTCTAAATTTGGAATTCTTAAAAATGGCAAATCCCAAGTCTTTTAAATAAGTCACGTTGACACGACACAAAGTTTAACAACCCCCACTATTTCTCAAGTTTATTAGGCGGTCTCCTTAGTTCAGCTTCTTTTTCAAATTTTAAGTCTACCTTCTCTTTTCATTTTCATAGTTATCTCCAATGAGTCGATCTATCCATTCTATTTAATTTTAATTTTCATTCTTTCCCGCTCCCACTTAATAATATTAATATAATTATTAAATAATAATAATTATAATGTGTAATAATAATTCCTTCAAATAATTAGAATACTTCTAAATTAATTTAACATTGACATTAATAATAAGTTAACTTTTTAGTACACTATACTACAACAATTATTAACTATTAAGGACTCGTCGTCATCGTCGTTTCCACCGTTGCCACCCGTATTGTTGCTACCGTCACAATCTAGATTGATCAACCTGCTAGACGAACCTCTAAATAAACTAGTCCGAAATCATTTTTCGCGGATTTCAATCTTTACGTCATGCCAATATTCTTTTGTATTAGGAGTCATAAACGTGCAAATCCGTTCTCATAATTTTTATTAGCCATCATTTGAGCATGTCGTCGATTATGCCATTTCTCTAATATGATAACATCTTGTGCAGCAATGAAAACCTATCCTATGGTACCAAATTTATATTTTGCATCTAGTGGTACCAAAATTACAAATAGGTCTATCCATAGTACAAAAAATATAATTTTCCCTAAATTCTACACAATTAATGTTATATTTCTTGAATAAAAGTTACATTTTTAAAATCTCCCCACAAACCCCAGCTTATACCCTCATATGATATCAATTCCCCGAGTATATAAATAAACGCATCATTTCCACCTACCCACTCACAAACCTCCCGGCGCAATTTATCACACACCACTCTCTAACACATTAGAAGATGGCGGCATCTGCTTCGTCCACAACCCTTAAACCCTCGCCGTCGTCAACCGCCGTTTCATTTCTCCGCCAACGCCCCCTCTCCACCACTTTCGGCGTGACCACCCTCTCCTACCGCCGCCACCGCGACCAACCCCACCGTTTCGTCGTCCTCTCATTGGACGCCAAGCCAACCATTCTAGTAGCCGAAAAGCTCGGCGAAGCCGGCGTAAACCTCCTCAAAGAGTTTGCAAACGTTGATTGCTCGTATAACCTTAGCCCCGAAGAGCTATGCACCAAGATCTCGCTCTGTGACGCGCTGATTGTAAGGAGTGGGACTAAAGTGAGCCGTGACGTGTTCGAGTCATCTGCGGGAAGGTTGAAGGTTGTTGGAAGAGCTGGTGTTGGAATTGATAACGTAGATCTGGCGGCGGCGACAGAGCATGGGTGTCTTGTGGTGAACGCGCCGACGGCTAATACTGTTGCTGCGGCGGAGCATGGAATTGCGCTACTTACTGCCATGGCGAGGAATGTTGCTCAAGCTGATGCCTCTGTTAAAGCTGGTTAGTCATTGATTTTTCATGTCTAAGTCTGCACACACCACAAAGAATATTACCTTTTTGTGTAGATCTGATGCTGCAGATATAAAATAAAGACACCTGGAACTTTTTTTGTAATTGATTCTGTACACACCACAAAGAATACGACTAACAATGTACATGTGCTGTTACAGATTAATTTTATGCTTTAAAAATCTTGAATATTCAGTTTACCAATCCTTGTTGTTCACATGAAGTTTATATGTTCATATATGTTGTATATTCCCGGAGTCTGAGTTGTGTGTTTTATGTCAAATATTCCATGTAAACTTTTGCTGAATTTATTGATCTAAGAAAAAGAAACTAGAAAATGTCAAAGGAGCCAATTGCTTCTATAGGCACCAGTGGGAAAATAGTAGCATACATCATATTTGGCAAACTACTTTTGTGGCTAATATACAAAACACCCATCAGGGATTTTCTACTAATTTATTCCTAGGAGAATCTGATGCTCTTCTATCTGAGTTTCTTATTCCCCCCGCCCACATACGCACGTGGATATATACGCGTGTGTGGGTTGGGGAGGTGGGGTGGAGAAGTTGCATTATAGGGTGGTAGTCAGCTCCGTCTAATATTGATTGAAAATGCCAAATTCTTTGATAATGCAGAATTTTAAGTTATCATGCTCAACTTCACATGTTAAAGTTTGTGGATTCTTATTTGTTACCACTATTATTCTTACATAAGGAAGATTTTAAGTTATCATGCTCAAATTCATCCAGGTAAATGGCTGAGGAGTAAATATGTTGGTGTATCTCTTGTTGGGAAGACACTTGCTGTAATGGGGTTTGGTAAGGTTGGATCAGAGGTTGCTAGGCGTGCTAAGGGGCTTGGTATGCATATCATTGCACACGATCCCTATGCCCCTGCTGATCGTGCACGTGCAATTGGTGTAGAGCTTGTGAGCTTTGATGAAGCTATTGCAACAGCTGATTTCATCTCCCTTCACATGCCACTTACTGCTGCTACAGCAAAAGTTCTTAATGATGAAACATTTGCAAAGATGAAAAAGGGTGTCAGGATCATAAATGTTGCACGAGGAGGAGTGATTGATGAAGAAGCATTGGTGAAGGCCCTTGATGCTGGAATTGTGGCCCAGGTTACTGCTTCCTACTCGTAATAAATAATTTCAAGCTTAAATGGGATTTTAGCAGGCAAATAAAAGTTGTACACACTCTTTATTGATTCTGTAAAGTACCACTGCAGGCAGCACTTGATGTCTTCACGGTAGAGCCACCAGGGAAGGACAGCAAGTTGGTGCAACACGAGAATGTAATTGCAACCCCACATCTTGGTGCCAGTACAATGGAAGCTCAGGTTTGTTAAAAGGCCTCTGTGTGTGTGTGTGTGTTTGAGCAAGTGCGTGTGTATTTCTAATTCCTTCCCCATGCTGTTTGAATCTATATCCAGGAAGGGGTGGCCATTGAAATTGCTGAAGCTGTTGTTGGAGCATTGAAGGGGGAGCTTGCTGCCACTGCTGTGAATGCACCAATGGTTCCGGCTGAGGTATTTACAGTGTGGCGTGTCATAGTTATTTAACTGACCTATCTATTTCAATTTTAAAGGGAGAACTACAATCTGATAATGTAGGTTTATCTCTGTAGGACCCTGCAAGGAATTAGAGTGTATATATCTCTTGCCTCCATGTACCTTCAAAAATAACCTTTTGATTGATTCCATCATTCTACTCATAGATAGTTCTAAACATTAAGTCATACTTTTCTTGTCCTTTACTCATACATCCTTGGTTACTAGTTTTGAATGAGAGAAGAAAATAGTCAACCCTATTTTTGAATTGATGAACATGAATGTAACATATTCCCTCTGTCCCTAAATTTTTACTACTATTTACTTTTTGGAATGTCCCAAAATAACACTCCCTTTCTATAAATGGAATTATTTTCCTCAAAAGTACCCTCTCACATAAAGTAATGATTTGACACCACTAAATCTCAATAACTACCTATAAGGGCATATATGTAAAATTACCTAAATCAAATTCTCTCTCGATACGTTCCTCAAAAAATCCGATTCGTGCAGATTCTTAAATTTTCACTTTTTTAACTTTTACCTAAAACTCCGTGAAACTAGTACAGAAAATAAAGGGACGGAGGTAGTGTATTCCAACCGTGAAACATGTTCACGTATTTCCGTCTGATAGCTACATAATGATCAATATACTGCTTTCTATTCCTCAGTTGTTTGTAACTTTCTACTTCAGATTAAAGCTTTATGTCTTTATTGTCCATTATTTATTGGTGTATGCTGTGCCAAATGTCAATTACCTAAGGGCTCACCAAAAAGTGTTAGATTTGGTGTATCTTCATTCTGTAAAGTGTTCTTTGCTGACCCCAATATTCTTATTGAATGCCAATCATTTCTTTTGATCATCTTGAAGTCCTTATTATACTTTTGCCAAACACAATTGACTGGTAAGTTATTGAAGGTTTTTATTAAGAAAACTTTCTTGATTGCAGGTTCTCACTGAGCTGAAACCTTATGTTGATCTCGCTGAAAAACTTGGTAGACTTGCCGTACAATTAGTAGCTGGCGGGAGTGGCGTGAAAAACGTAAAAGTCACATACGCTTCCGCTAGAGCTCCAGACGATCTCGACACAAGATTACTCCGTGCCATGATCACAAAAGGCCTAATCGAGCCAATCTCAAGTTCTTTCGTAAATCTAGTAAACGCCGATTTCACTGCTAAACAAAGAGGCCTCCGCATAACTGAAGAACGAGTAATCTTAGATGGTTCACCAGAGAGCCCACTTGAGTTAATCCAAGTTCAAATAGCAAATGTAGAATCCAAATTTGCAAGTGCCATTTCAGATTCGGGTGAGATCAAAGTTGAAGGCAGGGTTAAAGATGGAGTTCCACATTTGACCAAAGTAGGGTCTTTTGAAGTGGATGTGAGTTTGGAAGGCAGTATTATCCTCTGCAGGCAAGTTGACCAACCAGGAATGATTGGAAAAGTAGGCAGCATTCTTGGAGAGGAGAATGTGAATGTGAGCTTCATGAGTGTTGGAAGAATAGCTCCGAGGAACCAAGCTGTAATGGCGATTGGAGTTGATGAGGAACCAAGCAAGCAGTCGTTGAAGAGGATTGGTGATGTGCCCGCTGTTGAAGAATTTGTTTACCTCAAGCTGTAGGGGTATTAATTTAAGTGATATTGATTGTCATATGAGACTCAGTTTTGATAAAATTGTATGTGCCTTTAGTAAGTTTTTGGTTAGGGAAAGAAATAATCGATACGTGCGGTTAAAAATATGTAGAACTATATCGACAAGTGGATGTTGTTATGTATCAAATTTTGCAATTAGAAGTGTTGTATCCATAAAACCATTATCTTGCAAGAAAATGCAGATGGCCTGGCTTTGTTACTGGCTGTGGACTTGTATTGTATACTTTTTATGATGTAATTCTGCTTTCTGATTGAGCCTATCCTTCTTGAACTTCTTAGGCAATCCGAATAATTGGTCTGTGTAATCCGAATAATTGGTCTGTGTAACATTAGTGTCGTCTACAGCAAACATGAACAACTTCCCTGTATAACTTTTTTGGGCTCAAAATTGTTTCCTCTTGACCCTCTTTTGTACATGTGCATTATTGGTTACAAGATTTTTGCAACTATAACTATGATGATTTTTTGCCTACATTTTGTTTTACTACCAACATAATATATTGTGATCAATATTGTTCACCCTTGGGCGTCTTGTTTTGGATATAAACTTGAAAGGCCGTGGTTGATGGCAGAACTCGTAGGCCAAACTTCATGGATCATACTCTTCATTATGGAATCGGGACAAATTACAGGAGGAGATCGAGATTTCAACCAACTTGGTATCATGAAAGACACGCACGGAAGCTCATAGCGTTTGGGAGCCAAAAGAAAACATGGTGCACGTAATCAAATTGTTCTTAGATTTGTACATATTATTCACTTTTAGGGTGTCAATCTTTTCAATTCTTGGATATATATATATATATATATATATTCTCAACATAAAAATGATTTCAGAGTACGGTTGTGTTTAGTTTTATTGCCAAGACGATAAATATATGCGTATTGTTTTTTTATATTACTCTTTCACTTTGATATTTATGTAGACATTTTTATTGCCATTACCTTTTCATAATTTATATAAATCCATGACAATCAATTATTTGTTTTTATTTTTAATTTGATGATTTTCCATTGAACCACGGGTAAAACCTCATTCTTTTACCAAACTTCTTTACCGTTCAAAACACTACAATCCATCACAGCCAAAAATAGAAAAGAGCAAAATTTCAATGCATAGAAACCTGTTTTAGGCAAATCAACCACCTTCTGTTTGCCATACCAAATGTTCCATGGCAAACAAACAAAACAACATCAAACATCTCACCGTTGCCGTGGTGGTCCTCCTTCTCTCCACCCTCATCACCGATGTCGAATCCTCCTTTATGGGAAAAGTCTTCCCAGATGTGGGAAAACTCTTCCCAGATGTGGAAATAACGCTATCTAATGATGGACTCTACCCCATATGGTACATGTGTCAGATGACCGATAAGGCCGATTCTCTATACGAGCTCTCGTCCAATGCCACCTACCGCTTCAAATTTGTTCAAGTGGCATTCCCCATGCGTTGGTGTTTCTTATACATCAACCCTAGAAGCCATGGCTTCTTCTGGGCTTATACCGTGCGGTCCAAGTGCACCAAATGTTTTTGGAGCATCACTGGACATCCTAGGTTGTATCGTGGAGATAAAGGTCGATGGGAACGTCAGAAACTCTTCATGCCTAGCCGTTTCACCATGAAGGAGTATCTTGTGAATGTGACTAATTATGAAGATCTGACAGATAAGAGTCTAGAATGAAGTTTATTTCATTTTTTACCCAGTGCACATGAAATATATATATATAATATATAGATCATTTGTCTTCTACTTCTATTCTATTTATGCCATTGGTGTGGTTATGGTTTCAAAATATATATATTTTATACGCCAGCCTGGGCTTTCCTGGTATGCGGCATCGAGATTGAAAAGTATCAAAATGCACCTTAATACCTGTAAGTTGGATTGATTGAAAATCAAAATTTCGTTTCGTGTATATGTTTCGATCAATCAAATATTAAAAAAAGTTCGAGTATGTTTCAAAAATCCTAAGAAAAAATTGTAATTTTTTTTTTAATTAAGAATAATAAAAATCTCAAACAAATAAATAGTTTTGAAATTACATATTGCTTTCATTTCGTTTGACAGAAACTTTTCTATGTTTTCGAAGAAAAACATGAAATTTTTTATCCATGCTTAAAAGATTGTTTTTATCGAGGTTATCTAACTTACAATGTCACATATCTCTACCTATTGTTTTCCGGAAAATTCTTGTATAGACCAGGTCAATAAGCTTTTCATAGACCTTGTAGTTGTAAATGAACCACATCATACATTTTGATGATGTCATACTCTCAAAATGTATGACGTGGTGCATTTACAACCACAAGATCTATGAAAAGCTCATAGACCAGGTCTATTCAAGAATTATCCTTGTTTTCCTTCCATGTTATTAAAGTTTATGCCAACGTCTCAGAGAAAGTTGGCATAACAACCCAACAAGGCAGATGATTATATTTTATTCCTCTCATACTAAATGCAATTATATACATTTCCAAGCTTTTGCAAGCAATTCCTTATTCAATTCAATGTCTAAAGGGGTCTTAAAACTTGTTTACACTTTTGGGTGAAGTGAGAAAAAAAACTGAATTTGTTCTTTGGTAAATAGAACAAGTAATGAGATCAAACTAAGAAACTCGTCGATTCTTTCAATTATTCTTGCATTTGGCATGCTGGAACACAAATAAACATTAATTTTATCCCACAATTGGTGGCATTCTACTTGCTTCTCGATACATCCACAAACATTTCCTTGTTCATTGTCCAGGGATATAACACAACTTCGCTCTTTCAGCTGAAGTGAAGTACACTAGGAATCATGCCAGCCATTTGCATAACCTTGCAAAATTTTGGTTTGGATTTAAACCTTTACTTGACAAGGGAAAGTGAATCCACAATGCTGCGGAAACAAATTGAGCATAATAACAAAGTTACACACGTGAAAGGGCAACTTATGAGGTGAGATATGGAAGTCGAAGAGAAACTATGGGAGAAAGTTGTGTTTATAGGTACCAAAATAGGTAACGCAAAGAAGACCAAGACCATATATTAAATCTCCATTGATTGTTGAGCTGAGGCTTTGGAAATTTTCTTTTTCACTTTCCTTTTCCCAGTTTTACTATCCTTTCTCTTAGGCTTCTCATCTTTGAAATCTTGAGTGCTCTGCAAATGTTGATAGATTGCACTCAATGGATCTGATTGGAAAACTGGATCACTAATAACTGTCTTCATATGATTGTCCTCTCTAAGCCTGAGAAAAATAATATGATAAGAACAAGTTAATAACATAGAGTGAAAAAATATAGCTACAGTGGAAAATAGTCTTCATTTCTCACAGTAGCTTATTTCTATTTTTACAGTTCAGTTTGAATTCAGCTGGTCTCGACTCTGAAGGTGCCTTTAGTTCGGGGAGGTAACTCGATAGGGCAGACATATCATACGCTTTTAGTTTCCTTTGTCTGCTCCGCTTCTTCTGCTTTTTCTCCTGGTTGTACAACAATTACTTGTTCAGAGGAGAGCATAAGCATAAGCAAACATTTTATTTTAAAATAACCATAGGGGCTCGGAAATAGAATACATGTTCATCCAGTTGCCTTTTTCACATGAAGTCTACATCATCATAGAAACAAATATATGCAGTATGTTCACAGTATCTTTCAATGTCATGGAAACAAATGCGAGAGGGTCCTCAGAGTAACTTATAATGCGAATATTCCCGAAACAAATCAACACAAAATCCCTAAAACTATACAATACAAAGCATTTTGGCCAATCTAACATAACACTACTAGGATATCAATTGGCACCTGAAAACTGAAAGAAGTTGGGGAAAACGCACCTTCGTGATTGTTTTTTGAGCAACTGAACTCCTAACCACTACAAAGAGAAAACCACAGTATGAATTTAGTGTTAGTTTCTTTGCAATCACGAAACAAGTTGCAGCTCCAACAATGACTATTATAAATAAATAAATAAAAAAATTAAGCAGTATTTAAGAAATCAACAGAAACGCAGGTGGAGTACCAGTTGAAATAGGGAGCTTTCATACAGTTCTTACCTTCGTAAAACTGCACTTTCTTTTCAAATTTGCGGTCCGCACGAGTCTCACCATCTGATCTGCAAATCGTAAGCCATGAAAAATTAATTATACAGAAAAGTTGCAGATAAATTGGAAGGAATGAGAGTTGATGGCGTATTAATCTTACCGTGACCTTGTTTTCCCCATCACCGGAACGTATAAGTTTCTACAGCGAAATATCAATATTTGGTGGAATTGAAGTCAGGATTTATGATAAAATTTAACTAAATTAGGGTTTGAAGTATTGGCTGAAGAGTTTATAATGCCATGGGTTGAAAGAATTTTAACCTTTTTATTAAGAAAGTCCGGAATTATTTAGGATGTAAATGGGCCTAAAGTGTTTTGTGGGCCGAGTACAATCGAGATTTCTATAAGTCATCTCAATCCCGGATAAATTGGGCTACCACATACAAAGAAGTTATACAATTTTGGATTTGTGGACGAATATTTTTTAATGAAATTTTATATGGTATTAGAAAAAATAGAAAATAAAAACATAAAAATATATATATATCTATTTTTCCCACGAGACCTCAACATCCAAATGAATTACTAAACTTAAAACTCAATACTTAATTTAAATAGAATTTCAAATGTTTCGTCAAAATCACCCAAATCAATTTTTAGTTAATTTAATTTTAATTTTCTTAATAGGGGGAGTCCACAAGATTTCTGAGAAAGAAAACGGCTATTATTATCTATATATGTAGCAACTTTAGGTGTAAATATGAATTTGTCAAATAAGATAATTTCTTTTTTGTAAAACAGATAAAAACTTCGAATATTAAATAAAGGAAAAGGTTCAGTCACTGTTTTTCTATCCCTTCCATTCTCCTTTGTTGTTGACGATTGGGTCACGGCCCATATAATTGCCAAAGAAATTGCAGGCCCCACGATATGACCAGCCCTGAACCAGAGCCCAAATCTTACCACAACATTAGTCGCCTCATTATTTATAAATAATTAATAATTAATAAACAGATAAAAGTTAAAAAACACTTGAATTACCTCCCTTTTTCCACGAATGCATAATATAAGCAGAATACATATACCATAACTCTAGTAGCTTGTATCAACAATTATTTAACATAAAAAAATAAAAAATAATCTTTTTGTATAATTTAGAGGTACGATTAGGACTAGTTAAATAAAAGAAGTTGTCTCTTTTTAGAGGATCGCCAGTGGCCTATTCAATAGATTAGATAACCCAAACAAACAAATCTCTGTCTCAGAGTCTGACCTCAAGCAGAACATGCCTACTGAGTACTGACACCCAGAAATGAGCCCCTCAAGTTATTTTATTTGTCTCTTTTCTTACCCATTTAAAATTATTGATGCAAAAGGATTTTAACCTAGCTTACACATTTTATCCATTTTTCTTTCTTTTCTTTTTATAATTCCTACATGTATATTTTATCCTTAAACAACAATATAGTATTATTATACCCTTACTTTCTTACTTGCATTTTCATTTTTTATACATGTTGTTTCCAGCATGTAGTGCATTAAATTATATAGATGTCTAATCTTTGATAATACATACTGGAAAGGGTTTAAATCTTATAATGTCAACGAATGCATAAAATAATTTTCCATTCTTATTACACATTCAGTACTGTTTGTTGTCAAATTTATGAATTAATAGAGTTAATGTTTGTGGGCTCACTGAATTCTAAATAAGGTCCTACCTGTAGATTTCTAAGCATTAAATCATGCAACTTCTTCTATCACGGAAAAAATGGCATATAACAAATGAGCGCTTTAATGGCTTTTTTCTTATCAGACTGCATCACTTATCAATTATTCATTGGAAGCTAGAGAGATTTTAATTTGTATTTCAACCAAATTAATGTGATCTGAAAAAAACCTGCTTCTTTTGGACTAAACTATATGTTCCCAATTCCTCAACTAGTCATGATGTATATTATTTGATTGCTAGAATGTAAATATTTAAATGCTGAGTGATTTTTTTAAATTTTCTTGTGAAAAAATTATCACTCAGCTGGCCTTTAATTTCTTTTTAAATCTATTTGTCTAAGAATTTCCTTCATAATTGATTTAAAGTAATCTCGAACAAGGGAAGATATTAATATATTATATATATAATGTTGATGGAGAAGTTTACTCCATCATTCTGATGCAGCTATTTTGCATACAGTGCAACATACCATGAATAAAATAATGGTATTTTTAAGAAATTTTGTGATTTAATTTAACTCCAGTGTATCGTTAAAAATAAAAGAAAATATAGTTTATCATATCTTATTGCAAAAGAAAATAAGATAAGATCTTCAGTTTGAGAGATTGGAAGACCCATTCTATATTAAATTATGCCGTGCGAGCTTATAAATTTGTAAAATGAACCAATGATTACAGTTCATTTATTTAAAAATAAATAAATAAATGGACACACTATCCTAAATTATCATCTGAGTGCAGACCTAACGCTTCCATAAATTATTATCAATTATCACGGAAAAAATGTCATGTACCAAACTATGCTTTTAATGTTCTTCGTGAACCGAACTACGCATAATTAAGTTACTTTACTTGATTGACTCATGTAAATTAAATTTTGAGCGAATTACCCATTTTTTTCACTATGGCAGTGATGTTTTCAGAACGAGTTTGCTATTTCAGAATTTATAATACACACGGCAGAATTTTCTTTTTTTATTTTTTATCATTACAAATTTTTTTTTAAAAAAAAACAATAATTTGTTGGATTTCAAAGGGTAGAAATGTAAATTTGGGGTTTAGTGCAATAATTTTAATCTTTTGGGGGGCTAAGTGCACAAAATATTATTAATTCAAGTTATTAGAATAATAACATTTCAAAGCACATTTTCATAGAATTCCTTAACTTGATAATCACATCGTAATTTAATTTTAGTCTTATAACATATTTTTTTTATTTTAATTGTTTTACTTTCAAATTTATTTGATTTGATTAAATATAGAGATGCTTTATTTGTAAATAAATAAATAAATAATTAGGACTAATGAAAATTTTGTTAAAAAAACTTCTAAATTTGAATTTTCATACAAAAATATAACTAAATATTTTTTTTTCAAATTACAAGTCACATTTGGATATTTTAAAATTTTGTGCACTTAACCCTCTAAAAGTTTTTTGTTATTGCATAAAACCCCCTGATTGACGTTTTTACCCTTTGAAAATTACTTAAAAATGATCAGGGGGCAAAGTGCACTCATTTTTCAACCTGTAGGGGGTACTATCACGTTTTTTCAATTATATGGGGGAAGGTGCAAAAATAAAACTTTTTGGGGGGTAATGTGCAAAAATCCCAAAAATAAAAAACAGACGAAATCGAGCCGAAATTGATACAGATGGAGCCATAGATTTAAATTGTAAGTAGAGTAGCTATTTGTCTGGACGCGTCGCCCATAAATATTCAATGGAGGAGATAAGTGGGTTACTTAGATACTACACTAATGGATTTAATACATGGGGGTTGGATGAATGACACATAGTCATGAAATGACAAAATATTGTCCTTTTATGCTCATGTGTCACTCATCCAACAACCGGGTGGATTAAATCCACCTAGTGTAGGTACTAATTTAATAATTTTCCAGATAAGTGTAGTGTGTCTACTGTAGAGAGTAAGTACATGAGTCACGCGAGGAGTGTGTGTGCAAGTGCAACAGTCATCTCTTCAGGTCACAGTTTCCAAAGAGGCCCGCCCACTTACAAAGCCCAACTGGATTTTGGGCCCATATAGTCAGCCAGTATATACAATTAATTCAAGTATTCCTTTCCTTCATTTATTGAATAAAAAGAAAAAGAAGAAAGATGAATTATGCCCAATGATCTAAATTTATGAATTAAAAGGTCGTAATAGCATTTAGGGTTTATTTGGATGGATTTTGGCTCGATTTCACGGGTCTCGGTTTAAAAAAATTGGTTTGGATGATTTCGATAAAACCTTTGAGACTTCATTTGGATGAGTTTTGACTCTTGGGTTTTGTGATTTGAATAAGTTGAAACCCCACTTGAATTAAATTTAGATGTTGGGGTAAAGGCCTAAAGGAAAAAAATAGGTGATAGGTGTCAAATCAATGTCTTTTTTTAGTAAGATTTGAGGAAAAAAAAAAGTGATAGGTGTCAAATCAATGTTTTATAGATTTGAAGAATTTGAGTGTTAATTTATGAGAATCAAAGCCTTTTCTTCGTAATTAAATGCCACAAAGTCTTATGAGAGTCAAAGCCAAAAGATTTATGTGCTTCCATTGTTAAGTCAAAATAAATAATTCGGGTAAGTTGGTTTGGCCTTATTTTTTTTAAAAATCGTGTTTGAAAAAAATCAAACAAATATGTTTTTTGCTTTTTGAAATAATTTTTTCATATCTCATTTTTTTTAAACTACTCTCTCAAAATTCAAATAAACAACAATTTTCTTATATGTAAAGAAAACTTATACAAACTCTTCTATGATTGGATATAAAGTAACACATCTCTTACATAATTTATCTTAAATAACAAACATGATTTGATTCTTACACCTACAACCAAACTCTTCTAATAAAAAGTTATATCTACTTTATTTGTCAAACCACTTTCTCAAAAATTCAAACAAACATTATTATGCAAATCGAAATTATTTTTCAAACATCCACTACTCTCTCAAACACCAAACAAACATACCATTCTACACTTGAAAACAAAAAGACAGAACATAACTATAAAAATTTATTTATTGACTTCTAAAGAACTGCCAAACAAATTTTCTTTTGCTAACTTAAAAATCAATAAGTACGGTATGATAAATAGGAGGACCAAACTTAGATGCTTTTACCTTCTCAAAAAAATAATTTAGATGATTTTGGAGGGAAGGAGAGGCATTTTTTTTTCTGTCCCTTGCAGCTTTACAGCTGTGAGCAAAAAAAATGAGACTGGAAAAGGGAAAATTCCAAGAATTTTACTTTCCACCATAAATTCACATGATTTAGTAATTGGAACTTTCAGTAAAGTTATTTTTTTTTAAATTATTTAAGATGTAAGTGTGATATATTTACTTATAAATATATAATACTTCTATGTAGATTTATTTGTATTTTGTCATATTGATTAAATGAACTCGATTTAGCTAAATCAGAGTTAGCTAGAACGTTTATAATTATTGAAAATAATGAGCAAAAGAGAAGATCAAGAGAGACCTAAGTCAAAAGGGAAAGTAGAAAATAAACAAATATAAATAGAGCTAGGTCATATGTTCAATCCCCACTAATGTGAATTTTCTTCTAATTTAATATTAGTTGGTTGGTAATTATTTTCTGTAATTTGATTCTATTTGAATATATTTTTTATTAGTGATTTGATGATACTGACGATATAATTTGTATCTCTAAAAAATTAATTTTTTTTATAATTAATTAAAAATATATAAAATTTATTCTTCTGCAATTAATTTCTGCGAGACAGACTGGCCTTTATGATCTTTCATTGTTTGGACTTCTTCAAGGAATGCTACATATGGTTGCTTTAAATATATCATAGTTCAGTTGACTTAATCTAAAAATGAACATTATTTATAATTTAAATGAGTAATTCAATTAGTTAATAAGATAAAAGTAGCCGCAGGAATTACGAAATTTCAAGTGAAAAATTCCAATTTTATGATCACTTGAGTTTAGATTTGAAAATTTTCAATACGGACTCGGTTTGAACATATTACGTAATAGTATAAATACTTGGGTATATGTGCTATGTTACTTTTCTTGTAGTTTTAGTTAATTCAATTATGAAGTATTACATATAGTGTGTAATTATGATCAAACCAAATGTTAAGCAAAATTTTTCTAATAAATTCATGCTCAACGGTCTTAATCAAGTGTGGTTTGTAAAATATTAGCTTAATTTTGTGTAAGTGGTACTAGAAGAAAATAAGGTTCCATATAAATAAACCTTTTGGTTGCAATAGTTTATTATTTTCAATTTCTTGTGTAAGTTGTACTTTAATTCTTTGCTTAATTACATGCAATCTTATTTATGTGTACCAAAAGTCATGGTCAATCGAACAATATTTGTCTATTTCCACCTTAAAGGAATATATAAGAGGTTGATTTGATAATGTAATAATATAAGCCAGTTCCAGTTGTCATGCATTGAGTAGCTAAATTTATTGGCTATTGTAAAGAAAACTGTTTTGAGTCTAACACGTGAAAAAAGCTACAACCAAATTACAAAATCCAAACATTGTGCCACGCTCAAATTCTGTAGACCCTATATTTACAAAGTAGGCAATACCTAGTGCTCCAATAACGGCAGGAAGAAGAGGAAGAAGAAAAGGCAAAGGCTCTTTTTATTTGGCGTTTCTCAAATTTTTTTTTGTGTTTGAAAAATGACAAATAAATATGTTTTCTATTTCCTAAAGAAAAAAAATCGTCTTTATTTTTTCTCAAACTATACTCTCAAAAGTCAAACAAATAATAATTTTTTTTTATCTCTAAACAAAACATATACAACTCTAATTTTACATAAAGTAAAATATCTCTTACACGATTTATTTTACTTAACAAACATGATTTGACATAATGTCTTACACATCTTACCCCTACAACCTAACTCTTCCAAAAAAACAAACGTCTACTTTATTCACAAACCTCTATCTCAAAATTCAAACTATTTTCGCAAACACCAAACAAACATGCCCAAAAGCTTTAAGATGCTTTTATTTTTTCTTGATTATTTTATAAATGAATCAAAATTGGGATTTCATTATAAAGTTCTTAAAGTTAAAAACAATTATTGATTTCGCGTTCTTAAGTCACCAATGCAATGAAAGAATGCACTATATATAACAGGCTAGGGAAGTTGAGAATGTGTAAACATGGGTTAATATTTTACAATAAGAAGTTTAATGAAATTCATTAGACTGTAAGTAAATAATATTTTGGTGTTATCACCTAATTTTTAGAAATGAAACACTTGATTTAATAAATTATTAATTTATATTTCAATCGATCATACACAAAATCTTTTAAAACGGTACCACATCCTTATATCAAAAATTTATACAATCGCTATGAAAAAAACAAAGATTGACCATTGATTTATGATCTCTCTTTTTACTTAATTATATAACCACCTAAACAGATCTTAATATCTGCCAATTATTTCACTATTATGGGTTGGCAATGATTATAATCACAACATGAAAAAGTAAAACTTACGGGCCGGGTTCTGTTTCGGGTTCAATCTTTCTTGGCAATCACTGATGTGATAATTTTGTCTACCATTATACACATTCCATATCTCTCATGTCATTGACCAAATGAAAATAATTAAGCATGTAGTTTGAGTGCAGACACTTTTTTCCCTATAGTGAAATTTAAAACTAGATTTGATTTCGAAAATTCACTTTTTTTTTTATGAATATATAATCGGGTCTTATATTCGATTTGATTCTTTTCAATGTGTGTTGGACATATTACATGTGGAAACTTCTCTCAATAGAAATTTAAACTTGGATTTAACATATTATGAAAACTAGTCATTTTCACTAGATTAATCATGTGTCATCCATTATCTTTTTTTATTGTTACATTTTTTACAATTTAATATATAATTATTTTCAAAGCATGTACTCAATATATAATTTTTTTTTTGGAATGATTCAGTGTATGTAATTGCACACACCTATATACACAAATTTCATAAATAATTAAGAATATTATTCTATCTTTTTGCTTGTCCTAGATTTCATTTATATTCTACACTATTATTTTGCTTCTATAGATCAATTATCATCATAAATTCAGACTTCAGTCATAGGAACACCTATTTTTTCACTTAGGTTTCTCTCCATTAATTAATACGTCTAACAATTTTGGAGGTACAATAAAATTTATATAGTAGTTCAATTTTGATTAGAGAGTTTAATGAAATGCTTTTGCATGCATGCATGTTTGAGAACCTGCAGACAATATAACACACACATACTATTTTATTTCTGAAAAGAAAAAACATACAAGTACAATAACATACTCATATATGTAAATGTAAATATATATATATATATAAATATATATAGGACAAAAAGGGTTGAAGAAATCTATTATTAAAATAACTTTATTTAGTGGAGATTTGGTTCTTAGGTAAGGAATTAGACCATAGGGACGAAGATCCAACCAAAACAAACCTAATCCATGAAAAAGAGGACAAGAAGAAAAGGATATACAACAAGATTATTGAGAGCAAAAACATGATTAAGTACAGAAACTATAGATATATATAAATATTTATATATATGTTCATATGTAGAAATATATTGGGATTCATGAAAGAGAAACAGAGTCTAGATATCCCCTGTCTTTTTACTCTCTCTCTTTTTTCTTTTTCCTTAAATGGAAAATATAGAGAAATTCTTGATAGAAATTAATAAATTTCAATGAGGGCTCCCAATATAATCCCCAACAAAAACTCTGCTGCTAAACGAAGGCAATTTCATCCTCTGTTCTTCAACTCTGCTTTTCTTGAAAATAGGCTGATCATTGTTTGAAGAACAAATGCACCATGATTCATTTGAGCTATCACAACTAAAAAATGAATCCATTACACCATTTGGGCTACTTGGAATTTGCCCAAATTTGCGCTTTGAAGCATTGATTTTGCCATTAAAACCAGTTTTTGAAAGTATATCTGTAATAAGTTCAAAACAATCATCCACTTCCTCCTGTTCAAAATAAAAGAAAATGAAAATTAAACGCAAAAATTTATCATTATTCTTTTTTAAAAAAGAATAGAAAACAATTGTTCCACAAATTATTAAATTTTCTATCCGACTTTGGTGTCATATTTTCGGGTGGATCCATATGTGTCATGACACAAAAGTGAGATAGAAAATCTTTTACCGTATAAAAGGCCAACCTTGTTGATTTTGAGAACACCAAGAAGTTGGCTTTCATATTCAATAGCATTATTGCAAGATTCAACTTGATGAATAACGTGAAGCATTGTGGAAGTGGCCAACACAGATGGGAGATAACTTAAGATTCTTGAATCTGTACATATACATCAGAAAGAGAATATAATAATCAAGAAAATTAATTGCACTGCAACATTGTGTATAATATTAATAAATTTACAAAACTGTATCTATACTCACCGGAGACAACAGATAGAAGTAGATTTTCACAGCTATGGAGAAATTCCCAGTGAATGTAGCTTTTCAATCCGAGCCTTCTTATTATGTGATCAAGAAAAGAAAGTGGCGTCACTGGATTCATCCTCCATTTTAGTGATGAGAGCACTAAAAGCTCCATTCTTTGAATTGTTTTTGCCTCAAACACATACTCTGCACCCTCCACCTATAAACAAAATAATTATAGCATTAACTTTCTTTTTTAAGGGAAAAAAAAAAAGAAAAAAAGACAAATCAAAATGATGGACACGTACTTGAAGGTCTAAGAGCAGAGGAACATGGGTTTCTTCAACTTTAGCAGCCAAAGAGAGACAGGTAACTGAAACAAGCTGCATCATCCATGGCTTCTGAAAATTTAAGCAGCTGTAAATAAATCTATCAAGATAACTGACTGCAAGAATTGCAGTCAAGGTTGAAAATCCAAAATGGGTATTGATTTTCAGAATCCATTCTACAGCTTCTTTCCTTGAAATTGAAAAGGATTCGATTTTTTTGTTGGGGTTAACACAAGTTTCCTTTTCTTTAGTGAAAAGGGATTTCAGTTCATCATCATCCCAGAACAAATCTTGCTCCAATAAAGGGAAAAGAGAGAGATTAATAGAAGTATTGGGAATGTTGGTGTTTATTGTCACTTCACTTTCTTCTTCTTCTACCCATTTTTCTTCATCACAATAAAGGGCATCAAAGGAGGCCATTTCTTTCTTTCTGTGTTCGCTACTATATAATAGTACTAGCTAGAAAACAAGAGTGAGAGACTGTGAGAGAAGTAAAGTAAAGGAGTAAATCCCATTTCTGATTTCTCTCTCTGAATCTGAATGGGGAGGGAGGGAGGGACGACTCAGTTATCAAAAAAACAGAGGAGAGATTTTATCAGACAGACAGTATCACGCTTTGTCTTTTCTTTATGCAAATACTCTATTATTATGCAATACAGTCTCCTACTCCTACTGGTACTGGTACTGGTACTATTATTAATTCATTGATGGTTAGTAGGAGTATTTTTTTGTTTTTCCAACTTTTGTAGTATTTATGCAAATTTTTGGACTGTGTGTTGTATGTGATTTTCCAGTATTATTATTTTCTTCTTAGAAGAAATGTAACGACCCACGGACCAAGCCGGGCCCCAATAAAACTACCTACTACTATTATGGAAGCAACATTAAGACACGCTGCGCCAAGATTTTGCAATAATTAATTCAAATTTCATCAAGTATTTCATATAGTAATATAATTATAATTGGCTTTTTCAAATTATTGGAACAAAGTGCATGTAGCAAAATCAAGAATCTAAAAAGGTTGTTCTTGATCTTCAAATTTCAGTAGCAATTCTAGCTAGATTTTAAGCACCTTGTTGGTTTTTAATTAATTCTCTAGCTACTTTAATAAAATTGTATTGCACTTTCTGCAGCTTTGTGTCTTTTACAATTTCTTGGACATTTGATCTACCTTTGTAAATTAATTAATACTCCGACTATCTTTTTTTTTCTTTTTTTTTTTTTTTTATAAAATAGCAACAAATACCAATATAGTAATTTCCTAGCTAGAGCAGTAGCAGAAAGTAGCATGCATGTGTGTAATTCTTGCTAATGGCCCAAAGAAGGGGAGAAAAAATTAATGAATTTATACTACTACTATTTTTCTAGTAGTGGAATAGTGATATGGACTACTATTTCGCATAGTTTTTAGCTGGTTGTGGTTTAAATGAGTTCATTAATTAATAAATCCGTCTTGTCTGCTCTCTTTCAGCACTTACATTTAACCACTGGATAAAAATCTTTAACCACCTTAATTTTTCTTTTTTAATAAATTTTAACCACCTATATGGAATTTACCCAGTTAGCCTCATTGGTTGAAGTTTACGCCTTGTTTGGCAATTGCTTGAATTTCTGAGTTTTGATTTTTTATTTTATCCTCCCCATTCTGTCAAGATTCAAACCCAGTGATAAATGGATCGAAATCAAAACTAATCCAACAGGATATGCTTGATTTTACTTGCTTTAGTCGCATTCGAATCAAACTTCAGTTTCAATTTCGCCAAATTCTCAATTTCAAATAAAAACTTGAATCATCTAAAACCTATGCCCTAAACAACTTCGTCACTCCCTCTATATAAATCAAATTTTATATTCATATATAATTAATTATTCTTCAATTTAGTCCATAGACTCAAAATTTCTATAATTAAATTTAAAAATAGAAAAGATCAACAACCAACGTATTTATCGGATTTGAATCAATCTATATTCATATATATGGAGTTAGATCCATTGGATCTTCAATAAAATAAAAATTCTACCAATGGGTCGAAGTTATATCAGATTTAGATTACAACTCAGTCCCTTGACAGCCCCACTCAGAAATAGTCTATAGTACTGAGTGCATCATAAAAGTTAGGGCTATATGTTTGGACCTGAATTAGTGAAGTTATAATAAGAAAATTGAATATAAATTCCAAATATAATAAACACAAAAATATAAAGTATTTTTTGAAGGAATACCCTGGGAATTCAATTTATGTACTCCAATAAAATCCATAACCCAAGCATCCATAAATATTTTGAAATTTTGCCAAGGTAACATATAAATCATCTTATATAATTATATTAAATCTTATTATATTTCAAACTTTATTTCTGTAAAATTACTTTCTACGATTGGTTCAATGAAAATGAGTTAGAAATGGAAGAATAGTCTGTCACGCATTACAATACTTTTCCTTGTTCTGCTAATTGTGCATGACTTTTTTTAAATATCTGATCAACATATTTTCTATTTCCAATGAATTTTAGGTGGAAACAAAATTGGTAAAAATAATTTCCAACACGTCATATTTCTGAAACTTCTACTTGACTTGAATTTATCTACGGCCTTTATGTATTTCTATTTTACCCTAACCAACAAACAACTGTACTCTTACACTTCCCGGGTGTTATTTGCATATTTGCATTTGTGTTACATTAATTCATGACAACTCAATCCAACTGAACCTCACAAGATTAAGACTTTATTAAAGTGGTTATCCAGTTTTTAATCATTAATTAACCTGTACCATTAATTAAAACATCAACTGTTCCTCGCTAAAAAGTCAAAGCGGTGACATTTGTTTTCAATATATCTAAGAGTTACTATAAGTAGTGAAATAATTTTGCACATGGCTGTATAAAATTTCTAAAATCGCCAGTCATTTTATCCCATTTTCCTAACCTTAGAATTATTACATTAGAACTTTAGTCGAAAAGAAAAAAAATAAAAAAATTAAGACATTAGTACTGAATCATGTTAAATAACCACACTTTATTAGCACGTAGTATTAAATAAATAGGGTTTATTTGAATGGGTTCTAGCCCAGTCTCATAAATCTAAGTCAAAAGTCTTTCAAATGAAATTTGACAAAACTCATCAGAAACTTATTCATAAATCTACACTCAAACTCTTAAAACTTATAAGACTTTGATTTGAATACCACCTACTTTTTTACACAAAAAAACTCTATTCAAAAAGATTATTTTGAAATATACAAATACCAAGTAGTTTTTTTCCCCAAACCACTTTTCATACATTATTTAACACAGAATTATTTGGACGGAATTGAACACATGCTGCACACGTGACCGTTAACTCAACATCTTGGAGAAAAAGCACGTTTTACTGAGAGTATATCAAATTACACATTTTCTTAAAATTTACTTGGACGAGAAACATGTAAATTAATCTAAAGAATAAACAATAGGGTAAATACCACTTTTGGTCCCTCTTATCATTAACTTTTTACAGAGTGGTCCCTCTTATGTTTTTTTTTCCACTTTAGTCCCTACTATGAATTATTTGTTTCACTTTAGTCCTTATCAAGTGGTCCAAGGCAATTCCGATAACATGTGATATGCTCATGAGGGCAATTTTATCATTTCAAGTAAACTAACATGGATATTTTCGTCTTTCTAATTATTTAAAAAAAAAACTAAATTTCCAAACTAGGCTTTCATTCCAATCGAACTTAATCGTACATTTCGTTCCAAACTAAAGTTTTTTCCTAAAATCTTTTTCAAACACCAAAATTGCTCACCAATTAAACAATATCTAAAATAGTCTCAATAGTGAACGGACGAAAATGCCCTAAAAAATAATCATATGCATGTTATGTGTTATCGGAACAACTTGATAAGGACTAAAGTGAAACACATAATTCATAGTAGGGACTAAAGTGAAACAAATAATTCATAGTAGGGACTAGAATGGAAAAAAAAACATAAAAGGGACCACTCTGTAAAAAGTTAATGATAAGAGGGACCAAAAGTGGTATTTACCCTAAACAATATATAAGGCAAAAAATGCGAAGTTAGAATGATTTTTTCTTAAAAACGCGGAATTGATGGCTACATGAGATGCATGCTGCCAACTTTGTAATTAACAATGATATAACATTTCGAATAATGTATTAAATTATTGTATAAAATGTTAATTATCAAAAAAAAAATATATATTGTATAAAATGTGAACCTAGATAGATGTAAACATCCCTGCTGCATGAAACTACAAAAGCAATTTTACCGCGATTAAGTCTTAATAGTTAATACTAAATTAAAACTAAAAACATTGTATTATTGTATATTATTTTATAAGTAAAACCTTTCATGTGAAATGAAATCCATAGCGTACAACCTTCTTAAGAATCGGCAATGTAATATATTGCCGAAAAAATAAGAATCGTACATGTAAAATTGACCAAAAAATAAAATCAACATTTTAAGTTTCTTTGCAAAAAAAAATTCTTTTACAAATAGTTCAGGGGAAATGTGGGTTATTAGACTCGGTCAACAAAAACAAAAATATTCAAGTATGGTGCAATGAAGTGATATGAATATAAAGTTGTCCCCTCAGGTGTAATATAAAGTACCAAAATGATCCAGTCAAATCAATAATGACAATGTTCATTGGAGTGCCTAAAGGTAACATCCCGAACTGGGCTTTGCCACTGTTGTATGATTGTATCAAACAACATTGGTAGCTCGCAACGCAATCATTGAATAAGGGAAACAAACAGGACGGCAACTGCAGATGCAAGTGGACACCGAAAGGGTCTCAATTGTTATGGTCCTAAATCCCATCATATGGTCAAACAAAAAATTGTCAGCCTATTATTGAAAAGTCTATTCCTCAGTACAAACAATTATTCCACTAAAATAATTCCGGATGAACAATATACACCTTGCAAAGGCATCACAAAGAACAAACTAGGAAGATCCCTATACATTATCCCAACATATATAAACAATTTCAGCAACAAAAGCAACACAGATATGATGGAATCGTCAGATAATACACTGATTTAAAGCAACATGTAATAACTACAAAGAATAATACACACTCGGCCGAGCAGAGAGTGATTGGTTCTATTTCCACTCCAGAAGTATCAAGAAAGTGTTAGACTCAGTATGGCGGTGGTGGATAAGAACCTGTCGAAAAGCAATAAACATGATTTCGGTATCTAAAAAATTAATTGCAGGTTGATCCCACGTAAGTTATTTGTGAGCAAACTTTACCTGGAGGATAATAGTGTGGGTCCTGGGGAGGTGGAGGATAAGCCGAATGTGGAGGATACGCTGTTGGTGGCGGTGGGTAAGTTGGAGGATAAGTGGGTGGCTGTTGGTGATATGGCGGTGGGGGATATCCTGCTGAATGAGGAGGGTATGAAGGATAGGAAGGTGGTGTCGCGTAGCTTGGTGGAGGGTAAGAAGCTAATGATGGAGGTGCTGAGTATAAAGAACCTTGAGGCCCTGATAAACTCGGATATAATGGAGCCGATGGAGCTGATGGAGCATGGCTTTTTCCTGGCTTCTGAAGAGGCAAAAATGTTTATAAGCTACAAATGCAGTGTACACTACTAATAACCTTAAATACAAAATAAAACAACATAAATATAGCACTACAATAATCAAAAGAAAGAAAATGATGGCTTACATTGGCTCCAGCATAGTGCATTATCAGTCGAACTTCTCCAGCATGCCTATTAGGGAAAACACAAATTAGCTGCTGTCAAAATATAATACAATCGAATAATGAAATAGTTAATCAAATCATTTTTTGGATACATGAGTAACGTTCAACACGTTATTACAAATCAATTATCAACACACTTTGATTTCTCTCATTGAAAACAACATTAGCCCATAATTTAATTATACTATGAACACTTATATGTGACATTCACAAAATCTTAAAAATTAATAGTAGTTTCCCACTTCTTATTTGATGCTAGGGCTGACCAATGCAAGTCTTAAGGAAACATACAGCCATCAGAGATGACGAAATTAAAAACATACACAACCATATAAACAAATGTTAAACATAACATCAGCTAATTAACTCTTGTTATATTCTATGTGGTATGTAACTGACATAAATATTTTCAAGAAATAAATTAAAATTATATGTAGGACTAAAATAACGAAGACGCTGGCTCTTGTAACAAAAGGAAAATACCTCAACAGAAATATAGACAAAATTGAAACTACAAGGGTCAAGGGCTCAAATTATTTGATGAGTACTTAAAAAAGAGAATGTCGTCCGCGATATAAGAAACAAATCGGAAAAGAAGCAATGGTCAAGATATAGGTGTATAATGTAGAGATGTTATAATGTATGTATCCATTGAAATGTAGAGGACTACAACATGGTATCTAATATACCCACTCTATCGTGTTCTTCGTACACTCTCATTCTAGTCAAGAGCTTAGATGTTAGTTGACACACATGCACAGCTATGCAATGTCATGTAATTTGGTCAACTGATGGATCTTTGACCTCAATAGTAAACTATCAAGAATTTGAGAATTATAGATGGCCCTCCGTTATTGGCCATTACCAGAAGAACCATAAATGATTATTAATGATACTAAAGTAACACCATAAACAAAATATTTTGCTGTAAAATGTGTAATGAGTCTTCACATAGTGACCACACGGATCTAGTATATTAATAGACAATTTTTTTTCTGTATTGAGCTATTTTAAAGACAATTTTCTTGTATCATTAAACTATTGGAGCTCATAAGAAGGTTTAAAAATACATAGTTGGAAAAAAGAAGACCGTTAGTGTTTCAAAGAGCTATAGATCAATGTAGATTCATAACACGAATGTGTTAAGCGACTATACATGTCAATGCTAAGAACTTAGCTATAGTATAGTTTTATTTAAGAAATTACCTTCCTCTTTTGTCCTGAAGAGGCCATGGGCTATCGTCATATCCCTGAGATAGAACTTTCTGCAATTGAATCCTAGACAAACCAAATCCAAGTATTTATTATAAAATACTCCACAAGATTACACATAAGAAAACAATGAGATTTATCGAAATTGGGATATTACTTTCCGCTGCCAATTAAATCGTCATAAGTCAGAGTATTGCTGTTCCAGACTACAACGGAAAACTCCCTCAACCCTTCTATCAAGTTAAACACAAATTTCTCTTGAAAAGTAGGATTTTTACCTCCATCTACACAAGATTCACCCAAAAAAGAAAACATCAATTGAAATTCTTCAGGAGAACTGATGCAAGAACATTGAATCAATATGATGTACACACCTGTACAAGTACGCGTACGATATTTGGTGCTAGCATATTCGAGACAAACGTAGGGATCTTGCCTTGAAATCCATTCCGTGTTTTTCAATTTATTGCAACCAACAACTGAGATCCGCACAATTTTGTTTAAAAGAAAAAAATAAAATTAATATAAGTTCACCTTTCAGAAGCATATAAAATAAAAAAAAAACTTACCGGTAACCTCTAGAAGCTGGCCTTGGATGCCAGAAATCGACATGAAAATAGAGAATCGGGAGATGATATGGGTTTATTGGCTTTCTTTTTTAAATCCTAGCTACAAAATGTTAACTATATAATATCTGAAAGTCAATTGATTATTATATAACAAAAATGGATCAATTTGCATCTTCTAGAAAATGGATTGAAGAATTACAAGTAGAATAAGAATTATTTAGGGTTGACGAAGAAACATTGGACGTGTATTAAGAGTTTTTGGGATGAAAAACGTATGAAGTTTTTAAAGGGCTTTCTTTTCGTGAAACGACGATTAATGTAGAAACTTGTAATAAGCGCGTAAAACTTATTTTGGAAATACGCGTATGCGTGTAGGACGGACATAGCAACTTGTTTCTATTTCCTTATATACTATACTATTTTATTTCCTTGCAGGATAGGATAGGATAGTTTAGTTACCCTTTTCTTGTTGGTTTATTGGATGTGGGACTTCGTAGAGAAGTAACTTGGTTGAGTTATTCAAACTGCATTAGGTAAGAATTTAACCCTACCTATTAATTTGAACCTAATGAAAGTAATTTTACTTGAATTGTAATTACTAACGACTACATGTGAATATTATAATATTATTTATATCAAAAGGTTTAAATCTACAAAGAAACAAGTATAAACAAACGATCTAAATAATAAATATCTTGAAACATCACGAAGAAGACAAGATCTTCTTCTTATTCACGTTCAAAGTATACCAATAGGTAGCCTTGATGGGTGATGCATACCAAGAACTTGGACAGAAAAATGGACCTAGCCTCTCTTATTTAGATATAGTAATATATTATTTATTTTTTAGGCAGCCTTGATGGGTGATGCATCAACATCTTATTTTTAATTTCATTTCATTTTTAATCTAGAATACTTTTTATATATTGTTTAATTAGAATGTTTGGAGATTTTTCGATTTTTACCTTGAACAAAGTCATTTCGACGGTCCATGGACATATCTGATGTTGCAATACTTTGAATTACATATATATTTACAAAAAAATCAAGTGAAACTTCATCGCACATAAATATATAATCCTATATAACCATCCCCATAGCCAATAATGATAATAAAAGGAAGTACAACTAATTCAAGCTGAGTGTAAAATTACCACTCATGAAAAAAGATAACAAGATTACATTAATAACGTTACGAAACTTCAAATGTCTAGATGATAATCAAATGCAATGATTATTTACAAATCTGTCCAGAGCCCCCTTTTAAGAGGTTATCAGGCTAAACCAAACCAAACCAAATGTTTTCCTAATGACTGCTAATCTTCCTACCACCATGTGGTTGCGCATGCCAGTTTGGCTTGGCATTAACTCTACTCAATGCTTTCACTCCCATTGGATTGTCCTTGCTCTGCAATAACACAAGTGACAAGAATCAAAACCCATATGATGTAACAGTAGTTGTATGTTGTGACAAGCATTTGAATAAATTACCATCAAGCAAGTGCCTGCTTTAAGATCGCACACGGGGTAATCGTGTGGGCAGCAGCTCGAGTGATCGTCACAGCATGTAGCCGACTCCAATGGGCAGCATCCCCACCCAAAGCAATAATTGCCGTACTCATAGACACAGCAGCAGGTCGTTTCCTCTGGGCACGTGTAGTAATCGTCACACACTGTGGAGGGTTTTACTGGTGTTGGAGGAGATGGGCCGGGATTGGGAGGATTCTGTCCTTTCTTAATAGGGTAGGAGGCTTCGACTGCAATGCCACATTTCCCTGTTGAGGTATTGGCTACATTGCGTTCAAGCCTGATGTACCCGCTTTCTCCCCAGCTTGGCCCCCATGAGTTTCTTACAATCCAGTAATCTTTGCCGTTTTCTGTACCGTATCCAACAGCAGCTACCCCGTGGTCCAGATCAATCCCACAGCGTCCAGTAAAGACTCCCTAAAAAGGAGAGTGAGGCAATATGTTAGAAGATTAAAGTGGAGGATGACCATCTCATTTAATGAACTCTAGTCTAGTGAATGGTGTGAGAATGGTAAAAATAAGGAATAACAACTAACTATATTTTTTAAAAACTAGTACAGCTATATCAGACCAGAATCATATAGACAATACAATTTGAACTGAAATACTAACAACATTAGAGAAAATATTGAGGATAAATTCAAAGATATCTTCACAATATTCTGTCACCCCCTCAAACTCAAGGTAATTATACCATAGTAAACACTTGAATTTTAGTGGGGAAAATGAAAATGAACAATTATGCTCGGTATTCTATAATCTGACGCAAGAAAAACTTTCTCGGTGGTATTTTACCTAAAAAACCCAAGAACCAAACATAAGCCTTAATGAGGCATGGGGTCACTATAATTCTCGTGATTAAGTATAAATTAAACCATTAGATGACATCAAAAGAGCTAATATAATAGAAGATAAGACTTTGGGGTAGCACAAAAGTTTTAAATTACTGACTTAAGCTGCTAAAGAGCGTAAATTACTCTAGTTTTCTTCTCAAAAGGGTTTTGCTGATCAATGAAAAAGGGAGAGCAAGATGATTATACCGATCGGTAGAGTTGAAAAGCTCTGCCCCCGGCTTCAATTGCAACACTGACGGGTTGACTTGCTACAGCTTTCTTCAACGATTGTTCATCATTTTCCGGAACATCCTCAAAATCGTCAATGGAGACGACCTTAGCATTTTTCTGACAATAGGACAAAGAAGCACATGACTAACAAGTAAAATAATGGAGTGGCAATGAAACCTCAATAATTTAACAAAGAGACGAATATTCCTGCATCCCAATTTGTACTCGTACCCGGTATTGATCACAACTGCCATCACGAGCTGTGTACGGGTAATCTTGCTCTGTATCAATCCCACCATTGTTCATAATGAACTGAAATGCGTAATCCATAAGACCACCATTACAACCTTGGTTGAATGTCTTATCACAATCAACTAGCTCTTGCTCTGACAAAGCTACCATGTCTCCAGTTACAATCTGATTTATCCCTTCGACAGCAGCGATTGTCGAGAATGCCCAACAGCTCCCTACATTAGAAAAATACATTAGCATAACTTGTACAGTGTATAAGTGGCAATTCTTGACTGAGCGAGGAACCAAACTTGTAGAAAATAAACTGATAAATCAATAAGTCATACTCATGGATCAAAATTTCAATACATTTCCACCAATAACACCTAAATATTTATGTTTTCGAGTCAATATAAGCAAAAAAACATAGAGTAGTTTCTAATGCAACATGATCCAAAAAACACATTTTAACTCATGGTTAGCATCTGCGGAAAGGATAAAATAGCAATTATTGAACAAACAAGCCTTGAACAAAAAATATGTGGCATATTCGGGGGAAAGTGTGTTATCCATCAATTGAATAATTTGTTGCAAGTAATAAACTAATCACCCCTCTTTCTGAGGAACCAAACCAGAAAAAGACTAACGTCAACACACCATTGAAACGAAACGGACAAATACACTTATAGATATATAAATACAAATATTTAACTACATAAACTAAAAGAAAAGAAAAAAAAGAACCCTTACCGCATTGGCCCTGATCTTTAACCGGAGCAACGGCTCCTTTCTCCCTCCAATCAACGGACTCCGGTAACTCCTCCCCCTTCTTAAACGCGTAGCGTTCATTCGCTTTTCTGTTCATCAGCCGGGCCTTTCGGTCAACCCTACCCCCAACAAACATTGTCCTGTACTCTTCGTTAGTTAGATCGGCGAAGCGGTTCAAACCCAGCTTATAAGCCCGATCGACGGAGTTATGTTCGTCGATGAATCTCAAGTTATCCTTAAAAATCTCAAAACGCTTGTCCTTCTCACCAATGGCGTTGTAGGCCTTGCCGTGCTTTACAACCCAAGATTCGTACAGCGTTTTAACTTCATCGTCGGAGCGGGCAGCGCCGCCGAGATTGTGGTCGTTGTCGTAGGTTATTATAGACATGTCGAGGGCCGATGAGATAACGAAAATGGAGATGAGAAAAAGGGAGATGAGAAGATTAAAAGGAGAAGCCATTGTTTTTTTGGGTTGAGAAAGAAGTGTTGGTGTTGAGCTTTATATAGGGTGTGCGGAGAGAGAAGAGGACAGGGGGGACTGGATTGTGAATGGCGGAAGAAGAGAATTTATTGGAGGAATGGGGGACGGAAGGAGACGTGAGATTTTGACTTGTAGTGGTGGATAGGACTCGTGGTTTGTTTTTAATTACTATGAATTTGATTTATCTATTATTTATTATTTTTAATTAATGATTATCTTTACATAAAAAAAAATAATACTCTTAAAAAAAATATAACATCTTTAAAAAAAATTCGGATAATTATCCAAAACATAGAGAGTTATTTTGCATTTCACTCTTAGTAGAAAGTTATATGACCATTGAATTGAATTTTCAAAACAAAAATGACCGTTGAATTATATTTTAAAATAAATATTTTCTGGATCATTGTAATAATTTGTTACCTTTTATTGAGGAATTGACATGGAAAGAAAGAAAATAATTAAGTAATGTCATTTTCAAGATGGCTTGACATTAAATTCATTTACTCAGGTCAATAAGTTAATGATGTTGAACCCCCATCACATATTAAAACTATTAGATTTCAATAATCATAATATATTATAATGATTTTCAATATAAGATTTCATCTAATTTATATTTTTCTAACTGTTATAATCTACAAGTTGTGTTTTATAAAAAGTTTCACTTTTAAGTTTTAATTCTAAAAAAAAAAAAAGGATATATTAGATTTCAGATGGATTGGGGTGATTCCACATGAAATGGTTTGAGCCTAATTCATCTCAAAAGCTAGCTCAAGAATTATGATTGCCTAATACCTTATAACGTGAAGTTAATCTTATTATCAAATCCTTGTAAGACATTTTAGTCTCAATATTCTCCCTTTACATGTGGATGGGTTGAACGTATAGGTGAAACAAGCACAACAACTCAAGCTTTGTTATTTGAGCGATGTTTGTGTGTGAAGAATAATCTCATCATACAAACATAGAGGAGTCCATCGTGAAATGATGTGGAACCACATTAACCTAGAACTCTAATATCATATTCGATTTCACATAGACTGGGCTAAGACCACATAAAATTATTTCGGTCTAATTCACCTCAAAAGTTAAACGTGTGGGTAAAATAAGCCAAATAATCCAAACCTTATTATACGAGTAATGTGTGTGGGTGAAAAATAATTTCATCATATAAACAAGGAGCAATCCACAATTAAAAAATGTGGCCACATTAACTTTGATGCCACATTAGATTTCACATTGATTATACTAATAAGTCTACATAAAATGGGTTGAATCTATCTTGTTAGACCATCTCCGACAGAACTCTTAAATTCAAACCTCTTATCTTAAAATTTAAGGGGTAAATAGTGTTATACATTCCCACTTTTTACTCTACACTCCAACAGCTCGTTTATATTTTAAAATTCTACTTTAAAATAACCACAACACTTCACTCCAGCAATTTATTTATATTTTTAACAAATTACTTTTAAGTATTATTTATATATAAATATTAATAATATATATTTAGTATTTATTATTTATTGATATAATAGTAAAAATTAAATTTAAAAAAATTATTTCAGAAAAATATTACGAATTTAGATGAAATAAATCTAAACTATATTTCGAGATTCGTAATTTTTTTTAATAAGAACTTACATTAAATATTTTTGCAACAAAGTACAAAATAATGTTGTACTTTGTTGCATAAAGTAGAATATACATTTGGCTTTGGACTCTCAAATTTGAGAGTCCAACCTTAAAAATTTAAATGGCCTTAAATTATAGCATGTCCCTTGGAGCACCTTTTTTGTGAAAAGCTTATAATTTTTCTTATAATTTGACATATAAGAGCTCCTTTGAGAGATGGTCTTAAGAACACATTTTAGTTTTAGTGTCAGTAGGATGTTTCTTGATAAAGACATCTCTTATTTGTCAACCCGGATACATTACTCACATTCACATTAATAATAATTTTATGAGCTTTGATTTTGCTTCTCTAGCTAGCATTCATAATCGCGTCAGATACATGTGAGTGAACCTCATCTTACATGCACGAAATGTAAAAGTTGAATGATTACTTGGAGCATAAGGGAATAATAATAATAATAATATATATATATTGATGAATTATTTTCTTATTGATATTCCCATGTGAGAGTATGTCTTGTTTTTGGTAGATTTCCATCCGATTGCATTTTCCTAAGTGTGCCTTATTATGTCGACATTTCTCTTTATTTACAATTACCGCGACGATAATGCGACATGGGTTTTTCTGGGGTTAGTTCTCCTTTGTAGTATTTGGCATCAGGTCTAACTTAAATTTGTGACACTTGGATATAATATTACCTGCTACTTGAATTAAAGGTTAATAAAATATTAAATTTAAGACTAAAAAACCCATGGATTATATATACTTATAATATTCCTAAAAAGAAAAGGAAAAAAAATACGAAATAAACTTTACCCACCATGTCACCCCCACCCACCCCACCAAATCGCCGGAGGTTGTGGCCGTGACCTATCTCCACCAGGTGGAGTTATTCAGGTATTGAAAATGCTTTGATCAAACAACTGTTATGCATAATTTAGAATTTACTACTATTATTGATATATTAAAGAACACTAGATTTAATTCCCACTGGTGGAGGGGAGGAGAAACTGTGGTGAATTGGGGATGGCGGGCGGGTGGGTGGGTGGGGGAGAAGAGGGTTATTTTTGCAAATAGTGAAAATTTTGAAAAATCATATATTCAGTTCCAATTATTAAATATTTATTCTGTCAAGTCCAATTTAATATCAATTGAGTCATAAGACTTCTACGATAAATCAATTTAATCCGGACATTAAAGCAAAATTAATTTTAAAGCAATTTTAATTTATTAGAATAAATAAATTACTAAAATTTGTATACGTAAATTTCACTTTCTGATAACTAAAACAAAGTATTCTGATCATTATAAATTAAAAGATAAATAAATATAAGTATGGTTAATACAATATTATTATATATATAATTGAATATAAGTACAATGGCCAATGGGTGATTGGGGATGGGGAAGAGACGGAAAAGTGGGTTGTGGGGATGAAGGGTGATTAGAAGTTTTTTTAATTGAAGGATGTTCCGGTAATTTTAGTATTTTAAAATTTTTAAAGATTGAAAATGTATAAAGTACAACAACCTATTGTACAGGTTGCCATTTAAAATATTCAAAGGTTAAGATCAATATAATTTTGATCTAATGATAATTAAAGGGAGACCTAATGGGTTCTCAACACAAGTGGTACTAACCTTAGAAAAGCCCATGTGACATTAAAGTAGAAAATAATTTATATAAGCTTCCAAATGTTAATCTTTAAAATAATAATTAAGTCATTTCTAAAAACTGAGTATCACATTAGAAAAGAAATACTTTTAAAATGGTCTTTATTTAAACATAAAAATCTAACTAATAAGTGGGCCGCATGTTAAATTCGAAATACAACATGTATGGTCCATCCGCTTCTAGCCCAGTTCAGTTCTAAAGCTTCTGCATAATCAGAAAAATACTAAAAGTAGTACTGAATATTTGCTGTCCCGTTGTTTTGACCAATTCTGCAACAGCGTATTTTTATTATTCTACAAGAGGTAATATGCGTACTGCTAAATTATTATTAGAATCTGTCAATTATTGTCCGTTGTTATTTGTTTAGTATGTAGATGCTGCTACCTTCGGCTCGAAATCGAGGATTGGATTAATTTAATTGAGTTACTTTTACAAATATAACATAATATCGTCACCTATACTTTCTTATTATCACCCCAAAAATCACAATGATATTTACTCTAACTGAAAACAGGAAATTTTGTCGTTAAAGTATTAAATTTTTGGAATATTTCATTTCTAAGAAAAGGAATGCTGTACTTTTTTCTGGGTTAAAAATTGTCCTTTAGTTTGATTTGTCAAAGAAAAAAAAAGAGAGAGAAGGTCCTCACTTCTCAAATAAAATATTCAGGGATTTATTTCCAGTATATATCAAGTGATGTTATCATTTTTTCTATATGTATGTCTACACATCATTTCTCGTTCTCTTTGATAATTACCATTGTTGAAGCCTTCTTCTTGTGGTTAAAAAGAAATCATTCATCAGAACTGAGATTTGATGAGGAGATATTAATGTTGTTGGTTGTGATCATAATCATATATAGTGTGTTGGCTGCTGAGTTCGAGTAATTAATTGAAGGTTGTTTCTGTTGCTTAAAAGTTTGAAATGCAAAATGTTAATCACTTCTTTATAAAGAGTATAATTACTAATATCATTTATGTTATTATAAAGACACTAAAATATGAAATACATAGAGTACGTTTCAAGAATCAGGATCCTATACTTTTAAGGCTGGTGTTTCTTTTTAATCTTGATAAGTTATGCGAATGTTCTATGGCTCACAGATGATAGACCCTTATCTCTTCCAGCAGAGAGTTCAATTCAGTGTCTGATGATCCACCTTTTTGGACAGCCCTTTTTGCCATATCTCCTAATTTTCTTGCTCGGCTTCTAATCGTCTCAGATTCTTCCCCAAGCATGAGCCGAACAACTGCATTCTCTATATTTTCTCCCTTTATAGGCTCACTATCCTTTGTTCTTTCAGTCCACTCCTGAGCACCTACTGGAATTCCTGTCCTGAGGACCTCTACCACCAACTTTTCATTGTAGAATTGCTCGGCGGAGAGTGGCCATGTGACCATTGGAACTCCTGCTGCCACTCCTTCAAGCAGGGAATTCCATCCACAGTGAGTAATGAATCCTCCAATAGCTTCATGGTCAAGAATCAACACTTGGGGTGCCCACCCTTTAATAATCAAACCACGTCCCTCCATTCTTCTTTCAAATTCTTCCGGCACGTCTTTTGCATTTTCCCTCACGGCCCAAATGAATTGTTGCCCAGAAGCTTCAAGTCCTTTGGCAATCTCAAACAGCTGAGCTTTTGTAAAAAATGACATGCTTCCGAAACATACAAACAAAACCGAGTTCCGCTTTCTTGAATTGAGCCAACTCAAGCAATTATGATCACTAGAAGTAACTTCTCTACCTCTATGAGTTTTATCTTCGTAGCTCTTATTGAAAAGGGAAACGGGACCGATATGCCATGCCTTTCTTCCGTGGACTTCCTTGTAGTGTTTAGCATAAGTAGGTTCCAGCTCGTAAAAGCTGTTTACAATCTGCCCATAGCTTGACATTTCTGCATTCAAAATCTTTGTTATCATCTCAGCCATTGGATGGTTATCTCCATCTTTGATCTGATTTGGGAGTTGTCTTCTTGACGTTTTTATAGCATCTGGGAGGCCAGGAACGATGAATTCTTCAGAATCCGATCTGACGCTTTGATGAGGTTTGTGTTCTCTCAAGCTGTGGAAGATACACAAAGGGAAGAAACCAGTCCCGTAGAAACTTAGCCTTGGGATGTTAAGCTTGACTGCAATATCATTAGCCCACCAGAAATAAGCTCCCGCGACAATGCAATCTGGTTGGCCTTCTTGCAAGATCTTTTGGACTGGCTCTTGAATTAAACCGAGGGCCTTGAAAAAATTCATTGACATTTCAGAAGTTGTGGTGGAGGACAAAGATTCACAGCCTTCAGGCAGCCCTGCTTCCTGACAAGGAAACTTGAATAAGGTAATATTAATTTCATTGCCGATTGCTCTGTCTCTTTCGATTGTTTTAGAGAAAGGTTTTGCATTTAGAGGTGTTGTAACAATGGTTGATTTCATGCCATGATTAGCAAACTGCCTGGCGATGTCTATCATTGGGATCATGTGGCCAGGAGCCATCATTGGAAGAAAGTATACGTGGAGTTGGCGAAGTTGTCGGTTCATGGTGGTGAGGGTGCTGAACTGTGAAATTGGTATGTTTTTTTAGCATTGATTCAGTATTTATATTAGTGCATTTTGTGTTGTTTTCCTTTTCTTCTTGTCTTTTTGGTGGAAAGAAGTCCAATATGAGCAGTTAGTTGGAAAGAAAAAAAAAAAGACGTGTGGTAATTTTCCATCTTTATTATTCATTCCAAAATTGACTTGTCTTTTGCCTTTGGTCAGCAATCAGTGCTTGTTTTCCATGGCATTTTTCTAAGCTTGATTTATGGTTCTTGGTTTTTCTGAGGATGGTGGATATAACATGCCAAAGTTTTTGGTATTTAGATGGGTTTTTACTGGTCAAAAACTGATTAGGCCAAACAAAAATATGAGGGTATCGAACAAAATTGAATGCAAAATGAAAAGTCTGAACTACCCTTCGACTAAAAGTAGTAAAAGAGATCATGAAATAAGCTTCAAACGAAATTTAAAAAAAATTATAATAAATAATCTAATTTATTTTTTTCATGTATAATATGATGTCTGTTGATTGACATAGTACAATGAGTATTAGTGGATCTGTCCAATCATAAATCATAATACGAATTTTGTGAAATTAACTTAGATTATGACTAAATCAAAATATACCCTACCCTATACATGAGAGCAAACGGGGCATTATATTTAAATGAAGAAAGTCATTTTCATTTTACAACAAATTAAGGGAAAACTTGAGGATCGGAAATCCTAACATTAGAAAGAAGCAATACATGGCTGTCTGTCTAGTTTATATCTTGATTTTTCAAAGTGCCATAAAGACTCAATTCCTCTGCAAAGTCATTCAAACAATTGTAAGATGATCCACCTTCCTGAATTGCCTTTCTTGCCATTTCCTTATACTCCCTTGCTCTGCTTCTCATTTCCAATGATGCCTCTCCGACCATAACTCGTTTCACCGCCTTTGCCACAGCCTCACCCGACACCCCTTCGCTCGCCACTCGTCGCCACTTCTTATTACCAACAGAAACTCCGATCCTCAAAACCTCTGTCACCAACTTTTCATTGAAAAACTGCTCGGCAAACACGGGCCAAGTGACCATAGTCACACCGGCACACACTCCTTCAAGTGTCGAATTCCATCCACAATGAGTCACAAAAGCCCCTACAGCTTCATGATCTAGAATCATCACTTGAGGAGCCCATCCCCTTATAATCAACCCTTTATCTTTCATTCTCTCCTCGAATCCTTCGGGTAGCCAATCTTCATTTTCTTCTTTCCCTTTCCGCACAACCCAAATGAAATTTTGGCCTGAATTCTCGAGCCCAATTGCAGTCTCACGTAATTGTGCGGAAGTAAAGCTAGCCATGCTTCCAAAACAGACGTAAACAACCGAGTTAGGCCTTTTCCGATCCAGCCACGCCAAGCATTCGTGCTCATCAATAGCAGATTTCTTTCCTCGTTCTGCCTTTTCTTTAGCACCATTGTTGGATAACAAAAGAGGGCCTATATGCCAAGCCTTTCTTCCTAAAACCTGTGTGTAATAATCTGCGTAAATGGATTCAAGCTCGTAGAAACTATTGACAATAACTCCATAGCTTCTCTCCACTGACTCAGTCATTTGCTCTATCAACTTAGAGAATTCATTTTTTTTCTCCTCTAGTTCAAATGAAGACACCTGTGTCCTAACAAATTTCAGCTCGTGCGGAAGATTAGGTAGCACAAACGGCTCAGTGTCGGATGACACATTCTTGAAAGGCTTGTGGCGCCTCATTTGCTCTGAAGCACACAAAGCGAAATAACTCGTCCCATGGAAAACAAATCTTGGGATATTGAATTTGGAAGCAGAATCGACAGTCCAAGGCAAGAATATGTCTGAAACGAGACCATCGGGGTTGAGTTCTTGAATGAGTTTTTCGACTGGTTCTTGTAGTAAGGTTGCTGCATTAATAAACTTTGGAAGCATATCATCAGATGAGACTTGATCGAGGCTTACTATATGATCGGGCAAGTCGGATCTTTTTGGTGGGAATTCGAGTATGCTTAAGCCGATATTGAGTCCCGATTCTTGGGCTTTTCTAATGGGATCGGCAAATGCAGGAGTGGAAATGATAGTTGTTTTTAAGCCTCTCGAGGTAAATAGCTTGGCCATGTCCACAATTGGGATCATGTGGCCATGAGCCATCATTGGGAAAAGGACAATATGTAGCTGTTTCATTTCAATAGCTAAGGAAATTAAATGGAATTTTACGATAACGAATTGTGCAAGAAAGAAAATTGAGGTGAACTAGCTAGTATGTTTTGTGATGAGATTGAGGTCATGTATGTATTTAACTATTTATAGAATGGTGTATATTGTAATGGAGGGCTTCCAGGAAAAAACGAATTTTGAAACAGAGAGGAAAATGAAATTGAATTGCTAAATGTGGATAAGGAAACATACCGTTCGAGGAAATTAATTAAAAATTAATAAAATATGACTTCTTAAATAAGAGTGGACATGACATGAGCTTGAGATTGGTTGCTTCTGTGTGTTTGTTCTAGATGTTGCAAGGAGAAGAATTGAAATTTGATGACATATTTGCTTACGACAATACGTGTATGGGGGCTGTTAAGAAGTCAAACTAAAAGAACTTGTGACTCAAGTAAGTAAGAAGCCCGCAGATACGCGCGCAGTGTTAAGAAAAATACATTAAATGATAAGAATATAGAGTCTATTTGGATGGGTTTTGGCTCGGTTTTGCGGGTCTCAATTTAAAAAAATTGATTTAGGTGGTTTCGATGAAACCTTTGAGACTTCATTTGGATGAGTTTTGACTCTTGGGTTTTGTGGTTTGAATAAGTTGAAACCCCACTTGGATTGGGTTTGGATGTTGGGGTTTAGGGAAAAAAGTAGGTGATAGGTGTCAAATCAATGTCTTTTTTAGTGAGATTTGGGGGAAAAAGTAGGTGGTAGGTGTCAAATCAATGTTTTATAGGTTTGAAGAGTTTGAGTGTGAGTTTCTGAATAGATTTTTTATGGTTTCATGGGTTTGGCGAAAACACATTTGAAAGGGTTTTGGCTCGATCTCGCGAGACCCGCGAGACCGGGCCAAAACCCATCCACACACACCCTATAATAATATGTATATTTTTGCATTTATTATTCGATTTCATTTTCTTCATTTTACTAGCTAAAATTCAAGAATCAACTATATTTAATATTTTTTTAATTTTTGTTCATCTTGTTCCAATCACTCGATTAGATTTCAGGTCTACTATTTAGAATTATTATCAAAGTATCATGTAATAATATTTAATACAAAAACAAAAACGTTTAATTATTAATTCTTCTAAAATATATTCTATAAATTGACTTATGTATAATTTTTTTTTTTTTTTGCCAATATTAATGCACAACTCCTACGTAAAAAAGGGATGCGCAATTCCAGATAAGCTCAACAGATTTCAGTTGATCTCAAAATTTTCTAGGACAACATTGATTAAATGGTGATTTAAGATTGAAGCCTCTTATGTTTAGTCGTCTTACAAGTAACCCTGATATTTCATAAATTATAAAGATACCCCATTTGGTTTAGGTTTAGATTATGTATCAGAATTCAGAATACCCATTACTACTTCAAGAATCCTAACAAAGATAAAATTTGAAATCACAGGGGATTTTCTATAATTTCGGTAAACTACAGGGAGTTTGAATTAAATTTTCACATAAAATAACAATGTAAATACACTAGCAAATAAGTGCCACAATAAGACAATGCATTATAGACAAGACTAGTTAATTTCCCTATAGGTCTGCACAATCCCAGCTAGATCATAATAACTGCCAAAAAGTAAACATGAAACAACATCAAAATTTACAGGCAGAAGCAACACGAAAACGATATGCAAGGCATCTTTTCAATACCTTAAATATCTCGAAATATTGTGCTTGCTTCAAAGTTCAATTGACACTAGCAATCTGAAGAATTAATTTGGATTGATGCTGAAGGCCAGCATTGAGCTGCATGGAGTGATCACAAATTCTGAGTAGTCTGCTTTATGTGAAGAGCAGCTCTAACAACATTTCCTCTTGTAATAATGCCAACCTATCATATGGAAAACAAGAAACTGTAAAAATACATATTTTTGCTGATAATTGAAATGAAATATTCAAATACCAATTAAGGATTCGAAATAGAATCTTATTACCAGTTTCCCTTCGTTATCAACGACTGGTAGGCGACGATATTTTGTTCTAAGCAATAACCTATATTACCATAAAAAAGATTCTTCCATAATAGTCAATTCAAATAATATCACCTACAACCACAATTGTAGAGGGATCGAGATTTATAGACCATGTCTATTCATGGCCATGTAAGGAAATTTTAAAACGTTTAAAGATATACAAATAAGATGAAAAGGAATCAACTTTTTGAAGTCAATAGAAAAAGTGAAATATACCTCACAACATCCTCGAGGTTGGTGTTTTCACGCACAATAAGAGGAGCAGGGGTCATAACGTCACCAATGACCTTTCCATTAGTTTTGTTGAGTAGCTTCTGAATCTCGTTAAATGTCTGCCATGAAATAAACTATGAGAAACTGATAAAAATCATGGGTTGAGGGTATCCCTAACCATCTTAAAAAATGCTCATTAAGACATAGACAAGGCAGTAGTTTTTTAGCCAAAATGTCAAAAAAAGCTCTTTCGTTTGATCTAATTATGGATACATAAGAGTTACACTTACTTTCCAAGTGCTATCGACATCTGGAAACATGTTTGTATCATGTTGACCACCACCTAATTTTAAAAGAAGAGAAGACAACTTAATTAGAGATCATTATGTAAGAGCTTGTCAAAGCCAAGCCCAATTTATTACCAAAAGAAAATAACAATAGAAAATAAATTTGATAGCAACTAGCACTTAAGGAATAATACTAATCTTATGACTTCCATTCAATATGTAATTTTATGATATCGCTAATCTCCTTATCAAGTTGGAATAAGTCGAACATGTCTTGCCAGTTTATCAGCCACCGGGCAGAAAGTTTTTTATTTGATCTCTTCACCAAGATGGGGAAAAGGCATGACCATGAAATTCTAACTATTTTAGCTAAAAACCTTAAAACTTAGGGTTTCATAACTTCAATTATACCTGAGATAGAATCGAGCGCGAGCAAATCATAGTCAGAAACCACACCAACCTGCATCAAACACTATCAAATTGTCAAGATTTATTTATAAAACCGTCAACATCACGATACTATTACTCTTCTTCAAAATACCAAATGGTCACTTGTTATGTATCATCATTACATAAAGAACTGATATACGGATAACAGAAGATTCAGCAAAATTCATGCATATGAAATGTAACATTACCAACTTCCAGTCATCATCAATTACAGGAAAACCGGTTACTCTTTTCTCAACAAGAATGTCTAGCGCTGTTTATACAAGAAAAAGGTTGTAAGTAGAAGAGTGGCCTAATTGAAATATGTTTTCAACAAATAAAGTATAAATGATACCTTCATCCACAGTAGTTGTAGGTTTTACAACATGCAAATGCTCTTTTCTTGTCATAAAATCACCAACCGTGTAGACTTCCTCGCGTTGCTGTAAGGTGATCAACAAACGAATTCAGTAATTCCCCCGAAGATATTGACATAGTTGAATTCATTATAGATTAACAATATACAACACAAATTATTAACTCGAATCCTGGTGGATCCCTGCAGGGCAGCTGCTCGTAGCAATTTGAGCGACCCCCAAACAAACTGAAGCATATACACTCAATCAAGTCAAGTTTATTGTACAGATGACAACATCCAAATCATGTAAGCCGTTTATAAGTTTCTGAAGAATTAGTTAGGAAAAATCTCAAAAAGGTTCCTATACAGGTTTTCAAGCTCGTTTAACTTGCCGCAAGTAAGAAGTAAGTAGTTCCTCCATAAAGCTCCAAATAGAAAGTGGCTCCATCTTCAAGGACTAGCTTCACCCCAGTGATTATGTCTACCTTATAACTTCAAATGATGATTATGAGCAAGTTTATGCAGGACTGTTGAAGGAAAACATGGGTGATTGTAACTCGAGGCATCAAAGTATAGCTCTTTCTCTAAAAAAAGATGGAATATAGGAATTAAAATATGTAATAGAGTAACATCATAAAGTGACACGTACTAATCTTCCACTGGATTGATTGGGCTAAGGTCCATATGTTTTACGCCTAACTCACCTCAAAAGCTAGCTCAAGAGATAAGGATTGACCAAGACCTTATAATGTGTACTTAGTCTTGTTATCCAATCCATGTGGGACATTTAGTCTCAATAGATTGCTCATTCAAGCTAAGTTGCTATCCATTCAAGCTTTACACCAGAGCACTTCACTGCGTAGAACTCACCATACCGTAACCCAGACTGCGTACAAAAGATTTATGTATTAAACAACTAATACTACTTGCATCATGCAGCCCTTTCTCCTACTCTTACTATCATATCAATCTTCTCAGCTTGTACCCAAAAGAAAGATAACAAAAACCTTCCAAGTCAATCACGTCATTCATGAAAACTGAATTATGCCGCCTTTATTCTCCTATTCTACTCTTGCTATGCGTCAACCTTATTGGTTAGTCACATCCTTCACGAAACTTGTACCATTATTATCTTTGGAAGATCTAGTTTGTCCAGAACGAAGATAAATACGTTATAATTTTATGTTTTATCTATGAAATCAAACACCATAGCACTCTCGTAAATTCTAGAACTTTCTCATCATCTATTCCTACTTATCTTCCTTTAGACAATGTTTGGTGGTTGTTTTTCTTTGTAACTTGATTGAATTCGAACGTATTATCGTTTCACTAAAAAAAACATTTTTTTTACATAGTTCAATCAAAAAGGAAGAGGTTAATATCTGTCTCGCAATTACTAAATCCAGAACAAGTGCCTTCTTTATTGTAATACGGTTTCTAAAACTCGCATTTAGTAAGGTATTCTTAGTACTTATCATGTATACAAAACTAATTTCAATAATATGCCAATATATATACTTAGACAGAGAGTCGTGATATCTTACTGGAACGGAATTGGTGGTCCCGGCGGTGGCGCATGGAAGAGCTTCCGGCCATCGAAAATCAGAAAATTGGTGACGCCGCCGCCGCCGCAGAGCAGCAGAAGTAGTGGAAACAGCGTTTTTGGGGAAGGGCGTGGCGAGGGTGCAGGGTAAACTGTGGCCGTGAACGGTGGAGATTACAACAGCTGAGAGCTCGGCGGTGAAAAGAATTGAGTCCATGAGCGCCACAAGTGATGTGAAAAGTGAGCAACAAGTAACGGTCAGATATTTCACATCGCAGTTGCATATACTAGCGTGTGATTGTACTTGTAGGTGAAACTTCAACGGTAGAATTTAGGGTCTGTTTGTTTGGGAGATTAAATGGTAGGAGTTTGTGAAATACTAAGGTCATCTCCAATAGTTGGGGCAAAACTACCCCTCCCCCTCTCCCCCTCCCACTCTCTCTCCCACTTCATAATCATCTTCAACAGTTAGGAACATAAAATAATAATAATAAATTAATAATAACAATAACAAAAATACAAAAGTAAAAATAATAAATAACAAAAATAATTATATAATAATAATAATAATAACAATACAAAAATTATTATTATAAAATAGTACAATAATAAAAATACAAAAATATTAATAATAATACAAAAAATTTATAATAATAAAAATTAAATAATAATAATAATAACAATAAATAATAAATAACAACAACAACAACAATAATAATAATAATGTGAAAGATACATATAATAATAATAGTAACAATAATAATAATAATAATAATAATAATAATAATAATAATAATAATCATGTGATACCAAACTTGTGTAGTACTTCACAATATGATTGTGGAGGATGAACGTCATGAATACGATGATGCCGAGTCTGAAGACGATGATACAAATATTTCTACATCTCGTAGAGCCCGTGCTAATATTTATCCAGGACCAACGCGAGAAGTTAATCCAAGATGTGGTGAATTATCCATGGAGAATTATATGATGCGCCATCAAGCAATACGATCGGTAGTAGCCAATCGTAAACTTCGGGACAACTTAATTGCCCATGTGTGGGAAAGACACGGTCGATGATTTTTAGTATGTATTCTTATTTGTTTAAATACTTTAAGTGTTCTATTATGAAGTTTAACTTTTTTTAATATGTAATTTTGTTAAATTAATCGTACTTATATAAAAGATTACATTTTAATATTAATAATAGTAATAATAATAATAATAATTATTATTATTATTATTATTATTATTATTATTATTATGATAATAATTATTATTATTATTATAAAAAAAATCGCAATCACTTATATATATCAAGTTATACTCGAGTTTTGATCATATTAAAGTTCATTTATTTGATAAAAAAATAATTTATAATTTGAATCATTTGTACATTTTATCCAAATTAAAATACAAATTTAAAATATCTAATTAAAACTAATTCATGTAAAGATTTAATTTTTTAAAATATAAAATTTATTAATCCATACACAAAATTTATTAAAATAAAAACCACCAAATGTACAAAAAATGAAGAAAAAAAAATGTAGCGTGTGAGCCGAGGGGTAAAGCAGGGGCAAGTTTTTGCCCTTTCTTTCCCACTTTCACTCCCACTCTCCTCCCCCTCCCCACTCCCCCCATCATTGAAGACCATAATTTTAGAAAAACCCAAAAATCCTCCTCCCCCTCCCCCTTACCATTGAAGATGGCCGGAGGGCAAGTTTTTGCCATTTGTCTCTCATTATCCCTCCCACTCTCCATCCCCTCCCCACTTCCCCCCACTATTGAAGACCACAATTTTCCCCCCCCCTCAAAATCCCCCTCCCCCTCCCCCTAACGATTAGAGATGGCCTAATATGGACTTGAATAATATTGTTTGTTTGAGTTTTAGGATAATTATTTGACAAATTAAGTAGATGTTAGTTTTTCTTGAAGAATTCGTCTATATGTGTAAAATGTGTGTAACTTTATGTCATGTCATGTTTTTTATGTGAGATAAGTTATGTAAAATCAAAATATAGTTTGTGTAGATTTCTTTTTTAGAAATAAGAAAAATCGATGTTTGCTTGACTTTTGGATGAATAGTTTGGGGAAAATGAAAGAGGACAAATTTATTTCATAAAGTAGAAATATAATTTGTCTCGATTCTCTCAAAAGCAAAGTTTTATTGAGAAATGCGAAACAAACCGGCCCTTATCCGCTGCGATAACATAGGCATTATAGATTTGTATTTTAGATTGTGAATGGATGAATACTAACAAAAATATTAACTATAAAACTCACACTAACGTGAATTTGAACCAACAACCTCTAAGATTTGGGCCTCAAGAAAACATGATGCAATATACGAAAAATATGCATTCACATTAAATATACAAAATTAATTTAAATAAATCTCATATATTTGTTGCAATACGTCATTTGTTAAGTGAATGCCCTCAATAATTGACGGGGTTGTGACTTGGAAAAATATAATTCGACCATGACAAAAAATTGATGATAACATAAATGATTTTTAAAAATGAATTATTTTCTAAACTGTTGGGGAAAGGTATAGGTAGATGTTTGTAATTAATTTTTAAAAGATTTTACCGCTAGGTCATAAAACTTATAACACAAAATGATATACATTGTTCTGACATTTGTTTTAATTGATGATTGACTATAATTTTGTGTCGTTCGTGTGAATCATCACATCAATAGGTAACTCTTTTACAGCTGAGGTTCTCTCGATTAAGTTGGTTTGTTCCATCATTGCCCATTGAAAAATTGTTGAGAACTGTTTTGAAAATGATTGTGTCCAAGCGATTGCGGAGATCCAAAATTGTTGGAAAGAGCCGGATTGGGTTGGTAGAGGCTTGACTGAAGATATCATATATATGGGCATGTTTGGCCTAAATGGAAGTTCCGCTACATCACTTGAGGTTCCAATTTTACAGCTCATAACCTTGATGCTTGGGCTGGCGATTTGAGTTGGGAAGATCCTTTTTGTTGTATTCCTTTTTTATTCTTTTACTTATAATGTCTTTTTGTGATGGGGTTACTCTGTGGTAGACTTTGTTGTACCATTCTTTTGAGTTGGTGAAATGAAGTATTATTGATTAAAAAAAAAGTATAATTTGTAATCCATATATTAATTTACCATTTATATTCTTAAAATACATTATTGCGTTACTATGTTTATAAAGTTAAAATAAACACATTGTTGAATTAATTGATGAAATGATAATGTCTAGAGTTGATGTTTACAAAATTTCTTAACTTGCTAGCAAAAGTCGATATTTAAATTCTAATAAAATAAATATGTCGCTATAATGACAAAAGCAGCGAAACAACATAATATTAATAACTAAATAAGAGAATATGAGTAAGGTCAGCTCAACAATTAAAATATGGATCTAGTTTGTCTTGGTTTAGTTTTACTCAAATCAGGTCAAATCCCAATTAATAAAGAGTTTGAAGAGGTCTCAGACAAAATTTCAAGTAAGACAAATCGAAACCTACACGGCCTATAAAGTCATTGATTTGACCTATGTTATCTATTTTTTACACATAAAGTTATTGATTTATCTACCACCTATTTTTATTCTCCAAATCACAACAAGTCAAACATCAATCCAAGTCATACCTCAAAGTTTCAAAATCCCCTAATTATTATCCAATACTACATATTTTACAATTTCAATATTCCATTGAAACCATTATCCAAATCGAGTTTCAAAGGTTTCACCGAAACCTCTAAAACCAATTGAGACCAAACCGAGATAAAACCCAGTCAAACTACTTCCATATTAAGGGTCTATATGGTTGGGTTCTGGTCCGGTCTCACCGATCTCGCGAAATTGAGCCAGAACTCTTTCAAATGAAGTTTGACAAACCCATGAAACTCATCATAAACCTATTCATAAAACCACATTAAAACTCTTGAAACATATAAAACATTGATTTGACAAATACCACCTGTTTTTTCCCTCAAACTCTATAAAAAAAACACTGGTTTGACATCTACGACCTACTCTTTGCCCAAACCGAAGTTTAAGCTTTTTAAAAACCACAAAATCCAACATAAAAAATTTAACCAGATGTGTTTTTAAAAGTTTCACCGAAACCACCAAACCATTTTTTAAACCGAAACCTATGAAATCAAGCCAAAATTCCATCTAAATAAGCCCTAAACTTTTCAATTTTAAGGTTTCACTTCCACAAATTTTGCTTCATCGCAATCTATAATTAAGACAATTTTGATTAATTTATTCTAAAATAATGAAAAATCAGTTTGTTGAGTTAATAGTCGTATTTAATAGTACTATCATACTAGTATTCCTAATAAATATTTCCATGTGTCCTTTTAGAAAAAAAAATTTGTCCCAAATTATTTGTCACCTTATATTTCAATACCTATTAATTATATATATTTTAAATATGTAAAAGAAAAAGTAAGAGAAAGAATGTTTAAATTGAATATCGTGTAAATAACTGATTGTGATATAAATAAAAAATAAGAATATTTTAAAAATATAATTTATTTTTTTCTTAAAACTAGGACTACGTAACTTAATGAGTGACGATCCTCTCTATAACACTATTAGTGTACCACATTTATGTATTAGTGCTAATAAATAATTGTCACGAGAATGATTTGGAACAGATGGAGAATTGGCTATATCGCCTATACATGATGTCATGCTTACCGTGAAAAATAGAAAAATTCCTCTGTTAAATACTTAAATTTCCATCCTATACACCGTACACGTCACCTTTGACAAAAAAACCAATGGACCCACTATGCCAAATCCAACGGCGCATATCTCGTACCAGAGATTGTTTAGGGTTTGAGTGCACACACCTAATCTCCTACCCCGGTATAAATATGGCCGCCCCAAAATTACTGTAGTTTTCTTGTGCGCAGTTCAAAGCTGCTCTTTTACTCTTCTCTTTTTCTCTCTTTCCGTCCTCTCCGGCGTCGCCGCCCGTCGCTTCAGGCGGCGCTCTCTTATTCTCCTCCCCGTCGGATTTCCGACCTATGAATCCTTCCCTCTCCTCTCTTTATTGAAAACCAGAAAAAAAGAAAAAAAAATTCTATCTCACGGAAAAAAAATTACAAAACTCTTACCCTGATTTTTTTCTTGCTTTCGATTAAGTTAATTAAGCCGTACATTTTTTTCTTTGATTCCAAAAGTAAAAGTAATAAGAGGAGAGGGAAGTATTTAGAAAAAACCAAAAAAATTACAAAACCCTCGGAAAAAGAAAAAAAATCCACTTCGCTATGGCAGCGCAGGTTCAGATGCAGCCTCAGGTTCAGATGGTCAATGCGGCGTCGTCTGGTGCCGGAGGGCCTTTCGTGACGTCACTATACGTCGGCGATCTCGACCCGAACGTCACTGATTCGCAACTCTATGACCTGTTCAGCCAGTTGGGGGATGTGGTGTCTGTTAGGGTTTGTAGAGATTTGGCTAGCGGGTTTTCCCTCGGATACGGATATGTCAACTACGCCAACCCTCAAGATGGTTAGTTGACATGTTTTGATTATTTTATTATGATGTATTGCTATATGCGCAGTTTCTTGAGATATGCTTAAATATATCTTCTTTTTTAATTGTTTCCGTTGCTCTTATGTTCAAGTAATATGGTAAGTAAGTGGAAGTAAACAAGACTGGATGTGGAAACACCCATAACCTTCTGTTTGATACAATCAAATTTTTTATTCAAAATTTTTTGTAAATCTTAATAGAATTTGATTGGAAAAGTTACATGAATTTCATCATTCTTTATAATTTAGTGCTTTAAATTAACAAATTAAGTTACAGTTAACAATGTTGTGCTATTTCTGAAGAATGACTTGGTTTCTGCGATTCAGGATCTTATTTTAAGTGCATTGAATTGTGTGGTGTTGTGCCTAGCTGAGTTATGAGACCCTTTGGGAAACTACTGGACAATGTAGTATTGTTTATCATGCATTTGTGGATCTTTTGTTTCCATGAGGGTGGAATTTACACTTATATTGTATTGTATGTTAAATTTTGTATTGCATAAGTCACAATGTAGCAGATAGACTGGTCAATCTTCGATTCCTTGTCTGACTAATGTATTATTATTCACTTTTCATTTTAGCAGAATCAATGTACTCTTCACCATTTAAGTAACTTTGTAATAAAATTCTTAACATACACGAGTATACCTTTCAGAGTAATTGAATCTGTTCTCGTATCCTTTGATGTCATAAGCACTGTGCTCTTGATGGTTTGTTTTACTTGGGTTGCATATATTCATTGGAATGTTGAAGCCATTAAGACCCCATTCCTATCTTTTCTCCCTACTGGACTGGTCCATGACTTACAATTTTTGGCTTTTTGTTTCTGTTAGCTGAAAGAGCATTGGAGGAGCTGAACTTTACTCCTCTCAATGGAAAACCAATTAGGATTATGTATTCTCATCGAGACCCAAGCGTTCGTAGGAGCGGTGCTGGAAACATATATATCAAAGTAATGCTTTCTTCAGTTTCTTTATATTTTCACTGTGATACACCTCTCTAACTGAGATTCCTATATTAATTTGGTCTTTTAGAATTTGGACAAGGAAATTGACCACAAGGCTCTGTATGAGACATTTTCTTCCTTTGGAAACATTCTATCATGCAAAGTCGCAACAGATGCTTCTGGTCAGTCAAGAGGCTACGGTTTTGTGCAATATGCTAGTGAGGAATCTGCCCAGCAAGCTATTGAGAAGCTCAATGGCATGTTACTGAATGGAAAGCAAGTGTACGTGGGACCCTTCCTTCGCAAGCAAGAAAGAGAAATATCAGTAGACAAGGCAAAATTTACTAATGTGTTCGTGAAGAACTTGTCTGAATCAACAACTGAAGAAGAACTTAAAAAGGTATTTGGTGAATATGGATCGATAACCAGTACAGTGGTGATGAGAAGTGAAGATGGAGCGTCAAAATGCTTTGGATTTGTTAATTTTGAGAATGCAGAGGATGCTGCTAGAGCTGTTGAATCTCTTAATGGCCAAAAAATTGATAACAAAGAATGGTATGTTGCAAGAGCCCAAAAGAAATATGAAAGAGAACTTGAATTGAAGCAACGATTTGAGCAGAGTGTGAAGGAAGCAGCTGACAAATCACAAGGGTTGAATCTGTATGTGAAAAATCTTGATGATACTGTTGATGATGATAAGCTTAAGGAACTTTTCTCTCCTTTTGGTTTGATAACATCATGCAAGGTTTGTTGATTAGCGATCCCTTATGTGATTAAAACCTCATGGTGCTAGTAGGCTATATAGCTTGCTAAAAGTTCTTTAATATCTAATATCTATACAGGTGATGCGAGATCCAAAAGGAATAAGCAGGGGATCAGGATTTGTTGCATTCTCATCATCTGAAGAGGCTTCTAGAGCTGTGGGTTTTCTTCTCTGCATTCTTCTCATTTTGTACTCATGAGGCTATCTTTTAATTTATACAAATTCGTGATTTTTTTTTCTGTAGCTTTCTGAAATGAACGGCAAGATGATTGTTGACAAGCCTCTTTATGTTGCACTAGCTCAGAGAAAGGAAGATAGAAGAGCAAAATTGCAGGTATTTATCAGCTGTATTTGGCTCTTACATACTATATACCATAGGTGATGATACCTATTTGGAATGTCTGATAAAAAAATTGTAGTTTATTAATGCTATTTTCTTTGTTGTATGTAATTGAAAGTTTTCTTGGTTCTTTTATGAGTTAATTATTCTTATAAATGTCATAGTATTATGGTCATTGAACGCAACCTTGTGGATTAATACATAAAATGTTAATTCCCCGATCATTTTATCCAGGCGCAGTTTGCTCAAATAAGGCCAATTACTATGGCGCCTGCTGTTGCTCCTCGTATGCCGATATACACTCCTGGTGGTCCTGGTCTAGGACAACAGATGTTCTACGGACATCCTCCTGCCATTATTCCTCCCCAAGTATTTATATTCTTCACATTCTATTTTATGGCTAACAAGTTTTATTGTCAAGTGGTAGTTCAATTGTCGAGAAAGAAGTCATATGAGTTAACGTTATATGTTTATGTGAACTGGGATCAGTATGGGGATGGGGATTGCAGTAATAAGGAAACACTTGTAATCTTGTAACATTTTCTTCCCTAAACTATGATTTCCTTAATAATTATCATATCAGATTTTCTTCATTGTTATATATTGTTTTAAAATTCAGTGAACTGTCATTTGCCTCAGTCCATTTGGAATTAATCATGTTACTATTGATTGTCCTGTCCAACTACATATGTAATGCATCTATCTCTACAAAATAACTGATGACAATAGCATAGTTCAGATTGTTTCTAATTTATTACAAATGGACTTGTCTTTATTGTCAGCCTGGATTTGGGTATCAACAGCAACTTGTTCCTGGCATGAGGCCTGGTGGGCATCTTATGCCGAATATGTTTGTGCCTATGGTCCAACAAGGGCAGCAAGGTCCACGTCCTGGTGGTAGGCGCTCCAATGCTGTTCCAATGCAGCAGCAGGGTCCACAGCCAGTTCCAGTAATGCATCAGCAGGTTTGCGGCACTGACTTAGTTCTTTTCTTTAAAAAAATTGTGTAGAAACTTTTTGCTTGATTAATTATTCATTTCTCTTGTAGATGTTTCCTAGAGGACGTGGGTACCGCTATCCTCCTGGGCGTGGCATGCCTGATGTTTCATTGCAAGGTGTGGCTGGAGGCATGCTCTCTGTTCCATATGAAATGGGTGGCTTGCCTTTGCGTGATGCAGGAATATCTCAGCCTATTCCAATTAGAGCTTTGGCATCTGCACTTGCAAATGCTTCGCCCACCGAACAGAGGACTGTAAGCCCATTTACTTCTATTATCGTTCATTCACAAATTCTCTTTTTAGAATCATGTGCAAAGATGTGTGTCAGTCCAAGTCTCAAGCTACCACTTGATATACGAAAATTCTAAACACTTGAAGGAACTTCATCCTTGGAAATTTCACATGGTCTGATTTATCTCAAGTTAGCTATGTAAGCATCATTTTGGCCATGGGTCATAATTTATTTTGGTGTGCAGATGTTGGGAGAAAATTTATACCCACTGGTCGAACAATTGGAGCCTGAGATGGCAGCTAAGGTGACTGGCATGCTATTGGAAATGGACCAGACTGAAGTTTTGCACTTGTTGGAGTCACCAGAAGCTCTTAGGGGTAAGGTTGGAGAGGCAATGGAGGTTCTAAGGAATGTATCTCAGCAGCAGCAGGCTAGCAGCTCTGTGGAGCAACTGGCTTCATTGTCGTTGAACAAATGATCTTTTCTCTAGAGATCGCTTGCAATAAAGGTGGTCTGGATCTGGAGACATTATCTTTGCTAAGTTATGATCATTTGAGAGCACTATAACCCTTTTTTCCGTTTGCCTTTGATGTGTGAGATTGTGAAGATTTTATATATGCCTTCTGCAGATTGAATATCTTTGAACTAATCGCTGCTCTGTGTTGTGTGGATTTTGAATTAAATTATAAGCAGACCTGGTGCTTTTGGACAAGTAATTCATTTTTGGTTTTTATTTATTTTATGTTACCTTTTTCTATATTCGGATGGTTATAGCACAGGAATATGCTTTACACCTCCATAAATAGTTTCTTATCCCACACGGATATCACCTATTCACCTTTGTTGAACTTCATCCTTTTTGTGGTTACAGTATTTGCTTTAACCAGTCAAAGTTTGCTCTCATGTTGCAAGCAGATGGTTTTCAAACCTTCTTAAAATTATGATTTTGAAGATCTTGATATGCCATGCCTTTCCATTCCTCTTGAAACTTTTTTAATGAAAGATCATGATTAGAATTTTGAGCTATTGCTATTTTATCTTCCTGTAATTTAAAAAAAGAATATGCACTTTACCTCGTTGAAAGTTTTAAAAGAGCAATTTATCTCTTTGAATTGGAGAGTGCATCTCACTTAATAAAATTAAGAATTGACAAGAAAAATATTTTTTTAACATGGGAGGGTTGAGTTTTATATTTATCATAATATAGGGTTATGATATCACATTTATCGTAACACAATATGCATTTATAAAAATGGTAGTTTTGTCAATTCAATTTTTTTTAAAGTTCAGAAATATCAGGAAGATAATATAAATTTTTTATAATATTATAGCAGATAAAATTCATTTTTTTTTTAAATTAAAAGAAGTTAATTCGAAAATCGAACATTTTGCATATCATTAGCAGAAAAATTGTCATTAGCTCCTTATTTCTTATTCTCCTTGAATATTTCAGTTGCCACGTCGTGATGTCGTAAGAGCAAAAATCTTAAAAATAGATTGCAGATTCGGGGATAAATACTGCGTTATTAGTTTGTTCTTCGGATTAAGAAAAAATGAAAATGCACGAACAATTTGCACAAAGCTGACAGGATAAGTAAGATTCTATTTTTCACTTGATTTCGCACAACTGAACCAATATTATTCCTAAAAATGTTTCAGTGTAAATTCCGACTTATGAACCCAAGCTTAAGAAACGTGATCCTAACCTATCATATTTTTCTCAAAAACCTCTTATTTCAATCTAAATATATCTCAGCGTTCCAAAAATCACAAATTATATGATCCAAAATCCAAATGATATTTCAATACCGAAATCATCCAAACAATTCCTAAACAAGGTTTGGAAAACACCTCCATTTGATGAATTTACAACTTTTAGGACAAATGCCAATACATAAAGATATCTGCCTGTTAAAGCTCATATAAAGGCGAAAAGACCAACTTAATGAAGCAAGCCCAGGAGTTTCATATAAAGGCGAAAAGACCAATTTAATGAAGCAAGCCCAGGAGTTTCACTGCCACATATAAACTCAATGCACTTTCACTCAAATTGATTGTAATTGCAAATGATCAGCAATCAATTTTGGTACTAAATATCGGAGTTATGAAAACCCTTCAGTACAGTTACCTGCTGTAGAAAAAAATATATTATAGACGAGAAGTCCACAATTTGTTCCAGAAAAAAAACATACCAAGACATATTCACAACACTAACCCTCCACCCCCCCCAAAAAAAAAAAAAAATGGAACTGGACCCTTTCTTCTTTTAATAGAGGCATAACAACTTTTTTACATCTGGTGCTTCACCAAGTTTCTCTAACTGCCAAGTGAGGAACAAAACCGGCAGTATTGCTTACCGATTAATTTTAAGCATCTTGGCGAACAACATGCCTCTGTCTTATCCCCACATCTGCAGCTTCCCGATTATTTTCATTGACATCAGTGCTGCCATTTGGAGTCAAACTTTGATTCTCAGTGGCAGCCTGTCTTTCCTCTAAGTTCTCCCTGTAGTTATGGAGTCTACGGCCAATTAGATATCGGTCATCACGTATAGAATTGTGGATATTGGTGAACCATACGTGGAAACGCTTGGCACAGAAACATAGTAAACTGAAGATGAGACATCCCAACCAAGCAAATCGATAGACAGCCGAGTTAACTAACAATGGGTACCCAAATACTGGAAAGACCCCTCTTGAGAGAACGTAGGGAACACATAATGCTGTAAGAAGCTTCATAATGATTGGAAGAACAATCTCTCGCAGCACCCAAAGACATTGGAGCCTTGAGAAACCATCTTCCCTAACTCTTTCAAATTTTATACGCCAGCTATCATCCATCAGCGGCATCATGTGATCCAACATAACCTGTAACAAAAAATTAAAACATCAAGATATCTGAATCGCGGGATGGGGGTGTGGGGGTAGGGACGGGGGTGCTCACCAGTCTAGTCCAGATCTTCAAAAATATAAGTCCTAGAGCCCAATCTTGATACAAAAGGAAAACTGGACTTTCATCCACAGGAACTCGCATGGGCACAATTACAAGAAGTTCAAACAGCAGGCCAATTAAAACGGGAATGACAAAAACCTGAAACATGAGATATTATACGAGTTAGCAAAATAGTAAAATCCCATATAATAAAATCACAACCAATTACATTCATACCCATATAGACAACAGGGCAGAGCTTTTGAGAATAATGCCACACCATCTCCAAATCTGGTTGAGCAATAGTCTTGTCCTCCTTGTTTTGATCAGATTGATACAATACCTTACTCCAGCCAAAGCAGTCCAAATAACATAGCTTCCAATGATAAATGCATATAAATCTAAAGAAAAAGAGCAAAACCAAAACAAATTCAATTAAACGTAAAATATAAGGCAATGACAAATAAAATTAGCCAATATAACTACCATTGCATTTGATGCCGTGAGTTATTGGGAGAAATGGGAGGGCATTGAAGAGTGTTCGTCCAAGTGAAACGGGTACAACTATCAAGGCGGCGTTGAATATAAGCAGAGTCATCCAAGCCACCAACAACAATAGCACAATTCGAAGCACAAAGGCCCACCTACTAAAATTTTCAACCAGATAAATGATAAGGAAATAGTACAAAAGGCTTGCACGCGTGAAGGTATCTGCGGTGAAAAAAGAAGTCCTCCACCAAAGAATCTCAAGGTTAAGTTGATAAAACTAAACCAGAACAACAAAAAAACAAACTTCTAACAAATGACTGACGTAATAATATGTAGAATTAATATTTCATGGACCAATACAACAGATACAATGTCAAAACAGATGAAGAAAACAAGAACCTAATAAAATAAACTCGTGGTCATCCGAACAACAATACATATTAATAAACAAGCACCTTATAGAATAAACTCGGGTAATCTCCAGGTCCACCAGATCTAACTAACAGTATAAGACACTATTTCTCCAGGTTGATATAAGAATGCAACTTTTTTCTAGAAAATCACTCATGACGATAATCACAACAAAGTAGTATTTTTTTCCCTTCAAAGAGTCTTCGCTTACTTCTTTTAAGGACAGGAAACTTTCAATCAAGATCTCAACTTTAACCGGAAAAAAAATAACTATGGTTGATTAGAGATTGCTAATGAATAGGAAAAAGAAAATTAATCACATAATAGCCAGGCCTAATACAGTGTCAAAGCTCAAACCGTGTTCGTGGAGACCAATATTACACAAGCACATCGACATGTATCACTTAATGAAATAAATGGAGAACAAACACAAAATAATGGCATCACATGTTGGAAAGAATCATCACACTGCATTGTTAAAGATATTAATAATCTTATCTGGAACTTACTCTGGATCAGCTCGCTCATCACCATCATACTCTGCAGAACTGGTATTTGCCACCACATGCCTAGATCTGTTCACATCGTCAAGGGCTATAGCTCGGACCTGTCCAACTGCCTGTGCATGTCCTCTGTCCTGTCTCCCAGGATCCCCGTTCCCATTATCATTCCCAGCATTATCCTCTGGCTTTGGGAGTAGAAAATCTGTTAAACCAAGTGCCCAGCCAACAGCAGTAAACCAATATCGAAGAAGGGATTTAAGAGTATGTCGCAGTTTAAAATGCTCGATGGCAAAAGGAATGCATATTTGAAAGAGAAGCATGTCAGCAGGAATTTCTGTGAATGGATCCGATACACTGCAAATAACAAATGCACGACTATAAGTCCGAATGGAGATGGTAAACTACCAAACCAAATGCGACATTCAGAAAAACAAAAAAATTGAGGAAACAAGGAGAGCAATCTTACGAAATATCTAAAGGAAAAATGGAAGGAACCATCCGCATTGCAAGTTTAACTGGCAAAAATACCAGCATCACAATCAAACTCCCGTATACAGCAACGGACAACAGAACTCTACGAGCATGCTTGTGCACAGGATCATCAATCAAATCACGGAACGGGTTGTAATTAGGATCAGCAGGATCTCGAAGAAAATAGAGAACCCCATTACGCAATACCTACAAGATATATGGAAGGGGTTTAGGTGATGTTAAACAAAGCTTTAAGTTCAAAAGGAGTACACAATGTAATTATTAGTTTGGCATAATACCCCTCGAAGAAGGCTGACGAAGATACTTATTTGCAGCATGTAAACTATTCCTACAACCCAATGAACTAAGGAGCTTGCAAGTGGCGAGGCTGAAAAGAACTCAACTCTCTGTGAAATTGACTTCCCAAACATTCTTATAGTACAAACATCCAGCCACCAGCCGCACATCAGAGGAAAAACTCCAAGTTCAATGACCAGAAGGAAGGCAACCTTGATCATAGTCATCAAATGTCTCATCGCTGCCACAAACTGCCTAAAGAGAGATGGAACAGTTTCTGCAATGGTTGTGATACCATAGAACCTCCCAATGGTGAAAGGCTCTCCTCTAGAATACCGGATTAAGGTAACAATCCCAAGGTAGAAGATGAGAAGAGAAAATATAAACATATATCCAACAGCAAGAGTAGTAACGTCAGAAAGACGCGATGCCCCAGCAGATTGCACTTTCAAGAGATCCGTTGCAATCGTAGAACTTATGTTGCTTGAAACCTCAGTTTGTCCTGTTGCATTTACTTTCAGAATCTCCACAACCTGGCCAAGTAAACTATTCTCATTGTTATCAGACGTCAAATTTACAACAGCAGTAATTGCGTTCTTCAATGTAATATTGGCCAAGGAAAGTGCTGATTCAGTAAGTGGGACAACTGTGGATAACACTGGACTGGTAGCGGAGGACAAAAGCCATGACAAATGATAGAGTATAATGCGTCCTAAAGAGAAGGGCACAAAAATTACAACTCCAAGGAATATCATATTGCTTGCAAGAACCTGCAGGAAAGAAAGAGAAGGATGGAATATCAATTAACCATGCTGCACCGAAAAGAAGAAAAGGCTGTGAAAAACAACGCATTTACATAAAAAATTTCAAGACAACAAAATATTGCTAGCGTGTTTGTCGGAGGAGAGTAATTAGTTATAATGTAACAGAACATGAATAATTGAAATGCAAAAGAAATTTAAACATTGCATCAGCAGGAGTGACAAACACACAAATTCCTGACCAAAAGCCTTATAACGCTCTTTAATGTACCAATAAGGATCGTGGAAGCAATATAAGAATTCCATCATGCAATAAAGGTTCAACGAAAGCACAAAGCTAAACTTTCCATTTCAGATCTGAAAAGGTAGGATAAAACAAAAGGACTCACTGTGAATGCATTTTCAACCAGATGGAATACAGGTCCCTGCATGCCAACCAGTTCATCAAAAGGTACATCCTCCGCACCATCAGCATCATCCAGACCATCGAACATCTGTTCAACATGAGCCTCAAGGCGAGCTGCCTGCATCTCCCACCGCGCTGCAACATTTTCTGCATTACGCCGGATCATCTGACCAGCACCAGCAATTCCTTGTGCTCCACCAGCATCTTCACCATTCCCATCAACAGCGATATTTCGATTGGCTTGTGCAGCAATCCTTCTTGCAGCACGAGCTCCATTTCGATCTCCTTCATCTTCTCTATCAACATCTTGTCCTCCAAGCTCTCTTAAATGTCTGAAGTAATCTCTCAGTGAAGTTGCCCCAAGAAAAATGAACACAATGCTAGCGGAGAGAAGAAACCCATGCAGGCAGTCGGTGAGAATAAATGTTGTAGATAAATGACTCAAGAATAGCCGTTGTGCTTCAATGAAGCTCCTAACAAATGCCAAGCGCCATATCCAAAATGTGATAAAAGGAATTATGAGGAGCCAAACAGAAAGCACAAAGCTGAGTCGTAAAAAGAACTGCATAACATGGCAGGCTTTCATAGCTATCCCAACACAAATTCCTGAAAAGGAAGCCTTGTTGGCGCATTTTCAGCATAAACTGGAGAAAATGAAAATGGATGTTTGCAGACCTGCATAGAGTGTCAAGCAATAAAGTTCAGTTATGGATTTAGAAGTTCTCTTCGCCACAATGACTTGATAAAGCCAAGTAAAGGAAATGAATCAGCAATAGCTACAGTCTATCGAAATTTCCCATAAAAAGAGCATATAATTTGGCGTATAACAGCAATCAAAAAATAAAATAAATCACAAAAATTGGAATCTAAATAAAAGCCGGTACCCAAAAATTCACAATTGTAAAATATCACAGAAGAAGATAGATTGCCTTCACAGTACTACTCCTGAAAACTTCCTCCAGAACATAAAATATCCATAGCTAGTTTTCATGCTTCATTGTATATTTTCTTAAAAAAATGATTTATCACTGATCATGCAATGCATTCTCTAATCTCCTACTATAGAAGATGAACAAATAATTAATCGAATAAAATGTTTATAACTATATGTATTTATGAATTAAAAGAATAAAAAGAAAAGTGGAGCGATGACAAGAATATTCAGCATTACTTCCACATTAAATAGCATACAAATAATATGAACACTCTCTATCCTTGAACACGCCAGATCATCCATATATAACAATTCACAAATATAAACCCTAATTATCAGTAACAATAGATCAAGAATTCAAAAGTTCAAACCTCGCATTGACGAGCGTTGCTGTGATTAAGCCACTGAAGGAGGCAATCCTGATGAACAAACTTGATACTGCCGCTACACGCGCATGGATACCGCAGCGGATTATCCACCTCGCCTGGGTTTCTGCAGATTCTGCAGACATCCTCTTCCTCGTCTTCATCCAATAAATCGTACCTGTTAATATTATTGTTTTTAATGTTATTGCTACTGCCAGAACTGTTCAAGCCCGGAGACGAGCCGGTCGATGAGGTGGCGGGTTCAATGGGTGAAGAGGCTGACGGCTCGGCCGTCGCCGCCGCTGATGCCGTCTCCGGTCCGATCTCCATCAATTCGGTGGAGAAATCGGTGGATTTCTTTTCACGCTCTTAGGGTTGGTTAACAAAATTTGTGGATTGAGGAGACACAAAATGATACGACAGCGTTACGGGGACGCGAGGGTGGGTGATTGCAATAAAAGGTTATTGATTGAGAAACGGAAGTGGAGTTGAGATGCCGATTTTGACCCTAGGGGTTAGTAATTGATCTTATAAGTACAAGGATTGTTTGGGAAATTAAGTAAAAGTCGGTGCGCGTTTCGTCTGGTCAACTGCGTTGAAGTGAGGATTGGGAGATTGTTCCAAGCTTCCTCAATTCATCAGTTTTGGGTTGATTCCCTCTATTGACTCTCTTAGAAATATATATGCAGCTTTGATAAAAAATATTTGTTTTAAGTACATTTGTTTGTCAAAGGTACTAACTTTTTTTTAGAGCACATACATTATTATACACATGGAAATTCTATTACTACTATTTATTTTATAACAAATAAATGTAATAATTGGATGAAATAGATGGCTCTAATTCGAGTGGGGATGGTTTGGATTGAAAGTTTGTTGTTGCGACATCTCGCCAAAAATTAGCAATGGTGTAACTTTTTTTATTTAAAGTTTATTAGTGATTTATATTAAAAAAAAAAAAATTACTAAACTGTGTCTTCAAGATTTAAACTTGAGTTTCGTCGGGATCACGAGCCGTTACCACTAAGATCTGACTTATGTTCAATCTATACACTTGTCAATTATGATATTTATATAAGAAATAAAATTGTTAAGAGAAATACACAAATGGAGTAATAATTTAACCTATATATAAATCACAAAACCTAATAAACATAGTCGATTGGGCTTTTCTGATAAATACCAACAAGTTTAGTGAAAATTTGAAATACGTGCAGTCGAAATTCAATGGAATTTTGACACGCACATTAATAAAAGTACTTGTTGCATGTCATGATCATTCATTCTACCCTGAAGATTTTATAGCAACTTCCTTCATCTCAAGCAAAGCATCTTCAAAACACTTGGCTAAAACTTTAGGATCTGGGATTACTTCTTTCGCCACAAGAATTTGCATATCAGCAAATCCAGCATAACTCACCATATGCATTGTGATTGCCTGCATAGAGCAACAAAAGAGCAGACACAAAACTACAATTATTTCCTCTACAAATGGGAAAAACAAAAAAAGGTCCAAAAGTCGAAATCATTACATGGGGTAGGCTACTTGATGTTACACGCACGTGCTTAACAGGGTTGCCTACAACTGTGATCTCTTCGCGAGGGCCAATTATGTTTGAAATGGTAAACGTAGTATTACAAGAATACGGTAATTGAGAATGCTAGCTATCTACAAAAGCAATATACAAGAGTCGAGAGTTAATTCAAGAAAACAAATGACAGTGTTAAGTTGTTGTAAGGAACATATTTTTCTTAATGCCACCAACTAAAATTCAAGAATCACCAAACATAGCATTAGTGGAACTTCTTCACCTTTGCTCCGAAAAGAGACATGGCCAAATCCCCAATTTTGTACGATAAAGGGGCTTCTAAAGAAAGTTTTTTCTTGTCGATCATTGATTTGGCTCTCTTCACAAACTGGATTGGATCTGAACCACATTTGTGATAGTAAATAGGTAAGAGAAGAAATCCAAACTTGTTACCCCATCGCATTCCAGAGTTACTATTCATTAGCTTTGTTATTTCCTGAAAAGAAGCACTGATTGACTCAAACCAGGGGAAAAAAAAAAAAAATTAATTGTAAGAAATATATATGAGAACCTGCAATCCTGCTTGTGGTCTCAAATTCACCATTGCCAAACCTGTGAGTTGAAGTCCTTCTCGTAAAGCTAGAAACAATAAGTCAGTCAGAATGTTTGTACATATAATTAATAACAACTGAGATTTAATTTGTTAGTGGAGATGTAGTTAAATTTAAACATTAGTATTGAAACTTACTGCGATTTTTACCTTTTGATGATCTGACGTCTAAGTACCTCGAGATCCCGTGTGAGATTACACCAAAAAGAACATCATTGATGGTCTGCACATTTTAATGGAGAACACCAAAATATATATAATATATAGTATAACATATTATTCATCACTCACTTGAGAAATGCATGCATATATATGGTTTAATAGTACTTGTAAAACAATAATTTGCAGCCCGCTAAACCTCAAATTAGACGAAAATACCCTCCCATGGCCAATCGTAGAAAAAACCAAACACTCCTAGATCGGTGTCATGTTGAACTGGGTACAAGCAACTACATCTCGAATTGAGCCATCAAAGATTTTCATTGGGATCAACCCCAAAGAACCTTAATTAAACTCTAGATCGATCGGTTTTCTTTGAATGCAGATCAAGTTCATTTACTACTAATCGAATTACCAGAACTACATTCTAGTGTAGGAGGCTTTACTTTTGGATTGAATTAAAATAATTCAAGTGAATAAGTTAAAAGGCAGTCAGTCATATATAGCCTACTACTGAACAAAGACCAGTTAGATTATTTTTTCAAAGAAATTATTTACGTCAAAATGGTGGATTACTTTGAAGCCACAAATTAAAATCAAATAAAAGCTTTATATTATCAGCTGTCAATTAAATTATAATCAATAAAACATTGATCGATCTCATCATCTCATACACAAATGAACGTAATGTATACACTATTATATATAGTCATAGTGACAGGAAACATATAGCTAACTAGCTAGCTCAATATATTACTGTTTTCGTATGTAAATATTTTTTTAGTAAAAAAAACAAATGTGAGGATCATACAAATACTAATACTAATACTAATACTAATGTAAGCAAGCAAAGCATATATAATAGCATTCCTCACAGATAAATGGCAGCTATCTACTGCCCCGTACACGATATACACGCCATAAGATAAAATTTTAACTTACTTACCAAAAAAGGAAAAAATAAAATGTATTTCTTTATGCCTTTAAAAGTAGTGGAGGATATAAATCGAGTAATACTGTATTATAAAAAAAAAAAATTACTATTCTATGTCAGACCTCACATTTAAGAGAAAATAAATTCCCAAAATAATTAAGACGAAAACTGCTGTCTAAAAAGAAAAATTACTCCTATTTAGTAGTTTGTTTACGCTACCAGATAGTGGCCACACAAGATAACCGGTTCAGATCATTTGCAAATCAGAATCCAAAGGTCAAAAACAAAGACTCACCGCATCACCAATAGCTTTCTTGACAATCTTCATATCGTCAATCCGGAACCTCGCCGTCGCCAACCTCCGCGGCCAGAGCTCCACCCCGGAGCCACCGCTTACGGCGGTGTTCTTATCCCTCAGCCACAAGGCCCTCAACCCAAACTCCATAACATAAATCAAAGTATACCAAATCATCTTCAACAAAATCCAAAGACTCCACCTCCTCCTCCTCCTCAGCGCTGCCTCCGACACCACCCCCACACTCGGCGGCTGTGACGGATCGTCCACCCTCCTGCAACACGACAGCAACATAGACATCAGAGAAATACCATCCCCGAGCGCGTGGTGCACACGGAAAACCGCGGTGTTGTGCGCCAGGAGCAGGTGAATCTCCCACAACGGTTTGTCGATTGGGAGAGGAGTGGAGACGGAAAGATCGGCGATGTAATCGTTGACGGCGTCTTCGTCGTTGTGGGAGAGGGAGAGGGGGTGGGGGTGGACGAAGACGTGGCGGTCAACGTTGACTTGGGTTCTGCGCCAGTGTTCGCGTCCACAGGAGTCTCTCACTATGAGGCTGCAGAACCTGGGGTGTTTGAGCAAGATGGAGTTCTGGACTTCGTTTTTAAAGGCTTGGACGTCGAGGGGGTGTTGGCATGCGATGGCGCAGTTGATGACTTGGTCGGTTAGTGGCTGTAAGAAGAGACGCCCGGCGGGGGTCAATGGTTGGTCTCTACTTTCTGCCATTTCTTGGGTTTGATTCATTTCGATCGATATTTCAATGTTTCATTCTCTCTTTTTATTATTATATACTACTATATATATATATCCTTAACTAATAATAACAGATCGACATCGACTACTGCAGTGCCATCCCTATTTATTATTAGTAGTAGAAGATGTGAATCAGAGTTATATCCAGCTAGATATATAATATTATTATGAGTAAGGTAAACAAATCCACACACCTACCAATAGCATATTACTAATACTACTACTTAGTAAATTAAATTTGAATAAATTACTATACTTAGGTGTGTAACAAGTTAATTAGTAATGAATATATTTTTTTTTCATTTTTAGTAACGACTTCATTTCAAATTGAATTTTTAAAATTGTTAAATAAAAAATGTTCGTTCTTTTTAATATGTATAATGAAATGGGTTTAAACAATCATTTTCTGAACAAGCTTAGATCAAATACTACACTCTTTCTTAAATGTGAATTTTAATGCTTTCATTTATTACACTCGCTTACTGTTTTACATATTATAATTAGTGTTAAAACTAACTTCATTTTTTATTTGCAATAATAATAAATTTTCATCCTTGCTTTTCCCTTTCCTCAATTTTATGGTTAAGACTATGATTCTACAAAAGACAAGTCCCACTCACAATACCACAAATAAATTTTTCCTTCATACCACAAATGCTTTTTTTCTTTCTATACCACAAATGCTTTTTCCTTTTATAAATTACAATACCAAATTAGAAATAGATCCATTTTGGCAATAGAAAACCGTTTAGGTCCAAAGAAAAGGAAAATGATTTTTTCTTTGATTATGAT